>CM035420.1:48909896-49059896 GCA_020310875.1 Ceratopteris richardii | reverse complement strand
TGACAAGCATGGCACAAATGTTGCATATTCTGAGTTGTAAGATCAGGTAGACCACTCACCATGCCTTCCTTTGCATGTCCTTTATCCTTTGTAAGTTTATGTGCCTAATTCTTTTATGTCATAAGTTGATTTCTACAAACTATTTATTTCCAATTGTCACGTAGAGAGTGTGAGGGGTTGATGGATTTACCTCCATGGTGAAGAGTCTTCCTTGCTTCTTGAGCCTCACCTCATAACCTCTTTCAACCATTTAAACTACCAAAACCAAGTTCTTTGTGATGCTTGGCACATGCAACACATCCTTCAACAACTTGGAGATTTGAGATCCATTCAATGTAACATCTCCCACATGTGTAATCTTGTGCTTAGTGTATCCCCTTTCTTTACATGTCATTGAGTGATGGGTGAGTGTAACTTAAAGAAAACATCTTTATTGCAAATCATATGGTTGCTACAAGCACTATCAATGTACTATGTAAAATCTAAATTGACTCTTTCACTTGACCCATACATCATAAGCAAGTTCTCATTTTCTGAATTTGATGAAGTACTAGAATAATTACCTTGGTTCGTTTTTTATCCTTGATTTCATCCTCCTTTAAACTAACAATTGTTGAGATATCAAGCTCAACATGTGATGATCCAGGATGATACATGTCACTTTTTCATTTCTCTGACATGGATAGTGGTCACGCCACTATATGTCAGGGACACTTCATTGAGCTTTATTAGATTTATCTACCGAGAGTGATGGAACATTTGTTTTTTGTTAGCTCACCCAATTAGAGACATTAGGTTTTTCCTTATGTACTAGTCTTTATATATTGCACTAGTTGTATTTTTGTTTTTAGTTCATTCTTGTACATTCCTTTTTACGTAATAGAAGGAGAGTATGAAGCTTAGTCTTCCTTGCCTCAATCTATGTGTGTGATCCTCTTTGATTGTGAGAGTGTGGGTATGTGAGCTCGCTTCTTTATCTCCTTCCTCATGACATGGCATTTGAGCTAGTGTGGTTGTAGAGAGCTCATGGAGAAGGCCAATAGTGAAGAGTACACGAGAAGGTGTGGAGAAATTGCTATTCAAAATTGAACTTAGATTGTCCGATGACAGTTTTGGAGCCATCTCAACCTCCATTTTGAGCCTGCAAGGTGGGGCCGAGAAACAAAACTAGGTGGAAGAGGACACAATAGCAAAGAGCAAGGACAACACTAGAATCATGGAGGAGGAAGAGGACAATTTCGAGGCAGGGGGAGCCAAAGAGGCCATAGAAATTTCCAAAGAAATGATTCTAGTAATGACAGTAAAGGATATTTGAATTGTGCTAAACCTAGACACTTTGAATGCGATTGCTGGTTGAAGAATCATAATAATAGAAGGCACCAAAACAACTATGCATCCACAAGTGTAGATGATTCTAAGAAGTTATTCATTGTTCAACACCACATGATGAATACGATGTCTGCTACTTTTTCAAAATCAAATGAGAATGTCTAGTATGTTGATCAAATCACATGACCAGTCATGCAAATCACATGACCAGTCATGTAGAATGGTTTAGTACTTTGCAAAAATTGCCGATTCTTGGATATGTTCAAATAGGTGATGACACATCACACCCTATTGTGCATACAAGAAACATAGCACTATCTATGGAGGATGGAAAGGTAAAACATCTTGGTAATGTTGTTCACAACATAACAAAGAATTTGGTCTCTGTTGGACAAATGGTTGACCAGGGATTACAAGTCAGGCTCAATGTTGATGGGTTATATGTAGAAGAGTACAAGCAGGATGGACTATTGATTGCCAAGGGAAACAAATTGGGTGGCATGCTCACCTTAAATGTGAAAATTCTTGAAATGAATGTAGCCATGTTTGCAAAAGATGCAGGAGTTATTGCAGATATAGAGATCTGGCACAAACACATTCGAGATGCAAACTAGTAAAGGCTGAAATTGATGTAGTCAAAGGAGATTGTCCACGGACTATCAAATTTCAAGGTTTCAGAGATGCAAAAGATATATCTAGCATGTCAAGTTTTGTATACAGTCAAGATCATCATTTCCACATGACAAGCACATTAGGGGGAATGTGCTAGAAATAGTACATACAGATGTTTGGGGTCCTGCAAAGACCACATATATGGGTGATTGCAGGTTCTATGTTACTTTCATTGATGACCATACATGGAAAGTGTGGGTATATTTCATGAAAGAGATGAGTGAGGTGTTCTCTAACTTCTAGAATTTTAAAGTTATGGTGGAAAAGTAGAAAATAAAGTATATTCAGACATTAAGATCTGATGGAGAAGGTGAATACATGTCAAATTACTTCAGCAACATTTTAAAAAGTCATGGAGTTTGACGTCAGTTTTCATGCAGGTACACAACACAACATAATGGCATTGTTGAACATAAAGATAGACAGATTATAGAAATATAAAGAGCCTTGATTGTTGAGAAGAATATGCCTCATTGTTATTGGGTAGCAGTTGTGCATATAGCTATATACATCATGAACAGAACTCCAACAGCTCCTCTACATCAAGTTATACCTGAAGAAAAGTTCACAGGTAAAAAACCAATCTTATGACATATGAAAGTTTTTTTGTTGTATTGCATATGTACATGTTCCAGATAAGGTGAGGACGAAGCTTGATCCAAAAGCAAAGAAATGTGTCTTCATTGGATACTCCCTTGAGAAAAAGGGATATAAATGTTATAACCCACTCACATGATAGGTGAAGGTGAGCAAGGATGTGGTATTCGACAAAATGTCAAGCTTCTATGCAGATGCCAAAGATGGGCTTAATCTTGAATCAAATGACAAAGAAAATGCTGAAAAAGTGAGTGTAGAATGTTAAGTTTTGAGTGGATTAGATGCATCACCAAACAATAGTTCCAACTCAAGTCCATGGAGTGGAAGATTGCATGGAAATTTTAGTCCAACAAATTCATCCAATACATTCAAGAAAGGTAAGGAAAAGATTTTTGCTAGTAGTAAAACATGTGCAAGTTTTAAAGATGTTGATGGAGATTCAAGTAGTTTAGAAAACATTCTTTATGAGGAACTTGGATTGCCCTCTATAAGGAATTCAAGAGTAAGAAAGGCACATGCAGATGATAGAAGGACAAGTGACCTAGGACTAAGAAGATAGGGGATGCAAAATTTAGTGCAACGATTGACATATGATAGTTACATGGCTCGTCGTTGTGCCTACATGACAAAGGTAATACAAGATCTTGAACCCTCTTGTTTAAAAGATGCAATTGGAAATGCAGATTGGGAAAAGCTATGGATGAGGAGATGGCTGCACATTATACTAATTTCTTCTCCCTTGATAACCTTCGACTAGTTGAGACCTCGATGTCTTCTTGCTTTGAAAAGTCCTCCTTGTGCTTCCACGAGTTATCTTAATCCCTTCAAGTCTTCAATATGATGCCCATTAATGTTTCCAAGCCTTCAAATTGTCTCTGATACCACTGATGGGGGATGATTCTAACATCCCAATGCAAAAATGAAAGATGGCTGCCCTTACTAGGTCCGCAAGTAGTAATATATGCTCACTATTTTGATCCTTTCTGTGTACCTGTAAAGAGACTTTAAATGAAACATTGAAGACATAGTGTAGACTATAATAGCTACCTAACAAGCTTTAAATCATAAAATATTCTAGCTAGGAGAACATCCTTTGCAAAACAATCTACCTGTTTGGAACTATGTGTAGAGATATAGTTGAAGATTTCTCACAACTCACTCGGTCAATTAACTTGAAACTCTGGAAAACTTTAGGGCACTATATGAGAAACCAAATGAAGCTTGAAATCAATGAAAATGAGTACAATGAGAGAGAAAACAATGCTCTACAATTCGGTACAATGAAATTTGGATGAGCTTAATTACGGGCCTCTAGATAGAGAGGAGCAAAATCATGAGAAAATGAGGTAAGCGAGCAAGGGGGCTACTTGTTGGAGTTTATGATTTCACTAAACTAAGTGGGAAATGCATGGAATGCGTACAACTCAAGAAACAAAGGTAGGATCATGCTTATATAGAGTTTTACTTTTCTTACAATCTAGCTAACCACCCAACAATTAGTGTAGGTGCACTTTGTTGGTGGCTGACTTGGTGAGATTTGAATTTGATTGAGTTTGGTGGAGACTATTAACTTGATTCCACGATTTTGGCTCCTCCTTTAAGAGTCGGTCCACTTGAAAAACTCATGGTTGAGCCCTTTTGCATGATTGAGACTTGATTTTCAACAAAATACACATCCATAGAACATTTTAAGCCATAAATACATCCTTAAGTTGCTTCCTCAAGTATGCAACACATGCTTCATTATGCATGGCATAAAAAGAAGCAAGAGTGTCCCATGCCTGTCTTGATATAGAACATGACCGAATGTGTGGAACTATATGATGCTTCATAAAAAGCGCAATCAATGCATTATTTGAGCATCTTTTCCATCCAATCTAAGTTTCTCCTATGTAAGTGGAGAAGGATTAACCACTATACGTGAACAAGAAGCTCCATCTGTGATAATAGATTGTGAAGTAGACGAACTTGGAGGTATTCGATCTACATCTACCACTATGTTCCAAAGTTGTTCTACAACAAGAACATGTTTTATCATGTAAAACCACATTGGATAGTTGGTCTCATCCAGCTTGTCTTACGCTTGACTGCATGCCAAACAAGGCATTGCTACCCACCATTTCACTAAAGAACAAGAATATGACAAAATCTTCACTTTAATGAAAGCTAAAATGAATGCTAAAATCTCAATTCACAAATCATCATTCTAATGGCAATTCTAACTCCACAAATGGCATCAAAATGGGGGTAAAACTCAAGTGTAGTTGGTGGAAATGCTTCTTGGCTATTGAAATCTACTGTTCTATGCTTTGAAGTTGATTTGCATTGTTAAACATGCATGTGTGCTACAATGCAAGAAAACCAAAATTGAGAAGGAGATGAACTTGCTCTGATATCACTCTTGGGTGCAAGTGGCACCCATGTGAGGGGCCATGGGTCATACTCTTTATGGATTACTAGAGAGAGAGAAATAGAGGATGGACCACGCGGCTGGGTGGACATACTAAGCATCAAACTCCATGAGGAATCTCCAGATTTTCAGTCGGCTTCTCATAGTGATCGGGAAATGTGCAGACGTACTCCAAAACTAGAGGGTGCTATTGGGATTTAACAACTGGTATCGGATCAGGTACACGCACAAATCGAGGCATTAATTGCTCGACATTAACTGCCCACAAAGGAGCCTAGTGTCAGCCGCAAGACGCGACCCAGAGAAGAGCTCAGACAACCCACGAGGTCTCTCCCTCTACTCTCCCTCTAGGATGAAGAGTATATGAAGTTGGCCAATGTTGAGGTAGGAGAGCAGGTCTATCTTAGAGTTCCATCTAGCTCTGAAACCATGAAGAGAGGACCTTGTTCAAAACTATCTCCTAGGTATTGTGGACCTTTCCAAATACTTAAGAGAATAGGAAATATGTCCTACCAGCTCTAACTTCCAGAGAATAGTCAAATCCATCCAGTTTTTAATGTTAGGTGGCTTAAGGAAAGCCTGGGTGAATCTTACAACCTCATTCCAGATAGTGAGGTAGTAGAGCGTATTTGTGTTCAATTTATTCCACATGAGCCCGAGAGCATACTACACACTCGAGAGAAATAGACCAGAAGTCACTTGTATAAAGAGTGTTTACTAAAGTGGAAAGATAGTTTAGAAGATAGTGCCACATGGGAGCGGGTTAGCACCCTTCAAAGACGGTTTCAGAGACGGTTAGTGGGAGTGGTGTCCTATTATTTCTCTCCTCCTGGCAAACCTTCCAATACCATTTTTGAGGACCCAAAATTGAGTTAAGGGGAAGGAAATGTTACATGGAGCATAACTTATGGCCCTTAGCACGAGGTGTGAACCACCTCTTAGCCTTTTAAAGTAGAGTACTCACTTGAGTGCCAAGTGGCACCCATGTGAGGGGCCATGGCTTATACTCTTTATGGATTACTAGAGAGAGAGAAATAGAGGATGGACTACATGACTGGGCAGACATACTAAGCATCAAACTCCGTGAGGAATCTCTAGATTTTCAGCCGGTGCTTCATCGTCATCAAGAAATGTGCAGAAGTACTCCAAAACTAGAGGGTGTCATCGGAATTTAACATTTTAATCCTACCCAATCTGCATCAATGTTTGTTGTTACCCTTTGGAGTTGTCCTCTCCAATCATTATAGCACAAAAGATCAACTACACATCTTTAAATTGTCAATCCGGGAAGTATGTAAAGAGCACAACCCCTTCTAGTTAATGGAATCCAAGAATAAGAGTTAAGATGACTCTTTTTCTGAGAAATTATGAAGAAGGAGAGAAATATCTAGGGTTTTGATTATCTTGAGTTCTACAACAGCATTTTCAATGATCTTTGTGCCTAAAGTGTGCCATTTGCACAATAGAATACAATTATGAAGTCAAATTTCAAAAACAGTACCCGTATCACACAAACGAGACAGTTGCGATTCTGTAAAAACTCAGAATTTCCATTTCCAGCTTTGTTCTTTTGCATTTTCTTACTCAATACACTGAGAATCACCTCTCTTCATACATCTTACTCAGAAATACACAACTGAATCTTACAAATTCTATGGATCACACAAAGAATAGACTCAACAAATCAAGAGAAAGAGCATGAAAGGGGAAAACACGATTTTCTGCAGGAGAGCTCTTCACATTACTTCGGATAGCAAAAATAATACAACCAACCTCTTACAAATAGAAGAAATTATCTTTTATACTATATCAAGTGTCCCTTTTCACACTTGAATTTGGGTCCTTTTCCCTTCTAATCTAAAAATATGCTATCAAAGAGCTTCCAAAATTTCTAAGAAAAATACATATGATCCTAATTTACATGAGGAAGACTCTTCCTCTATTTTACAACATTTGTATAAATATTTCTACAAATTTTTGACATTTTACAAATAATTTCTCTTCAAAATGGAAGAAGAAGTTGAAGCAAGGAAAGAATTCAATAGTGGATTGATAGACACAGGATTTCCAGTCATATGGATAAAACCCTCACAACAACTTTAGTATCAACTATCCGAGAAAAAATAAGGACTGGAAAGTAAGATGCAATTATGTAGTCAGATGCAGAGTCAAGAGGATGGAAGCCAAAAAGAAGAAAAGATTGTACTAGTGGAAAGATCAGAAAGAGCAGATTCTAAGGAATATACAAAAGAGAAAATAGAAACACAAGTAAATCAGAGTATAGAAGAGGTACTTTATGATCTAAATCATAATGAAGAGTCCACACATATAGAAAATCAGGAAAAGTAAGAAGAATTAGATCTTATGGACATAGATGAGCACGAGGAGGGATAGAAGGAGCACCAATTAAATGATCAGATAAAGATCTCAGCAGAGAGTGACTCGATTTCCATCCAAGAAAACAAAGTCCAGATAAAGGAAAGACATGTCATTGAAGAGATACAACAAGAAATTGAGAAAAAGAAGGCAAAAGAGATGGAAGAAGAAAAAGAAGAGGAAGAGAATCGGGTTATAGAATATGAGGAAGAGGATGAAGAAGAAAATGATTGTCGACAGGAAAAGTAGATAGAACTGAAGCAAGTGGAGGTAGAAGCTAGGTTAGAAAGGATACCCAAGGATATCAGGTCTGCCTGCAAAGTTATCATGAGTAATATAGAGCAATTCTGACCATCTAGTAGAAATATGATTATATCAGGAATGGTGGTTGAATCAAAGTTTGTGAAAGGCAGTAGAATTATTACTGAGCAAAAGAAAGAAAAGGAACAGCTAGAGGAACAACTGAGGGTTATTTAGGGAAGAAATGAAGATTTGAATAAAAGGATAATCTCAATGGAAGGACTGGAGGTTCAACAACAAAATAAAATTCAATTTCTTGAAAACAAATGTGTCAAACAATTGGAGTATAGTGACAAAATTGAAATGGAGTTGAAGAAGATGGAAGGAAGATTTAGAACTCTTCAAAGTTCGTATCAGATCATGGTCAAAGCAAATGAAGATATAAACAAATGGTGATGGAGGAAGGCCAAATGAAAGAAGAAAGTAAGATTGTAAAAATAATTGAGGATGAGAGGGAGGAGTTGAATGAAGAAATTCTGAAGTTACAAACTGAATTGAAGGAAGTCAAGGAATTGGAAAAGCAAGCTAGTATGCATGATGCTAGTGCAATGAGAGGATACAACAAACTACATTTGGATATAGCAAAAGAAATGAGTAAATTACATTTGGATAGGGAAAAAGAAAGAAGTGAATGGAAATTAGAGAAAGAGATGTTGATATCCCAGAATTAGGGATTAATGTTGATGGTGGAGAAGCTACATAAAAACTTGGAAGATTCACAAAAACAGGTTGAAGAACAGGTAGTGACTATGCAAGCAGTGGAGCATGAAGGAGAAGAAGATAACAAAATTCAAAATTTGGTGAACAAGAAGACAAAGATGTTGAAGAATACTAAGAAGAATTTGTTCAAAGGCTTTTAACAAATAGGGAACCAAGAATGGAATTTATCAGAAAGATGCATAATGAGTATGAAGAATAGATTGTCAATTTTTCTCTAAATAAAGGAGTAAACCCAGACCAACACCATTGGGCAGCAGATGGTCTAGGTATACCATTTTGTACGATTATGGAGAATATTAAAAATTACCGGATTGAAAGGGTAGGACTACCATCAAACAAATATTTGGAATATGAAGAGGATATTAATGTCACTAAGAAATTGTTTGAAAAGGCTAATCCTAAATGGAGGAATAGGTGGTTAGATGCCAACAAGGAGTGCAAGAAAATCTAGAAAGAGGCACGTTTGCAGCTAAAGATAAATCCAGCCTATTGTCCAGTAGCAAGGAGAAGAGATTGGTAAGTGTTTTGGGAAAGAAGAAATGCAAGACAAATCCTAGCAAAATGGCTGAATTTTCTAAAAATAGTAAGACCAAAAGTAGGAACATGGCCAACTAAGAAGTATATGATTGATACAGTAGAGCCTGTTATATCTAGATACAAAGATATAAATGATCCAGCTTGCATTTTATTAATTTGAGTGATGTGATTCATAGTGGCATGTATCGAAACATTCACAGATACAAATGTTAGGACTCTCAATAACATTGGATTCAATTCACCGAATGATGCTTTACTCTTTGATATAAGTGAAACTCCATACCAAATTTGCTTAATGGCATATTACAACAAAACAAATTTTTGGGTAGCCATTATCTTCAAATTTTTGAGGACGCTTCGACTACGGATTTTTTGAGAGAGAGTAAGAAATATTTGGGAATTTATCAATAGTCACAAAATCCAGACTCACTACATATGAAGCTGCATATACAGAATACTTGAAGAAAGATGTGATAGACAAACCAGAGGCAGCAATACAATGGAGGAAAGCTTTATTTGAGATGGTGACTAATTTGAACATTACTGAAAGGAGGATTCATGATCTGTTATCATAGGTTTATCAAAGAAAAAAGAAATGAAGGAAGCTCTCATTACTTATCCACAAGAATATTTTTTGTCAGGAGCCAAAAAGTCTAGGAGGGGAAGAACGGTAGAAGAAGCATTTTTTTGAAGAGAAGTTATTTGTAAAATGTCAAAAGTTTGTAGAAATATTTATACAATCAATGAATAAATTTATACTTAAATCAGATGTATAAGGGTAATACAATCCTTCATTCATACTTGCCTTCAGATATTTCAATATCCTTTTTGCTGCATCCATGTGAGGCTTCCTACGACTGTGCATAAATTGGCTAAGCACACTTCCACCATAGCAGATATCAAACCTAGTTAGGGTTGCATAATTTAGGCTTCCAACTAAGCTTTGGTAGCTTGTGATGTCTTCAATAGGTTCCCTTTCATGAGTACTTAACTTGTGATTGACCTCCATGGGAGTACCTGCAACCTTAGCATCCTCCATCTTGAACTTTGCAATTACATCTTTAACATACTTCCTTTGGGTAAGGAAGATCCCTTTGTCTGTATAGACAACTTCCAATCCAAGAAAATAAGTGAGCAATCCTAGGTCACTTATCTTGAATTCTTGCTTCATTTGGGCTTTGATTTTCTTGACTCCATCTGCACCATTACCTGTAAGAATAATATCATCTACATACACACATAGATATATAACTTTAGAGTTACTCTTCTTAGTGAAGAGTGAAGAGTGAAGAATCAGCCTTGCTTATCTTGAATCCTTTGTCCTGCAAAAATGTAACCAATGTATGATTCCAAGCTCTTGGAGTTTTTTTGGGACCATAGAGAGCTTTCCTGAGTTTGCACACATACTCAGGGTGTACATCATCAACAAATCTAGGAGCTTGTGCCATGTAACCTCCTATGAAATCCAACCATTTAAAAATGAATTTTTACATCTAATCGATAGATGCTCCAACTCCTTGAAGCAGCTATGCTTATGAGAACTCTCATTGTTGGCATCTTTTCCATAGGAGAGAAAGTCTCCTCATAATCAATCCCTTGGGTCTGAGCAAACCCTTTAGCCATAAGTCATTCTTTGTACCCGTTAATTGATCCATCCGAATTCTTTTTACCTTAATATAGATTCATCTAGATCAAATGATCCTCATGGATGGATTCTTGGGAACTAGGTCCCAATTCTGATTTTCTTGAAGTGCTTTCTCTTCCTCTATTGCTTCCGTCCATTCATATTTCTTGTCTGCTTCTTCAAAGGTTGATGATTCTTCTTAGTTGATATCCTTAGCAATATAGAGTGAGTGTTTAGTGAGTAGAGAGGTGTCATATCCATACCTTTCTGGCTTCTTCTTTTCCCTAGTTGATCTCCTTATTGTTTGTTGAGAGGATTCTGCAATATCCCTCAAGTCCTGCATCTTCTCTTTAACTTTCTTGCTCCATACCTCAAAGTTCCTCTTGGTGTTTTCTGATCATCATCAGAATCACTTGAATCTTCACATTGTTGATTATTTACCTTCTGAATTATAGGAAAGTCTTCTTCTAGGTCATAAGGTAGCTTGACTTTTTTGCAATCATCTTCAAAGCACAAGTTGTTTTCATAAAAACAACAACTCTACTAACAATAAAGCCTTTAGTACTTGGATTATACAACCTGTACCTTTTTTTTTTAAGATCATAACCTATGAACACACATTTATCTGCCTTGGGATCCATTTTACCTCTGATCTATGATGGAACATGTGCATAAGCTATGCACCCAAAAATTCTACAATGATCTAGGCTAGGCCTTCTTTTATTCCAAGCTTCATATGGTGTGATCCCATCCAATTCTTTAAATGGGAGTCTATTGATAAGATAGGTGGTTGTGGATACAACCTCTGCCCATAGGTAGTTGGGCAATTTCTTCTCATTGATCATGGACCTTGCTGCTTCCATAATAGTCCTATTCCTCATTTTTTATACTCCATTTTGTTCTTGAGTATATCTGGTGGTAATTTCTCTTTCGATGCCTCTATCTTGGAGATATGCATCAAACTCATGCGAGAAGTATTCTCCCCCTCCATTTGAGCTTAGACTCTTTAATGTTTTCCTTGTTTCGTTTTCAGCAAGAGCAATAAAGTTTTTGAAACAATTGAACACTTCATCCTTGTGCTTCATAAAATAAAGTATGGTCCATCTGCTACAATCATCAATGAATGATACATAATACCTGGATCCTGAAATTGAAGGGTCTTTGCTAGGTCCCCAAACATTTGTGTGGACTAGCTCCAATAGATCACCATGAATGTAACCTTTCTTCATAAATGGTTGTCTATGAGACTTCCCAAATTGAAATGCACTGCATTTGTATATCATATGTTGCTTGGATATATTTGGCAAGCCAAGCACACTCTGATCCCTGCATATTTGCTTTAAACTTCTTTCTCCTATATGAGCTAATCTTTTGTGCCACATTTCTAACTCTGATAAGGTTTGTCCTCCATAATTGAAAAGTGCTTTATTTCTAGTATCTTGTACTTCAAATGTAAAGACTCTACCTGTGCTTTCTCCTTTGGCTATGTTCTTGAATCCTTGTTGAGGACCTTGAACAAATGCTCCATTTCTTGCAAACCTTACCTGCAAGCCTTTTTCTACAATTTCTCCAACACTTATCAAGTTCTTGGTTATGCTACGTACATACAATACCTTACTAAGTAGATTCATGTTTCCATATGAGGTCTTCACATTCCCAATTTTTTCAATTGAGTGCCTTGTGTCATCTCCTGTCTAAACCTCATGCTTCTTCCTTGCATCCTCCAAGTTAGATAGCAATGCCGCATTTCCTACTACATGATTTGAACAACCAGAATCTATATAAAACACATGCTCATCTGCTTTACCTTGCCTCTGTTGGGAGTGATGGTTGGATGCACTCAAGAGATTGAGTTGGTGCTACTATACCTGCTTCACACCAGCCCTCCTTTGATTCCAGATATGCTTAGTACACACCTTGAGCTTCCAAATGATACCAAGAAAGCATATATGTACTTTGTAAATGATATGTGTAATGACCAAACCAAAACAGATAACTTGGCACTTCAAAAATCAAGAAAAACTTTCTATTTCTGTAGTGACACCTGCTCAGTCTTTCACTCAGTGTGACCAGCACACTAACAATTGATCTAATTCCTTCTGGACATATTAAATTAGCTTAACAAGCTACCATTTGCAAGTGGAATGAGAAGAAATGATAAACTACTCACTGAGAAATCAATTTAGCAAAATTATATGTACCCCCGACTTTTTAGGAACTCTGTAGACACAGACCAGTGTGCACTTCGAGTGAGATTTCTCCGCGACGGCTGATTCAATTGACTTGACATTTTTTAGGTGTATAGTAGACTTGGAGCTGGTTCCAATGTGATTTGAATCACTTGATTTGGCTCAGTAGATCCTGAGATATGCTCCTTTGAAGTTGACAGACTTGGAGATGATAACACAGAGAAACTGATATGATGAATGTGTATACTTCTATTGATTAATGTGTTTGTACAATCTCATTAGCATGACAAGCATAGCTAAATGAGGTATTGTGGTGTAGGCTATGAAGTAGCACACACATACAATGAGTTACAATAATGAAATGCCTCGGGGAGTGAGTTGAAGTGAGTGACACACCCGCGACTTTTCCACTTCATCTTTTATAGAAGTTTTGTGATCATTTGAATTTGAAATTCAAATCTAGGCTCCCTAGAATCTCTCCTCTAAAAGTATGGAGATATTCTCTCCATTTACATCATTCAATTTCCACGAATAATCAAGTAGGTAAGTAATTTCATGTAGATGCCAAGTCACTAAAGACTTTTACAATGGAAGTAAAAGTAATAAAACATAGGTATGGGTTCATATGCCATTTCCTTCAAGTGAAGCCTTGATGAAACTTGTCTAAGCTAATCTTCCAAAGATCCAAGCCAAGTGTGAAGGCTTGAAATGCACCAACAACTCCCCCTCAAGCCAAACACTTTGGCTTAAGCATACTAACTCCATATGCTATGTCAATTCTGGTCAAGGTAGCATAATTCAAACTACCTACCATACTTTGATATCCTAGAATGTCTTGTATTTCATCCCCTTCATGAGCACTTAGCTTTAGGTTGATCTCCATTGGAGTAGTAGATACTTTAGCATCCTGCAAACCAAACTTCTTGACCATATCCTGTACATACTTCTTTTGTGTGATGTATATACCTGAGTTGGTGTAGACTAACTCAAGACCTAAGAAGTATTTCAATAATCCAAGATCATTGATCTTGAATTCTTTCATCATCTGTCCTTTGATGTGTCTAATACCATTGACATCATTGCCTGTAATGATGATGTCATCAACATAAACACACAAGTAGATTACCTCTGTACTACTTCTCTTTATGAACAGAGAAGTATCAGCTTTGCTCATCACAAATCCTTGGTCTTGGAGGTAGGTTGTCAACCTGTAATTCCATGCTCTAGGTGCCTGCTTCAAACCATATAGAGCCTTCTTCAATTTACAAACATAATTTACCTTATTGGGATCTTCATAGCCAGGTGGTTGTGACATGTAGACTTCTTCAGATATCCATCCATTCAAGAAAGCATTCTTGACATCTAATTGGTACATGTTCCAATTTTTGGATGCAGCTACACTCACCAATATTCTGATAGTTGGCATCTTAGCCACAGAAGAAAATGTCTCCTCATAATCAATGCCTTGGGTTTGTGCAAATCCCTTGGCTACCAACCTAGCTTTGTACCTGTTTATTGTTCCATCATAATTCCTCTTTAGCTTGTAGATCCATCTGGATCCTATCACCTTCATGGAGTCCTTCTTGGGTACCAAGTCCCAAGTATCACTCTCCTTGAGAGCTTCCATTTCTTCATCCATAGCTTCTTTCCATTCTGGTTTGGTAATTGCTTCTTCATAGGTACCTGGTTCTTCATTCAACAAATCCTTTGCAAGATATACAGAATGTTTAGTTATAAGTGATGTGTCATACCCAAATCTGATTGGTTTCTTCTTTTCTCTCTAAGATCTCCTCATTGCTTGAGTTGAGGATTCTGGTGCATCCTCTAGCTTTTTCATCTTCATCTTTCCTTTGGACTTCCATGCCTTGAATTCCTCAATGTTAATTGTATCATCATCATCTGAGCTTGATTCATCTTTCTGGATTGGTTCCTCCTTGGTGAGCTTTGGGAAATATTCTTCCATATCATAGGGTAGACTAACTTTCCTGCATTCATTCTCATACCATGAGTCATTCTCATCAAAGATGACATCTCTGCTTACCTTGAAGCCTTTGTTTGTTGGGTTGTAGAATCTGTATCCCTTTTTGTTCAAATCATAACCAATGAATATACATTTTTCAGCTTTAGGGTCTAGCTTTCCCCTTACCTGTGAGGGAATATGCACATATGCTACACAACCAAAGATTTTACAATGATCCAGAGAGGGTCTCTTACCATGCCAAGCTTCATCTGGTGTCATGCCATCAAGTGATTTAGATGGCAACCTGTTTATGAGATAAGTGGCAGTGGATACACTCTCTGCCCAAAGATAACTTGGCAATTTCTTTTCATTAATCATAGACCTAGCTGTTTCTGCAATGAGTCTATTCCTTCTTTCAGCTACCCCATTTTGTTCAGGTGAGTACCTTGTAGTAATCTCCCTCTTGATGCCTCTTTCCTGCAAGAAATCTTCAAACTCATTGGAGAAGTACTCTCCTCCACCATCTGACCTTAGCCTCTTCAAGCTTCTTCCTGTTTGGTTTTCAACAAGTGCAAGATACCTCTTGAAACAATTAAACACTTTATCTTTATGCTTCATAAAGTATAAAATGGTCCATCTGCTATAATCATCAATGAAGGACACATAATACCTTGAACCTGAAATGGAAGGGTCCTTGCTAGGTCCCCAAACATCTGTGTGTACCAAGTCTAGGTAGTCTTCATGCATGAAACCTTTCCTTGAGTAGGGCAACCTGTGAGACTTACCAAATTGACATGCTCCACACTTATAAATCATGTGTTGCTTGGATACATTAGGTATCCCAAGCACACATTGGTCCCTGCACATTTGCTTTAGGGTTCTTTCACCTATGTGACCTAACCTCTTGTGCCATATTTCTAACTCTGAAAGTGTTTGATCCTTGTAATTATACAAATCAATCTTCTTGGTGTCTTCTAGCTCAAAAGTAAACAATCTACCTGATTTCTCCCCTTTGGCTATCCTTCTGAATCCATGTCTTGGGTCCTCCACATATGCTCCATGTTGAGTAAATCTGACCTCCAAACCTTTCTCCACAATCTGACCAACACTCATTAGATTCTTGGTGATGGTTGGTACATAGAGTACCCTGCTCAATAGGTTCTGGTTACCATCACATGTCTTCACATTTCCAATCTAAACAACAGAATGTTTAGTGTCATCACCTGTTTGTACCTGATGTTTGCCCTTGGGTTCTTCCAAATCAGAAAGTAGTGCCACATTGCCAGCTACATGGTTAAAACATCCTAAGTCAATATAAAATAAATGATCATCATTTGTACCTGCCTTGGAGGTCATATTCATGATCAATAGGGAGTCATCTTGCTCCTCTGCGTAATTGTTGTAGTCCCTTCTGTTTCTGAATCCACCTTGGTAGTTACCATTGTGGTTGTGGTTGTGGTTGTAATTGTTGTTGTATTGATTGTTGTATCCATTGTAGCCTTGGTGTTGATTGAATCTGCCTCTCCCTTGAGAGTATCCACCTCTTGAGTAGCCTCTTCCTCTCTGATTCTTGTAGTTCTTGTAGCATTCATCTGTGGTATGATTGGACAATCCACAAATGTTGCATGGTGATGAGTTGTAGGGTCTCCCCCTACCTGACTTACCTCCTCTGCCCCTTCCTCTTGATGATCTACCTCTCCCTGCATAATTAGCTTGGGAGGTAGAGCCTTCTTCATCCTGTTTCTTCCCTTTACCTTTATCCTTAACTTTCTTATCAGTATAGAGAGCAGAGGGGTTGTTACCTTTTGATTGATCTCCTGTCTTTGTAAACTTTGCTTCATGTGTGAATAGTTGGCCCATGAGTGTTGTGAGATCTGGGGTATGCATGTCCATGTAGAGGTCCATTGCAGTGGTGAAACTTTCCCACTTATCATCTGGCTTGAGTCCATTTGTTACTTGCCTGACTATTTGCTCCTCTTCAATCTCCTCTCCAATGCTTGCTAATTGGTCTGCCACATCTTTAATCTTTGTCACATACTCTGAGACTGATTGCTTGGGCTGCTTCCTGAGGGTTGTGAATTCAATCCACAGTTGATTCTTCCTAGCCCTTGTGTTGGAAGAGAAGTATGTTGACAAGGTTTCCCAAGTCTCTTGGGAAGTCTTACAATTCCTTACATGAGGTAAAAGAAAGTCAGATATAGAGTTTAGAAGGTAAGACCTTGCCAAAGCATCTTTTGCACACCATTGGTTGAGCCTCTCATGTTCATCCTTTGTGGGTAGTCCTCTAGTTTTGAATGAGGGCAATTCCTCATCTCCTGATATGTATCCAAATAAAATCCTTCCTTGTAGATAGGTCTTCATCCTTAGTGACCAAGCTTGGTAATTGTCCAATTTGTCAATGAATGAAGGAAAACCATCTCCCATGTTTACCTTATTTGCTCTGATACCACTGTTGGGAGTGATGGTTGGATGCACTCAAGAGATTGAGTTGGTGCTGCTATACCTGCTTCACACCAGCCCTCCTTTGATTCCAGATATGCTTAGTACACACCTTGAGCTTCCAAATGATACCAAGAAAGCATATATGTACTTTGCAAATGATATGTGTAATGACTAAATCAAAACAGATAACTTGGCACTTGAAAAATCAAGAAAAACTTTCTATTTCTGTAGTGACACCTGCTCAGTCTTTCACTCACTGTGACCAACACACTAACAATTGATCTAATTCCTTCTGGACATATTAAATTAGCTTAACAAGCTACCATTTGCAAGTGGAATGAGAAGAAATGATAAACTACTCACTGAGAAATCAATTTAGCAAAATTATATGTACCTCCGACTTTTTAGGAACTCTGCAGACACAGACCAGTGTGCACTTCGAGTAACATTTCTCCGAGATGGCTGATCAATTGACTTGCCATTTTGTAGCTGTATAGTAGACTTGGAGCCGGTTCCAATGTGCTTTGAATCACTTGATTTGGCTCAGTAGATCCTGAGATATGCTCCTTTGAAGTTGACAGACTTGGAGATGATAACACAGAGAAACTGATATGATGAATGTGTATACTTCTATTGATTAATGTGTTTGTACAATCTCATTAGCATGAGAAGCATAGCTAAATGAGGTATTGTGGTGTAGGCTATGAAGTAGCACACACATACAATGAGTTACAATAATGAAATGCCTCGGGGAGTGAGCTGAAGTGAGTGACATGTTAAGGAAACACTCACGAATTTGACGCAACAAACAAGAGAGAAACAGAATCTTCAGGAAAATCTATGCACAGGTGTACAGTATGCGAAGTTAGTGCGTGGTGTGCGCATAACAGAGCAATTAACCACGGCGGGCGCGTAAGGCGCGTATAACGCGAATTGAAGAATGACAGGGCAGAGGAGCACCAAAGAAAGTGTATATATATAGCAAGATTAGAAGAACAATACAATGATGATACACAGAGGAGAACGAGAGACAGATACAGAGAAGAGACACGCACGGAGAAGGCGAGAAGAGAGGGAGAGAGATGATGCGTGCGAGATGCACGTATGAGTGAAGAGAGATTTAGAAGCTCTCAGAAGACGCCATAGATCGTGTATGTACAGATGAATAACACAAGCCTGAAGTGTCGGGTTTTTTCATCTGAAGAGAGATGGTAATAAGAAACTACTCATTGTAGGAGAGTTTCTGTAACTTGAGCAAGAAGAGGCCAAGCTTACTTGTACACATTTTCTCTAATCAAAACACATGTTCATGTGGATGTCTGCGCGTAATCTTTACTTGTGAAGAATCTGAATTTATTTCGTGTTACGGTAGGAAGCTTCGCTTATCGTTAACTGTCACGACTCGTTACTAAACGTGCTTCGGTACCTTCTCTGTAAACGCATGTTTCGGTGAATAACAGTTTACTCAGTAAACATGTTTCAGTAATTTCTGGTCAGTTACAGTTTCTCAGAAAACAAGTTTTTTTGGTAGAACAACGAAGTATAACTCGTAGCAGAGTTCGAAGCTTTGTATGAGAGATAGCTCATCTTGTAGCTAGACGTCTCTACTTTAAGCTGATCATAGTTTCCGGTGGAATGAAGATGTACATGCAGTACAAAATCTAACCGGAAAGTAGCAGTTCAGAACTGTGAAGTATTTTTCTTAAACCTTCAGAAGAGTTCATTAAGTGGAGAAGGATCATGAATCATCTTCTTACTTCTTGTATGTTCACTTGAAGTAATTATAACCAAAGTAGAAGTCTATTTCGGTGAAGTTCCGGTACGACTACGGTGTCAGTCCAGTGACAGTCTGGTGAAGTTCCGGTGGAACTTATGTCAAAGAATAACACAGTCAAAGCGATGTTAATTAGGCCGAGCTACTGTTGATTACAGAAGTGTTCTGAATCATTCTAGCTTAGCCTTCTATTACGGTGGTGCGACAATTTCCGCAGGCCTGACAGATTTCAAGCCTTGTCGCGAAACTCACCTTCAGGGCGAAAGTATTTGCGCAGCAGTAGGCGTTAGAGCCGAAGTTTTCGCCAACAAATGGTATCAGAGCGGGTTAGTTTTTCAAGAATCGGTATAAGAGCCTAGAGTATTCTCTATCATGGCAGATCACGTCCAAATTGATAAACTGGACAGAGATAATTATCCCGCATGGGTAATGCGCATGGAAGCCTTACTTATGAGTAAGGACTTAATGACGTACCTGACCGGAGAAGAAAAAAAGCCGACTTTCAAAGATGATAGTCAACCGGAAAAAGAAGAACTAGACGCCCTAAAGCTGTGGCAAAAGAAAGATGCAACGGCAAGAGCCTACATCTACAACACTGTGTCAGATCATCTGCTACCGCACATTAGAGGTCTGGAGAAAGCGGAGGACATATGGAGTGCATTGGAAGATCACTTCCAAAATACTACGAAAGCTAGGAAGGCCAGCCTATGGTCCGAGTTCACAACGTTCAAAAAGAAGCCGAGTCAAAGCATCAGTGACTACGTCACTAAAATGAAGGATCTAGCAGATAGTCTTGGATCCATAAATGAAGAAGTCGAAGATCATAGATTGATAGCGCAAGTGCTCACATGTTTGAGAGGAGATGAAAGGTGGAAACCTTTCGTACTATCAACTGAACTCTCCCTAAATCATTTTGTACCAGAGTTAAATCAGTTGCTTGGTTTGATGCTCACATATGAGTAAGACCTGAAAGGAGACGCAGACAAAGGACATAGCTCAGCAATGTATATGAAGAACAAGAAGAAAGAAAAGGGTAAGCCAAAAGACGAAGAAGAATCGAGCTCTTAGGCCTATTACACAAGAGGGAAAGGCACTGGCAGAGGAAGAGCAAGAGGAAGAAGTAGTCAGAATACTAACAGGAAAGTCTACTGGATTTGCGGACTAAGTAATCATCTGGCGCATGACTGTTGGCACAATCAACAAGGATCAAATCAAAGCCAGAACAGTAATAGTAGAGGTAGAAGCGGAAGATATCAAAGTAACTTTCAAAGAGGAAGACAAAACCAAAGAGGAGGCTACGGTAGAGGTGGAACAAGAAGTTGGGGACAGAGCCAATCCTACAACACCACCTACAACAACTATGCAAATGACACACATAATGAAAGTCATACATCATTGATGATGAACTCAATCAGCACATCAGAAAATGAAGACCTAAAGGTATTTTACATTGATTCTGGATGCTCTAATCATTTGTCAGGAAATATAGAACTAATGTCAGAACTAGAGAAAGGTAGTTCTAGTCACACTGTTCAAACAGGTGACAATACAAGACACAAAGTACGATCAATCGGAAAAGTGAAATGCAAGAGTGGAGCAGATTTGCTAACCAATGTTCTGTATGTTCCAACAATACTGAAAAATCTTATCAGTGTGGGACAGATAGTCGAAAAAGGTTTTCACGTCAGATTTACAAACAAAGGCGTATTTGTAGAAGATCCCAAGAACGGATATTATCAGATCGTCTCTGGTAAGAAAGAAGGGAGACTCTTTACGTTAAGAGTACAAGGGAACATTGGCCAAGCGCTGCTCACACATGATGAAAAGGTAATTACAGAACTTGATCTCTGGCACAAGAGATTAGGTCACTTTCACGAAAAAGGAATCAAAGCTATGATAGCGAATCAGTCTGTACTGGGATTACCGAACGTACAGAACCAACATATGATTCACAAATGCGAAGCTTGTCAAATGGGAAAAGCCCACAGGTTACCCTTCCAGAAGAAAGGATTCAAACATGATAGTGTGCTGGAACTCATACATACAGATGTATGGGGACCAACGAAAGAAGGATCAATCAGCGGATCAAGGTACTATGTTTTATTCATTGATGATGCAACAAGGTGGATAACTCTTTATGTTTTGAAGGAAAAGTCAGAGGTGTTCGGAGCTTTCAGACATTTTCATGCATATGCTGAAAGACTCACCGGACGAAAACTTAAAAGACTGAGGTCTGATGGAGGGGGAGAATACTTCTCCCATGAATTCAATGACTATCTTTGGAATGCAGGTATTAAGAGAGAAATAACCTGCAGATATACACCACAACAAAACGGTGTAGCAGAAAGGAGAAACCGAACTCTAGTCGAGTTTGCACGGGCTATGCTAAAAGAAAAGAATTGCCCAGATTATCTTTGGGCTGAAGCCGTAAATATAGCTACATACTTGGTAAACAGATTACCATGTACAGCCTTAGAAGGAATGACCCCTTATGAAGCCTGGTGGGGAAAGAAGCCAACACTTGATCACTGCAAAGTGTTTGGATCAGTAGTGTATGCTTATGTACCGTCTCAACTTAGACATAAGCTTGAACCGAAAGCAGAGAAATATGTATTCGTCGGATATGATGAGAAACAGATGGGTTACAGGTTATGGAGTCCTCTAACCAAACAATTTACTGTTTCCAGAGATGTAACATTTGATGAACAGAAAAGCTGGTATGCAGATCAGAGTCATACAGCTGAAGAATTTGAAGAAGAGATAAAAAGAAAAGAGAAAGGTAAAACAATCGTTCAGGTAAACAAAGAAGACGAGGCAAGTACGTCTAGAACCAGAACAGGTATAAGGAACGAAGATGAAGACGGGTAATCAGACACACACGAAGAATATGAACCAAGAAGGTCAAACAGAGTAAGAAGACAATCGGAAAGATACTCGTATGATACATCGTATATAACTCAACAAGATTATGCATATATGGTTAAAGAAGAGGAAGAGCCTCAAAGCTATGACGAAGCCAAAGGCAAGAAGCAATGGCAAGAAGCAATGAAAGAAGAATTCACCGCACTGGAAGAGAACAAGACATGGGAGCTTGTTCCTAAACCGAATGGTAAGAAAGTAATTGGAAATAAATGGGTGTTCAAAATAAAGAAACTTGCAGATGGAAGGATAGCCAGACATAAAGCGAGACTGGTTATCAAGGGCTATGCTCAGACGCAAGGCATAGACTATGACGAGACGTTCAGTCCGGTGGCAAAAATGTCAACCATAAGAACAGTGATTGCTATAGCAACATCAAAAGGATGGAAGCTAAGTCAGCTAGATATAAAGAATGCATTCCTGAATGGATATATATCAGATGAAGTCTATATGGAACAACCGGAAGGGTTTATAAGTTCCAGATACCCAAACTTTGTTTGCAGGTTAAGGAAAGCACTTTATGGACTGAAGCAAGCTCCAAGAGCTTGGAACTACAGACTCGTGAAGTATCTGAACGAACTTGGATACCAAAGTTCGAAGGCAGATGCAAGTCTACTCATCAAAAGAACAGAAGAAGGAATGATCTACATTTGTATCTATGTAGATGACATAATAATTACAGGAACCTTAGATGCAGGAATCACAGAGGTAAAGAAACTGCTAGAAAAGGAATTCAAGATCAGTGACCTAGGAAAGTTATCATACTTTCTAGGAATGGAAATCTCATATACAGATCATGGTGTATATGTCACACAAGAAAGGTATCTTCTGAACTTACTGAAGAAGTTCAAAATGAAGAATTGCAGAGAAGCTTCAACACCGCTTGAAGTAAACCATAAACTCAGTAAATATAGTGGTACAGAGTTTAAAGATATGAAGAAGTATCAATCGTTAGTAGGAAGCTTAATATATGCTACGCTAACAAGACCGGATCTCAGTTTTCCGGTGGGAGTCCTTTCACAGTTTATGCATTGTCCGACAGAGCAACATTGGGTTGCAGGACAAAGAGTTCTCAGATATATCAAAAGAACTATAAAGGAAGGATTATATTATCCTTTTACGTCAGATATAAAGCTCAGAGCATATAGTGACTCAGATTGGGCAGGAAGTCAAGATGACCGAAGATCAACGCACGGGTATATGATATACCTAGGAGATAAGCTGGTAAGCTGGTGTTCGAAGAAGCAACACACAGTAGCCTTATCATCAACAAAAGCAGAATACAAAGGATTGGTAGAAGCATCAAAAGAAGTAATATGGATGCAGACTTTACTTAAAAGCATGGGTATAGATCAAAGTATACCGATCATACATGGAGATAATATGAGCTCGCTGTATCTTGCAGCAAATCCTGTGTTTCATGCAAGAACAAAACACATAGAGATTCAGTACCATTTCCTAAGGGAAAAGGTAATGGAGAAAGAGATAGAAATAGTCTACACTCATACAAAAGATCAGATTGCAGATATTCTGACAAAGAGCTTGGATGGAACAAAGACAAACAGATTCAAAGAAATGGCAGGAATAAAAGAAAGGAAGATATATGAAAGACCGGAAGATGTCAAATTAGTGATTGAGGGGGAGCTGTTAAGGAAACACTCACGAATTTGACGCAACAAACAAGAGAGAAACAGAATCTTCCGGAAAATCTATGCACAGGTGTACAGTATGCGAAGTTAGTGCGTGGTGTGCGCATAACAGAGCAATTAACCACGGCGGGCGCGTAAGGCGCGTATAACGCGAATTGAAGAATGACAGGGCAGAGGAGCGCCAAAGAAAGTGTATATATATAGCAAGATTAGAAGAACAATACAATGATGATACACAGAGGAGAACGAGAGACAGATACAGAGAAGAGACACGCACGGAGAAGGCGAGAAGAGAGGGAGAGAGATGATGCGTGCGAGATGCACGTATGAGTGAAGAGAGATTTAGAAGCTCTCAGAAGACGCCATAGATCGCGTATGTACAGATGAATAACACAAGCCTGAAGTGTCGGGTTTTTTCATCTGAAGAGAGATGGTAATAAGAAACTACTCACTGTAGGAGAGTTTCTGTAACTTGAGCAAGAAGAGGCCAAGCTTACTTGTACACATCTTCTCTAATCAAAACACATGTTCATGTGGATGTCTGCGCGTAATCTTTACTTGTGAAGAATCTGAAGTTATTTCGTGTTACGGTAGGAAGCTTCGCTTATCGTTAACTGTCACGACTCGTTACTAAACGTGCTTCGGTACCTTCTCTGTAAACGCATGTTTCGGTGAATAACAGTTTACTCAGTAAACATGTTTCAGTAATTTCTGGTCAGTTACAGTTTCTCAGAAAACAAGTTTTTTCGGTAGAACAACGAAGTATAACTCGTAGCAGAGTTCGAAGCTTTGTATGAGAGATAGCTCATCTTGTAGCTAGACGTCTCTACTTTAAGCTGATCACAGTTTCCGGTGGAATGAAGATGTACATGCAGTACAAAATCTAACCGGAAAGTAGCAGTTCAGAACTGTGAAGTATTTTTCTTAAACCTTCAGAAGAGTTCATTAAGTGGAGAAGGATCACGAATCATCTTCTTACTTCTTGTATGTTCACTTGAAGTAATTATAACCAAAGTAGAAGTCTATTTCGGTGAAGTTCCGGTACGACTACGGTGTCAGTCCAGTGACAGTCTGGTGAAGTTCCGGTGGAACTTATGTCAAAGAATAACACAGTCAAAGTGATGTTAATTAGGCCGAGCTACTGTTGATTACAGAAGTGTTCTGAATCATTCTAGCTTAGCCTTCTATTACGGTGGTGCGACAATTTCCGCAGGCCTGACAGATTTCAAGCCTTGTCGCGAAACTCACCTTCAGGGCGAAAGTATTTGCGCAGCAGTAGGCGTTAGAGCCGAAGTTTTCGCCAACATGACACACCCGTGACTTTTCCACTTCATCTTTTATAGAAGTTTTGTGATCATTTGAATTTGAAATTCAAATCTAGGCTCCCTAGAATCTCTCCTCTAAAAGTATGGAGATATTCTCTCCATTCACATCATTCAATTTCCACGACTAATCAAGTAGGTAAGTGATTTCATGTAGATGCCAAGTCACTAAAGACTTTTACAATGGAAGTAAAAGTAATAAAACATAGGTATGGGTTCATATGCCATTTCCTTCAAGTGAAGCCTTGATGAAACTTGTCCAAGCTAATCTTCCAAAGTTCCAAGCCAAGTGTGAAGGCTTGAAATGCACCAACAGCCTCATGGTCATGTTCATTAACAAAAGTGAGTCTTCTTGTGCCTTCTCTTCAATATAATTGATGTAGCCTCTTCTTCCTCTATAGCCTCCTTGGTTATTGTAGTTGTTGTAATTGTTGTTATAGTTGTTGAAGTTGTTTGATCTTCCTCTTCCATAGCTTCCTCTATTGAAGCCTCTTCCTCTCTGATTTCTAGGGTTCTTGAAACAATTCTCAGTTGTGTGGTTAGTCAATCCACATATGGAAATGGAGAGGTGCTTTGGAATCTTCCCCTCCCTTATCTACCTCCTTTGTCTCTTCCTCTTGTACCTCTACCTCTTTCTGCAAAGTTAGCTTCGGAGGTACTCTCATCATCAAATTTCTTTCCTTTACCTTTACTATCCTTACTCTTGTTCTTATCAGTGTATAGGGTAGAGGATTGATTACCTTTTGAGTTGTCATTTTTCTTCACAAGCTTGGCTTCATGAGTAAACAGTTGTCCCATTAGAGTATTGAAGTCAGGTACCTACATGTCCATGTATAAATCCATTACAGTAGTGAAATGCTTACCACTTGTCATCTACTTTGATTCCATTGATCACTTGTCTCGCAATTTGTTCTTCATCAATGACTTCTCTAGTGCTTCCAAGTTCATCAGCCAAGTCCTTCATTTTAGTGACATAATCAGTCACATTTTGTTTGGGCATCTTTTTGAGTGTTGTGAACTCCATCCATAGTTGACTCTTTCTTGCTCTAGTGCTTGAAGAAAAGAATGCTTCAAGTGCACTCTAGGTTTCTTGTGATGTCATACAATTCCTAATATGTGGGAGTAAGAAATCAAAAATTGCGTTGAGAAGGTATGACCTGGCCAATGCATCCTTTGAGAACCATGTTGATAACCTTTCTTGTTCTTCTTGAGTGGGTTGCCTTTTGCTTCTAAGTATTGGAATTGACTCATCTCGAGATATGTAACCATAAAGACTTCTACCTTGTAGATATGCTTCCATTCTAATAGACCAAGGAGAGTAATTACCTCCATCCAATTTGCTAGTTGATGATGAGAATCCATCTGCCATGTTGAGTTGTTGATAGCTTTGATACCACTGTCAGGAGATGGTTGGATACACTCCAGAAATGAGTTGATGCTCCACAAATCCTGCTCTAAACCTACCAACGTTACTTCAGATTACCTTAGTAGACACATTAAGCTTTCCAAATATGCATTTGGAACCATACTGTGCTTTTGAGCATCCTCTTTGAGTAGTTGCATCAAAACAAACTACCTCCAAGTTTGAAGAGTTGTAAAAAATTGCTATTTATGGACTATAACCTGCTCAGTATTTCATTCAATGCTCACACAATGATTACAATTGACCCTAATGTGGTGTTTGAAGAAGGGGAACGACTAAAGTTATCATTACCTTGAACATGTTTGGGGCCCTCAAAGCTTCATACTTTGTTTTCAAAGCTTATTTTGAAGCATTTTTGGGGTGCGATTTGGAGTTATTTTGGAGTAGTTTCATGCATAGTCCTCTTTACAAAGGTTGAAGAAACCTAAGTAGATTTCTTTGTAAATCAACAAAGAGATCTTGACATCTAGGTGTCTCTTGATTAAGAATATCTCACTGCGACCCTTTTTATCAATGTGAAATGCTTTATGCAAATACCTAACTCTTGTGGCAATGGCCACATGGACATACATAAGTAGTATACATAGAAGCATACATAGTGTGTATGTGCTAAATATATGTAGTAAAAGAGAACCAAAAAACTTAATTCATAGCCCAAACACTAGCCAAAAACACGTGCAAGTGTCTATCAAATCTGTTCTTTAGGCTCAAAAAACCTACATAAACTTGTAGTGGATACTTCCACTAGAACGCAAAACGTTTTAGAAACTTGTAGATTTAGTAGTGTGGCTAAAAATAGAGCCTCAATTCTGCATAAACTCATCATAGCAACTTTGCCATAGGAGATGCATGCTAGTTGTTCATAGGTACCTCGATAGGAGATGCATGCTAGTTGTTCATAGGTGCCTCAATTCTGAATAAATTCATCATAGCAACTTTGCCATAGGAGATGCATGCTAGTTGTTCATAGTTGTTCATAGTTGTTCATAGGAGATGAATGCTAGTTGTTTCAAAAACTTGTAGATTTAGTATTGTGGCTAAAAATAGAGCCTCAATTCTGAATAAATTCATCATAGAAACTTTGCCATAGGAGATGCATGCTAGTTGTTCATATAATTGGTTTGCTTCTTTCGAGTAACTAATTATATGTAGTAGAGTTAGTGACTTCCTATGCAGGTTAATATGTCAATACTTGTAGTTTTATGAGATTTTGACACTGGTCATAGGCTCATTTTATAGAGGATACTCTAGGAAACCTTTTCCATAGTTTTTGGTTTTGTCAAGTATATAGTGGTCGATTTACTCCTTGATACACTTATTGATGTGAGCACATTTATTCTGACATAATCCTTAACTTTGGTCATTATTGTTCATTAATCCATTTTTGTGGGAAGACTCAACTGATTTTTTTCCCTAAATCTAACACTTGGTCATCCTTTTTGAACCTTAGTGGTGTTTGCCCTCTTGTAGCTCCATTATAATTATATTTAGTTCTCTATCATCATGGCATCAGAGGCCTTAGGCACATTTGGTAGCTCAGGGTCTATTGCTAATGTTTTAAGGAGGAGCTATAGCTTGCAGGGCAAAGACAATTTGGGGATCCGAAATTTGATGCCACAAACTTTGCTCCATGAAAGGATTAGCTTAAAGATGTGGTGATAGAGAGGAGCCAATGGAAGCCAATAAATGAAATCTAAAAGAAGCTTGTTGACATGGATGAAGATGATTGGGATGAGTTGGATGAAATAGCAACTCTACCATTCGATTGGACCTAGTAGATAATTTTTACTTTACAGTATTGGACTATGAAGGTGCATAGGAGCTTTGGAGGAAGTTATGCAATACACACGAAAATGAAAAAAACATCAAATAAAGTGTATCTGATGAGAAATTTATATGAACTTCCCATGAAGGACATAGAGAATGCTTTTGCTCATCTAAATGAGTTTGATGCTATATTCTCCTTGTTATAGGCTCAGAGAAGAAGATGGATAATGAAATGAAAGCAATCTTGTTGTTATGCACCTTGCCATCATGTGATACATTTTGCATAGTTATTGGCAATAGTGCACCTCGTGGTGAACTAGTCTATGATGACATATGTGGAGCACTCTTGAGCGAGGAGATTCCTCAAAAATCTATGGTTAGCACTCGGAGTCGAGATGCTATAATGTTCATGATTTTTATCAAAGAAAGAATTAGCAACATGGCAAGAGCAAGAACAAGGAACAAAATTGTCAAAGGAATAAGAGTAAAAGTAAATCAAGGAAAAGGGATATCAAATTCCATTATTTTCATAAGAAAGGACACATGAAGAAAGAGTGCTATGCATTAAAAAATGCTAAAGGTAACAGGTAGAATGTTGATGAGCATGTTAAGCAATTAGTTGCACCATCTAGTTCAACTCTAAAGATTGAAGAAATCAATGTTACTTTTGACGATGCTGATGTGTTGACACTTGATAGTTGATGGAGAGTGTAAATCTCCAAAAGAACAAGCTATCCTTGATGTTAGACCACCTCTATATCAAGAATAACTTTAGACTCCACTTAATTTTAAAAGACAATCACCAAACTATCAAGAAATTGATCAACTGTGAAAAATCACTTCTAAGAAAAAGTCTACTACACATTAATCACTCAATGACTGATCATTCATGTAAAGCTTTTGTTAACACTTTGTAGAATGTGTCGCCTAGAGATTGCGCACCTTCGCCAAGTTCAATCACTTCAAATGCTTGAGTAGATTGTGAGAAGTGACTCAAACAATTTACCTATGTTTGAAATTGCCTCTCTGTAATGACGACTTTGACACCTGTAGCTTCTAAGCTATGGTTCTCCCAAACTATAGCTCGTTTAATCAAATGTTTTTAGCCATAGATGGCTTACCTCTCAACTTAAATTTTGAGCCCTCATTTGTGTAAACCTTTACACTGTGCACTGAGCACTATCCATTTCTTTGACCATCCAATCTGCGCCTCTTTCAGAAGACACTCAGACCTTTCTTACATATGAATGTTCCTATTCAAGATTCTCTCAGCCTGTTTCAATTGGACTCTCAAACTTTAGCCATAGATGGATTAACTATGGACTTAGATGTGTACAAAAGGATTTCTCATAAGATTAAGCATAGAAGGAGAATTAGAGAAAAGATCGACGAGCAATTCTCTGAAAACTTTTTCTTCTCATAATTCTTCATACATCTGATGGATGACACACATCATGTTCATCTCATTCTCTCCTATTCTTCTAAAACTTTAATCTATAGTCTTCTCTATCTCTTCTATATCTCTATTACGACTATGAGCACGTATATATATATATATATATATATATATATATATATATATATATATATATATATATATATATATATATATATATATATATATATATATATATATATGTATGTATGTATGTATGTATGTATGTATGTATATACGAGTCTAACTTGTCATTTTATCAAATACATTGAAATATTTACAAGGGTAATGTAAAAAAGAACTTTGTTTCTAAATCTCCTCTTTCCCTTGAAACCGATCTTCAATCTTTTATTCATCTTTCCACTTCTGGACTTTATGTAATCACTAATTGTTGATTGTTCTGCTCCAACAACTCCCATTCAATCATCAATGTCATTACTTGCATCTTCTTTATTCCTGCCATATCTTTAAACCTCTGCAACTTTGGTGCATCCAAAGCTTTTGTCATCATATCTGCAAGTTGATCTTTTGTAGGAGTATGCATGACTTCAATTTGTTTATCAATAACCTTCTATCTCAAAAAATGATACTGGATTTCAATATGTTTAGTTCTAGCATGAAACACAGGATTTGTCGCCGAGTATAAAGAACTCATATTGTCTCCATAAATGATAGGAGTACTCTGAAAAACATCAAAATTCTTCATAAGTGTCTTTAGCCAAATTACTTCCTTTGCAGCTTCCACCATGCCTTTGTATTCTGCTTCTGTAGATGATAAAGCAACTCTATGTTGCTTCTTAGAACACCATGAGATTAGCTTATCTCCTACATAACACAAATATCCATGTGTTGATCTTCTATCATCAGAATTACCTGCCCAATCTGCATCACTATATATCTTGACCCTTGTATCTGAAGTATATCCATAATACAGACCTTCTTTGAGTGTACCCTTGATGTACCTAAGTACTCTTTGTCTTGCAATCCAATTTTCCTTTCTAGGACAATGCATGAATTGAGATAGAACTCCAACTGCATATGATAAGTCAGGTCTTGTTAGTGTAGCATAAATGAAGCTACCCACCAAGCTCTGATAGAGATTCATATCTTTGAATTCCTCTCCTCCATATTTAGTCAATCTATGATTCACTTCCATTGGAGATGGTGCTATCCTGCAATCTTCCATTTTAAATTTGGTTAGTAAATTTTTCAGATACCTTTTTTGAGTTACATATACTCCATGTTGAGTATATGAAATCTCCATTCCCAAGAAGAAGGACAAATTTCCCAAATCATTGATTTTGAATTCTTTCTCCATCTGTTTCTTAATCATGTGTATGCCTTTGTCATCTGTTCCTGTAAGTATAATGTCATCAACATATATACAAAACATAAATAAATCCATCTTCACTTGCTTTGACTAGCAAGCTACTATTTGCCTTTGATGCTTGAAATCCAAGTTCCTTCAAGAACTTTACAAGCCTATAATTCGATGCCCTTGGGGCCTGCTTCAACCCATACAAATCTCTCTTAAGCTTACACACATTGTTGTATATTATTGAACAATGCATTGTTAAAGTGTTATATTATTAATGTATTAATATGTTTTTGATGTTTCTGATATAGCAGCTGAAGGTTCGTGAGGAGCGTGCAAGGCGTGAAAGGGCGGACATCAATAATCCGAATAATTATTATTTAGCTTGTAAATCAACCTGCGTAGAAGGTTCTATTGTTAGAAAAGTAATGGTTAGCATAAGGGTCATTGTAGACCGTAGTTTCTGTTATTGAAAGCAATGGCTTTCTGTAAAAGTTATCAACTTTTAGTTTCACGCTTGCTTTTCGAAGCCGCCCTCTTGTAACCACTCTTTTTGACGTAATCAAAATTCCTATAAATACATGCACTCTGTGGACTGTCGAAATAGAGTGCATGGGGGGAGATTGCACCCAATCTGCGTACTTTCTCATATCTTGTTGTGTTTATTCTTCTGTGTGTTTTTTTGCGTTCGTAACTTCTGTTTGAGCGTGAGCAAGATCTTGACAACAGTGGTATCAGAGCTCTGCACGCATCAATACAGAGGGTTCTCTGTTCGCGATTCCGATTTCGATTCCGTCTCCGTTTTCGTCTCCGTCTCCGGTTCCTGTTCCTGTTCCTGTTTCTGTTTCTGTTTCAGTTCCAGTTCCAGTTCCAGAACCAGAACCTACGTTTTCACCTACGTTTGCTCCTACGTTTACTCTTCCTGTTCCTGTTTCTATTTCTGTTTCTGTTTCAATTCCAGTTCCAGTTCTAGAGCCAGAACCTACGTTTTCACCTACGTTTTCCCCTACGTTTGCTCCTACGTTTACACCTACGTTTACTCCTTCGGCTTACTCCAAGGCGTCAACTAAGGCAAAGAACTTAGGCACTAACTTAGGCAATACATTGGCAACATTGGCACCCAAGGCCCCCTTGGCGACCGTTGGCTACGCGCGAGGCAATTTTAATTTTTGAGTGGCAATAGAGTGGTTTAGATTCCCTAAGGTAGGAGGATTTGAACCCACAACCTCCTACTTTCAAGGGAAATGCTTTACCACTACACTCTCTCTTGGAGTTGTCACTCAAGTTCTTTCCTCATAAATTTAACATAATTTGCAGTTTTTCTCACTTTTCAGGGCGGCACGATGCAGCGCGACGCGACGCATCTCAAGGTACATTTCCTGAGGGTACATCCCGAGAGGAAAGCACTAGCTTAAGGGTCCAAGAGCACCACGGAGGATTACAGTAATTCACCTCTACCTGAGGCAACACTTGAACAACAACTAGAGCTTTTGCGGCATGAGCTTTGAGGAGCTCAAAATGAGATCCGACAACGTGATAAAGTCCTCGAAAAAATGTCCTGCGGCACAGTACTGAGTGTCCAACAACGTGGAAGGCTTTCCAAGAAAAAGCGAAGGATTCTTTTCTTCCTCCTCAATACCATTTGCATGTTCCACGTGCATGGACGACTCTTACATGGAAGGAGGGTGATACGGTTACTACTTACACGGAGCGGTTCTGACAAAATTTACTACTTCTTCGAATGCTTGAAGATGTATCAGAGGATATCTTGCAGCAGAAATACGAAGATGGTTTGGAGGTGGGAATCCAAGCTAAGCTTCACACCCTACGACCTACAACCCTCAACGAGGCTATATCTTTCGCCTATGATGCAGAAAAAGAATTCCAGTCCATAACCAAGTCACTTCGACTCCAGCAACCACGTCAACGACCATTTTTTGTTAAACCACATCCTCCTCTGAAGCGTAATTTTAATACCCCATCCTACCCTAGTTTTCTTCGTCCTCCACAATCCAATTACTCAACTCCACCTGTTGCTTCATCTCTCCAACCCACCAAACCACCTACCCTTCAAACTTCAGTGGTGGATGCCCAACAGAAGCGACCACGAATCACTTGCTGGAATTGTGGTAAAACTGGACATACAAAAATAAAGTGCAGATCGTGACCTCTTCACATGAAACAGGCTACAGCTCACTTGCACAACATGGAGGTCCATAATGAAGAAATTCCTCCTGTTTGGAGAGAGGAATCATTGGAGAAGGACTTAAGTACCTTGGGTAACAATATCTCTATCCACTCTCTTCTTTGCATGTAGGGTATAATAAATAACAAACTAGTTAAAATTCTACATGACGATGGTAGTTCACATGACTTCATTTCACATTCATTAGTACAAGAACTTAAATTACAAATGTTTCCTTCCTTGTATAAAGTGAAAGCTGCATTTCAAGGTAGTCGTTATAATGTAACACGAGAAGTGCAAGATGTTACGATTAGCATAGGCCCATATGTTGATTCACGGACATTCTTTATTGCACCTTTGCAATCTTACGATGTTATACTAGGTATGCCTTTTCGTCACCATTATAACCCACGTATTGACTACCATACTCATACCTTTAACTTTGAATTCAAAGGTCAAATCATTACTTTGTCTACACGACATGATTTCCAGCCATTTCCATTGATTAGTCACACTCAAGTAAAGCGTGCATTTAGGAAAGGATTTAACTCATGCATTGTTTTTCTCAATGTCATCAATGATTATACTCATACACTTCCTGATGCATATAAACCTTTCATGAGTACTTATAAGGATTGTTTTATGTCTGAGTATCCCTCTGAACTACCACCATCTCGAGGATCCTTTGACCATAGCATAGACTTAGTCCCTGGTAGTTCTCCTCCTCATAAAGCACTTTATAGACATGGCCCACTACACCAAAAGGAAATAGAAAACCAAGTAAAAGACTTACTACAAAAAGGACTTATAAGGCCTAGTTCTTCCCCATTTGGAGCATCAGTTCTCTTAGTAGAGAAGAAGAATAAAACTTATCGAATGTGCATTGATTATAGAGCCCTTAACAAGATCACAATCAAGAATAGATACCCTATTCCTCGAATAGATGATCTCTTAGATAAGTTACGAGCAGCTCGTGTCTTTAGTAAAATTGATCTTAAATCGGGTTACCATCAGATTCGTATGACACAAAGTGATATTTTTAAGACTGCATTTAGAACTCAAAATGGCCATTATGAATTTATGGTAATGCCCTTTGGACTTACTAATGCCCCTGCTACATTTGCGCGAATGATGAACAATATTTTTCTTGATTACCAAGCTTCTGTTCTTGTATTCTTTGATGACATACTTGTTTACAATAAGAATGATAATGAACATGAAAAGCATCTTGAAACAGTTTTCCATTTGTTACGAGAGAACACATTATATGCTAATCCTAAAAAGAGTTACTTCTTTCAATGTAAGCTAGAATATTTAGGACATATTATTTCAAGTGAAGGTGTTCATGTGGATCCGAAAAAGATTAGAGTTATAGTAGAATGGCCAACACCAGAATCAGTCAATGATGTTCGTTCTTTTCTTGGGTTGGCTAGTTTCTATAGGAAGTTTGTTCGAAATTTTTCTTATTTAGCATTGCTTCTTACCTTGTTGTTGAAAAAGAAAATAAAATTTGCATGGGGAATTACCCAACAACAGTCCTTTGATAAACTTAAACATGCACTTTCAAATGCACCTGTTTTACAATTACCTGATTTTTCACAACCCTTTCATGTTGTTACTGATACTAGTGGTTCAGGAATAGGTGCTGTTCTGATGCAAAATGACCATCCCATTGCATTTGAGAGTAGGAAGCTTAAACCCTCAGAGCAGAATTATAGTACGTATGATAAAGAATTGTTAGCAGTTGTGCATGCTTTGCGAATTTGGAAACACTATCTTATGGGCTCTGAGATCTTAATCAAAACCGATCAACAGGCTATTAAACATTTATTAAATCAGCCCTTAATCTCTAATAGGCATCTTAAATGGGCATCATTCATTCAAAATTTCCAACCCATGATACAATATCAGCCTGGTAAAGCTAATGTTGTAGCGGATGCTCTTAGCCGTTTTCCTTCGCATTCTGTTGTTTTGAATAATATTTCTGCCATCCAAATTCATTCTTTTCAAGAAATGGTTTCCACTTATGCATCTGATTTGTATTTTTCACGTGCATGGCATGACTTCAACAATGCTGCATCTTTATCTGATGAACATTATACATTTCATAATGGTTTTCTCTATTTTCAACATAGATTGTGCATAACCCAAGCTTTTAAAGATTTTGTCATTAAAGAAATGCATGAACCATCTTACATGGGTCATAGAGGCATACAAAGCACCATTTTTGCTTGCAAAGATTTCTTCTTTTGGCCACACATGGAAAAAAATATTGCACATTATGTTTCTCAATGCATTGTATGTCAGCGTGTCAAACGTCATCATGGTAAACCATTTGGATTATTAATGCCACTTTCCATTCCAAATGAACCATGGGAACAAATCTCTATGGATTTTATCACAGGTCTTCCCATCACTTCATCACATAATGATATGATTTGGACAATAGTTGATAGGTTTAGTAAATATGCATATTTCATTCCATGCAGAAAAACTTTGATTGCACCTCAAGCTGCAAAATAAATTGCCATTGCTTCAATTTGCTTACAATAACACTGCACACACCACTATTGGTCGTGCACCTTTTGAAATTGTTTTTGGTAAAAAGCTTCCCACTCCCATGTCCCTCACCCAAACTGACATTCCGATGGCTGACTCTATTGCGCATGATCACGTTTCTATGCTTCATGATGTTCACAAGCACATTAGGAAAAGTCAAGAGCGCTATACACGTAATATCAATACTAAACAAGTAGCCAAAGAATTCAGGGAAAATGATTTTGTATGGTTGCGTATCATTAAAAGACGTCTCAAAATTATTTTGCAGCATCCTAAAATTAAACTTGCACCACGCTATTATGGAGCGTTTTGCATTAGAGAAAAAATTAATGATAATTCATTTAGATTAGATATTCCATCTCATTGGACTATACATAATTCTTTTCATATTAGTTTATTGAAAACCCTTTAAAGGAACTTTACCACTTGCTCCACTTCTTGATGACCCTCCTTTGATTGAAGAACAATCTGAAGTTCCTAGGAAAATCATTGATCATGATGTCACTACTACACACATAGGTACTCAATATCATCAATATTTGGTTAAGTACAAAAATCACTCTATTGAAGAATGTCAATGGATACATAAAACACAATTAACACCTCATTAAGACCACTTAATTTCTGCATATCATACACAAACACATTAATGTAACAGCTCCATGAACATTTCCATGCATGTATTTTTACATGGCACATGCCGATTTTCTTTATTCAGTGATGAAACATGTGACTGGCCATCCATGTTTATTATTTTCTCCACTGAGGTCAGTTGCTTGTTCAACTGCGGGGCATGTTATCACTTATGGAATATGTTGAACAATGCATTGTTGGAGTGGAACATGGAATATGTTGAACAATGCATTGTTATTGTTGGAATGTAACATGAAATATATTGAACAATGCATTGTTATTTTTAGAGTGTTAACTTATTTTATCAACTGAGGTCCGTTGCTTGTCAACTGAGAGGCATGTTGTATATTATTGAACAATGCATTGTTAAAGTGTTATATTATTAATGTATTAATATGTTTTTGATGTTTTTGATATAGCAGCTGAAGGTTCATGAGGAGCGTGCAAGGCGTGAAAGGGCGGACATCAATAATCCGAATAATTATTATTTAGCTTGTAAATAAACTTGTATAGAAGGTTCTATTGTTAGAAAAGTAATGGTTAGCATAAGGGTCATTGCAGACCGTAGTTTTTGTTATTGAAAGCAATGGCTTTCTGTAAAAGTTATCAACTTTTAGTTTCACGCTTGCTTTTCGAAGCCGCCCTCTTGTAACCACTCTTTTCGACGTAATCAAAATTTATAAATACATGCACTCTGTGGACTGTCAAAACAGAGTGCATGGGGGGAGATTGCACCCAATCTGCGTACTTTCTCGTCTCTTGTTGCATTTATTCTTCTGTGTGTTTTTCTGCGTTCGTAACTTCTGTTTGAGCAGGAGCAAGATCCTAACAACACACATAATTTGGATACACTTGATCCTTGAAACCATCTGGTTTCTCCATGTAAACTTCATATGAAATGTAACCATTCAAAAAAGCATTTTTAACATCTAATTGAGATAGTTTCCAACCTTTGCAAGCAGCAATTGCTATGACTGTCCTGATGGTTGTCATCTTTGCCACAGGACTATAAGTCTCATCATAGTCCACTCCATATGTCTGTGCATATGTCTGATTTTCCATCAATGCATCATACTCCTCTTGCATAGCTTCTTCCGAATTCTTCTTCCCTTTGGCTTCATCATATGTAGATGGATCTTCATCTGCTTTTACCATGTAAGCATAATCTTTAGTAGTCAAGAATGAAGTATCATAACTATACCTTGTAGGTTGCCATTTGTGCCTAGATGACCTTTTGACTTCTCCACTTCTTAAAGTTTCTGGTTCATCACACTCTGGATCAAACCTTGGCATTTCTTCACCTTCAACCTGTATTTCATTTTTCTCTTCTTCATCAAATATCTAAACCTTTATTTTTCCTTTCTTTTGATTCATAATTTCTTCAACTTCTGTATACACATTAGATATACCTGCATACCAAGTACTTTGCTCATCAAATGTAACATCCTTAGACACAAGGAATTGCTTTGTGGATGGACTCCACAACCTATAACCCATTTGATTGTCATCATAACCAATGAATAGATACTTCTCTGCTTAGGCTCCAATCTATGCCTCAATTGAGATGGCACATATGCATATGCCATACATCCAAATATTTTACAATGATCCAAGGTGGGTCTCTTACCCCACCAAGCTTCATATGGTGTCATACCCTGCAAGGCTTTACAAGGTAACCTATTGACCAAATATGTGGCTGTGTTTACAGCCTCAGCCCACAAATAATTTGGGCAATGCTTCTCTTTCATCATGGATCTTGCAAATTCAACAAGTGTCCTATTCCTCCTTTTTGCTACACCATTTTGTTGAGGAGAGTACCTGCAAGTAACCTCTCTCTTTATACCTGCATTCCACAAATAATCATTGAACTCATTAGAGAAATACTCTCCCCCTCCATCTGACCTTAACCTCTTCAATTTTTGACCTGTAATTCTTTCTGCATATGCATGATAGTGTTTAAATGTATTAAACACTTCTGACTTGTCTTTGATCACATAGATTGTAATCCATCTGGTAGCATCATCAACATATATGATATAATATCTTGAACCATGTATACTAAAATGCTTTGAAGGCCCTCACACATCTGTATGTACCAATTCAAGTCATTCTGAATACATAAAACCATGCTTATTGTATGATTTCTTATGAGCCTTTCCTAACTGACATGCTTCACATCTGTATGTCATGTGTTGACCTGCAATATCAGGCAATCCAAGCACTGAACCATTGTTAACCATTTCTTTGATACCTCTTTCATTAAAATGTCCAAGTCTTTTATGCCAAAGATCCAATTCTGACACCTTTTGCTCTCCATATGCAAACATAGCATGTCCAATTTTTCCTTGTACCTTTAATGTGAAGAGCCTTCCTTCCTTCTTCCTTGTAACAATCTGTTTATACCCTTGACTAGGGTCTTCAACATAAACTCCATCATTAGTGAACCTTACCTCATACCCCTTTTCAACAATTTGTCCTACACTTATCAGATTTTTAGGAATTGTAGGAACATACAGAACCTTACTCAAAAGAGTGCTTCCATCTTTGGCTTTGACTGAACCCATTGACTTTACTTTATGCTTTGTATTGTCACCTGTTTGAACTGTGTGATTGATTGCCTTATGATCTAGATGAGTTATCAAAGCAATATTTCCACTCAAATTATTACTACATCCTGAGTCAATATAAAATACTCTCATGTCTTAATGTGAGGATTCACATGTTGCATTCATAATAAGAGTCGAATCTTCTTTCTGATCTGATGCATAATTGTAGTAGGTGTTATTATAGGATTGATTTTGGAAGTTTCTTCCTCCACCTCTTCCAAAAGAATTCCTACCACCTCTAGCTCTGAAGTTTCCTCTCTGATATCTACCACCTCTTCCTCTTTGATTAAAGTTCCGATTAAAATTACCATTGCTTTGATTATTATGCCAACAATCATGTGATAGATGATTGGTCTTACCACATATCCAACAAGCTCTGATATTATCTTTGTTATTTCTGCCTCTTCCTCTACTCCTGCCACTTCCTCTTCCTCTTAGGAAGCTTTCTTGGCTTGGAGTACCTTCATCTTCAACTGATTGTTGCTTTCCTTTGCTAGCCTTTTTCTTGTCTTTAGAATACATTGCATGACTTGCACTCTTATCAACATCTCCTTTGATATCATTCTCAAAAGTTAGCATATGTCCTAATAATTGATTCAAATCAGGAGTGAAATTATCTAATGAAAGTTCTGTAGACAAAATAAAAGGCTTCCACTTTTCATCTCCTCTTAGTCCTGTAAGAATTTGTCTTACCAACTTATCTTCTTCAATGTCTTCATCAACTACACCTAAAGAATCAGCAATGTCTTTCATCTTTGTCACATGATCAGATATTGATTGTGAAGCCTTCTTCTTGAATGTAGTAAACTCTGTCCATAATGAAGCTTTTCTTGATTTGGTTGTATTCTGAAAATGCTCTTCCAATGCATTCCAAATGTCACTTGCACTTTCAAGTCCTCTAATATGAGGAAGCAAATAATCATTCACTACCATGTAGATTATGCTCCTTGCTTAAGCATCCTTCTTCATCCAAATCTTTATATCTACAAGCTCCTCCCTAGTTGGAACACTAGGATCTCTGAACTCTAGCTTTTCTTCCTTACCTGTGATGTATCCCATCAGATCTTTGCTCATAAGATGAGCTTCCATTCTCATAGACCGAGCTGGATAGTTCTCCCCATCAAATTTTTCAATTTGGAGACTATCTCCCATCCTTGCTTCCCCTGTAGTCTCAAATCTTTAGTCCTTATAAAGAATGAATGTACCTTAGCTTTGAATGGTGCTCCTTCTGATCCTTTTGATAACCTTTATGTGTCTTCCTTCATTCTTTCTTCACACTTTATTCTTTTGAACCTTCGAGATGTAAAGTTTGTATGTCTGCAGCAGTCGGAGTCTTCCTTTCCTCAATTTTGATACAACCTGCTCTGATACCACTGATGGAGAGTGTAAATCTCGAAAAGAACAAGATATCCTTGATGTTAGACCACCTCTATATCAAGAATAACTTGAGACTCCACTTAATTTTAAAAGACAATCACCAAACTATCAAGAAATTGATCAACTGTGAAAAATCACTTCTCGAAAAAAGTCTTTTGCACATTAATCACTCAATGACTGGTCATTCATGTAAATTTTTTGATACAAATTTGTAGAATGTGTCGCCTAGAGATTGCACACCTTCTCCAAGTTAGATCACTTCAAATGCTTGAGTAGATTGTGAGAAATGACTCAAACAATTTACCTATGTCTGAAACTGCACTGAGCACTGTCCATTTCTTTGACCATCGAATCTGCACCTATTTCAGAAGACACTTAGAACTTTCTTACATATGAATAATCATATTCAAAATTCTCTCAGCCTGTTTGCAATTTGGACTCTCAAACTTTAACCATAGATGGATTAACTATGGACTTATATGCGTACAAAAGGATTTCTCATAAGATTAAGCACAGAAGGAGAATTAGAGAAAAGATCGACGCGCAATTCTCTGAAAACGTTTTCTTCTCATAATTCTTCATACATCTGATGGATGACACACATAATTTTCATCTCATTCTCTCCTATTCTTCTATATTTTTCTTCTATTGTCTTCTCTATCTCTTTTATATCTCTATTACGACTATGAGCACGTATCTATATATATATATATATATATATATATATATATATATATATATATATATATATATATATATATATATATATATATATATATATATATATATATATATATATATATATATATATATATATATATATATATATATATATATATATATATACGAGTCTAACTCGTCATTTTATCAAATACATTGAAATATTTACAAGGGTAATGTACAAAAGAACTTTGTTTCTGAATCTCCTCTTTCCCTTGAAACTGATCTTCAATCTTTTATTCATCTTTCCACTTCTGGACTTTATGTAATCACTAATTGTTGATTGTTCTGCTCCAACAATAGTTGCATGCCTACTAAGGCTCTTATGGATTACTCTATTTTCCACATGTGGTTGCTAGATTCTAGTGCTTCTTTCCATGTGACACCACATAAAGAATGGTTCTCTACTTATGCAACAAAGTCTCTTTGTATTGTGAGACTTGGTGACTCTTGTTAGTGTGACATTGCTGGGATTGGAGTTTAATGTCAGCTGGTCAAGTTGATGACCTTGGTTACAAGGTGGTTTTCTATGGTCAGTCCTTTTGCATATCAAAGGGAAATATGTTTATTCCAAAAGGAAGAAAAGTTGCCTCACTTTATCCTTTATTTGTATTAGAGATAGAATACTTGTTAGCTCTTATTAAGAACCTATATTTTGTATTTTGAATGGCCATTTGGGCCACATATCTTGTTGTGGAATGGAAAATTTTTCTGGATTTGGCTACTTACCTATATTATCTTTCTCTCATTTTTCATTTTATGAGCCTTTTCAATATGGAAAGAAAACTAGGAATGTTCATAAAACACACATTGACTCTTCAGTTCAGCCTTTAGATCTCATTCATATAGATGTGTGTGGTCCTATGCCCATAAGGTCACTAGGTGGTTCTCTTTACTTTGTCACTGTCATAGATGATGCTACTAGAGAAGTCAGGTATATCATATCCAAGGAAAAGATGAGGTATTCCCTACCTTTAGAAAATGGCTTGCTTGAGTTGAGAGTCAAAAAGAAACTAAGCTCAAAGCTTTACATTTAGATAATGGATTTGAGTATACCTCATGTGAATTCAACCTTTTCTATCAATCTTGATGAATTTGTAGAGAGTTTATAACTACTTATACCCCAGTATAGAATGGTGTAGGTGAAAGGATGAATACAACTATTATTAATAGAGTAGTTTTTATGATGCATCGTGCAAATGTTCACAAGGATTTTGGGTAGAAGAAGTATTGACTATAGTCCATGTGATTAAACTTTCACCTAGTAATGCCAAAGGTCTAAAAGTGGCATAAGAGATATGGTCAGGGAAGCCACTATATTATGATCATCTTCAAGTTTTCAAGTGTGAAGCATATGTTCATATACCCAAGAATCTTTGAAAAAAATTGGACCATAAGTCAAAGAAATGCATTTTTCTTGGATATGATCAAGAAGGAAAATTTGGATATCACCTATGGGATCCTGAAACACGATCAGGAATCAAAAGTATTGATGTCATTTTCAATGATTCTAATATGCATAAGCAACCCAGTAATGAGGTTGAAGCGAGAAAGTGGTGGTTGGGGATACTATTCCTCCAATTTGCATGCATAAAAATGTTGCACGTAGGGACATTCAAGAGAATATCTAATTAGATTTGTCTCTAAATGTTCTTGTTCAGCAACCATTGAGACACTCTCCATGTGTCATCCACTTGATATATATGCTCTTTGTTTGGATTTTGTTATGCTAGAAAATGCTAGTGAGTCTTCTTGCTACAAAGAGGCCATGTAGACAAGGGATCATATCAAGTGGAAGCATGCCATCAGGACTTAGTTCGATTCTATTCACAAGAATGGTACTTGGGATTTAGTATCTTTGCCAAAGGGTAGGAAAGATTTACCATGTAAATGGGTATAAAAGCTAAAATTCGCATCAGGTAGTGCTTCTCCAAAGTATAAAGCATGACTTCTTGCAAATGGTTTTAAGTAAGAAGAAGCACGTCTAGATATTTATCCCTTGAAGATACAAAGCTCATTTCTTGGTCTTCCAAGAAACAACCCACAGTAGCACTCTCTTCAACTGAAGCTGAATACAAAGGATTGTGAAATGCAACTTAGGAAGCAATGTGGATCAAGACCCTATATACAGATTTAGAGTTAGATTTTGGCACACCATACATATTTGGAGACAAAATGAGTTCTTTGCAATTAGCTGCTAATCCTATCTTTCATGCTAGGATTAAGCATATATAAGTCCATTATCACTTTGTTAGAGAAAAAATAGCAAGCAAAGAAATACAATTGTCTTATGTGTCTACACAAATGCAAAGTGGAGATATGAGGACCAAAGCACTTGATGGAAGCAAACTCAACAGGTTCAAATCAATGATTGGAATGCAAGAGATACCTATCGATTGAAGACTCAAGCATCTTAGGCTTGAGGGGGAACTATTGGTGCATTTGGCAAGCCTTGATGCTTGACCAAAAGATCAAAGTGGTACTTCATATCTTGAGCATGAATATTCATAAATCATATGTAAACCCTCATGTAAATATCTTGAGTTTAAATCAAGATAAATGTAAAAGAAAAAGCATGAGAGAATCTTGTATCTTTACGAATTGTAACTCACAACAACCAAGTGGTTGGAATCAAATTGATTAGGAGCCTAAAAGATAGGATCACTTTAAGGTGGCAGAATCAAAATTCAAAATTTGAACTCATCTATAAAAGTTCATCGCAGAATATAGACCAAAAGAAGGACACATTGAGCTTCAAGATTGTGGTCACACTTAGCCCACACATGTATGAGTAAGCCTACATCATCTCCTTTGTATCATACATTCAATATATTACACATTTGTCTCAGATTATGCAACTATCTCATGTTCACTAGTACCTATTGCTAGACTCTCAATTTAAGTGAGCTTGTTTTGAGGAGTTCTCTACATATATTTATTGTTTTAATGAGATTCAACTTGGTACATGTAGCCTAGGCTGTCTAGTTCTATGCTATCAAAGTTCACGTCATCTGGTTTAGAGATGTGCCAGATATGTTCATTACAGTCTGCCTATGTCTACTATCTATCATCCTCCTAAAATGTCGGGATTAGACACCTAACTTTTTAACATTATTTCTCAACATCTACTCATCCTAAATTAGTGAAATAACTTCCTATAGCAAGCCTAGGGGTCCAATAAGATATTTCTAAAAGCTCTTGGATCAATTGTTATCAGTGAGTGATCACTAAATGAAATACCGAGCAGCTTACAGTCCATAAATAGCAAGTTTTTACAATTCAAACTTGGGGGTAGTCTGTTTTGATGCAACTATTTGAAGATGATGCTCCAAAGCAAATTATGGATCCAAATGCATATTTAGGAAGCTAAAGTTGTCTACTAAGCTAATCTCAAGTAACATTGGCAAGTGTAGAGCAAGATTTGTGCAGTAGCAGCTCATTTCTCGAGTGTATCCAACCATCTCCTCACATTGTTCAAGTGCAAATTTTCATGTTTCATCTCTTCTTGGCCTCCTTGTGATTCTTCTACAAGTTCTTCATTTATTTTACTAATTTCAACAGTGCAACATTCTGCACTTCCCATCATGCTATTGAACAGTTCATCTTCTTGATGGGGTAGAGAAGGCATTACCGGAATATCCGTTGTATATCCAGTTGCCTTGGCAATGTCACATTCCTCCTCTAAATCTATCTACAGTTGATTATTAGTCTTGCCAGAGATCCATAACCTATTCTTCCCACAATCTTTTAATGCTTTGGCATGCTTCAATGAAGGCCTTCCCAAGACTAGAGGATAAGAGGTTTTGTGGGGAAAGGAATTAATAACTTTAAGATCCAAGAGAAATTGACAACCTTGAGCTGTCATTTGTGATGGAGAGTGTAAATCTCCAAAAGAACAAGCTATCCTTGATGTTAGACCACCTCTATATCAAGAATAAGTTCAGACTCCACTTAATTTTAAAATACAATCACCAAACTATCAAGAAATAGATCAATTGTGAAAAATCACTTCTCAAAAAAAGTCTGCTGCACATTAATCACTCAACGACTAATCATTCATGTAAAGTTTTTGATAAACCTTTGTAGAATGTGTCACCTAGAGATTGTGCACCTTCTCCAAGTTAAATCACTTCAAATGCTTGAGTAGAAAAATCACTTCTCAGAAAAAGTCTGTTGCACATTAATCACTCAATGACTAATCATTCATGTAAAGTTTTTTATAAACCTTTGTAGAATGTGTCACCTAGAGATTGCGCACCTTCTCCAAGCTAAATCACTTCAAATGCTTGAGTAGATTGTGAGAAATGACTCAAACAATTTACCTATGTCTGAAAGTGCCTCTCTGTAATGACGACTTTGACACCTATAACTTCTAAGCTATGGTTCTCCCAAACTATAGCCCATTTAATCAAATGCTTTTAGACATATATGGCTTACCTCTCAACTTAAATTTTGAGCCCTCATTTGTGTAAAACTTTACACTGTGCACTAAGCACTGTCCATTTCATTGACCATCGAATCTGCGCCTGTTTCAGAAGACACTCAGAACTTTCTTACATATGAATGTTCCTATTCAAATTTCTCTCAGCTTGTTTGTAATTGGACTCTCAAACTTTAACCATAGATGGATTAACTATGGACTTATATGTGTACAAAAGGATTTCTCATAAGATTAAGCACAGAAGGAGAATTAGAGAAAAGATCGATGCGCAATTCTCTAAAATATTTTTCTTCTCATAATTCTTCATACATCTGATGGATGACACACATAATGTTCATCTCATTCTCTCCTATTCTTCTATATTTTTCATCTATTGTCTTCTCTATCTCTTCTATATCTCTATTACGACTATGAGCACGTCTCTCTCTCTCTCTCTCTCTCTCTCTGTATATATATATATATATATATATATATATATATATATACACGAGTCTAACTCGTCATTTTATCAAATACATTGAAACATTTACAAGGGTAATGTACAAAAGAACTTTGTTTGTGAATCTCCTCTTTCCCTTGAAACTGATCTTCAATCTTTTATTCATCTTTCCACTTTTGGACTTTATATAATCACTAATTGTTGATTGTTCTGCTCCAAAAGCTCCCCCTCAATCATCAATTGTGATTACCTCCATCTTCTTTATTCCTGCCATATCTTTAAACCTCTGCAACTTTAGTCCATCCAAACCTTTTGTCATCATATCTGCAAGTTGATCTTTTGTAGGAGTATGCATGAGTTTATCAATAACCTTCTCTCTCAAAAAATGATACTGGATTTCAATATGTTTAGTTCTAGCATGAAACACAGGATTTGTTGCCAAGTATAAAGAACTCATATTGTCTCCACAAATGATAGGAGTACTCTGAACAACATCAAAATTCTTCATAATAAAGCAACTCTGCTTCTGTAGATAATAAAGCAACTCTATGTTGCTTCTTAGAACACCATGATATTAGCTTATCTCCCACATAACACAAATATCCATGTGTTAATCTTATATCATTAGAATTACCTGCCCAATCTGCATCACTGTATATCTTGACCCTTGTATCTGAAGTATATCCATAATACAGACCTTTTTTGAGTGTACCCTTGACGTACCTAAGTACTCTTTGTCCTGCATTCCAATGTTCCTTTCTAGGACAATGCATGAATTGAGATAGAACTCCAACTACATATGATAACTCAGGTCTTGTTAGTGTTGCATAAATCAAGCTACCCACCAAGCTCTGATAGAGATTCATATCTTTGAATTCCTCTCCTCCATATTTAGTCAATCTATGATTCACTTCCATTGGAGCTGGTGCTATCCTGCAATCTTCCATTTTAAATTTGGTTAGTAAATTTTTCAGATACCTTTCTTGAGTTACATATACTCCATGTTGAGTATATGAAATCTCCATTCCCAAGAAGAATGACAAATTTCCCAAATCATTGATTTTGAATTCTTTCTCCATCTCTTTCTTAATCATGTGTATGCCTTTGTCATCTGTTCCTGTAAGTATAATGTCATCAACATATATACAAACATAAATAAATCCATCTTCACTTGCTTTGACTAGCAAGCTACTATCTGCCTTTGATGCTTGAAATCCAAGTTCCTTCAAGAACTTTACAAGCCTATAATTCCATGCCCTTGGGGCCTGCTTCAACCCATACAAAGCTCTCTTAAGCTTACACACATAATTTGGATACACTTGATCCTTGAAACCATCAGGTTGCTCCATGTAAACTTCATCTTAAATGTAACCATTCAAAAAAGCATTTTTAACATCTAATTGAGATAGTTTCGAACCTTTGCAAGCAGCAATTGCTATGAGTGTCCTGATGGTTGTCATCTTTGCCACAGGACTATAAGTCTCATCATAGTCCACTCCATATGTTTGTGCATATCCCTTCACAACAAGTATGGCTTTGTACCTAGACACACTTCCATCTGCAAATCTTTTTGTTTTGTAAACCCACTTACATCCAATGATTTTCTGGCTATTAGGTTTAGGAACCATATCCCATGTCTGATTTTCCATCAATGCATCATACTCCTCTTGCATAGCTTCTTCCCAATTCTTCTTCCCTTTGGCTTCATCATATGTAGATGGATCTTCAACTGCTTTTACCATGTAAGCATAATCTTTAGTAGTCAAGAATGAAGTATCATAACTATACCTTGTAGGTTGCCATTTTTGCCTAGATGACCTTCTAAGTTCTCCACTTCTTGAAGTTTCTGGTTCATCACACTCTGGAGCAAACCTTGGCACTTCTTCACCTTCAACTTGTATTTCATTTTTCCCTTCTTCATCAAATATTTGAACTTTTTTTTTTCCTTTCTTCTGATTCATAATTTCTTCAACTTTTGTATACACATTAGATATACCTGCATACCAGGTACTTTGCTCATCAAATGTAAAATCCTTAGACACAAGGAATTGCTTTGTGGATGGACTCCACAACCTATAACCCATCTGCTTGTCATCATAACCAATGAATACATACTCCTCTGCTTTAGGCTGCAATTTATGCCTCAATTGAGATGGCACATATGCATATGACATGCATCCAAATATTTTACAATGATCCAAGGTGGGTATCTTACCCCACCAAGCTTCATATGGTGTCATACCCTGCAAGGCTTTACAAGGTAACCTATTGACCAAATATGTGGCTCTGTTTACAGCCTCAGCCCACAAATAGTTTGGGCAATTCTTCTCTTTCATCATGGATCTTGCAAATTCAACAAGTGTCCTATTTCTCCTTTCTACTACACCATTTTGTTGAGGAGATTACTTGCAAGTAACCTCTCTCTTTATACTTGCATTCCACAAATAATCATTGAACTCATTAGAGAAATACTCTCCCCCTCCATGTGACCTTAACCTCTTCAATTTTTGACGTGTTATTCTTTCTGCATATGCATGATAGTGTTTAAATGTATTAAACACTTCTGACTTGTCTTTGATCACATACATTGTAATCCATCTGGTAGCATCATAAACACATATGACATAATATCTTGAACCATTTATACTAAAATCCTTTGAAGGACCCCACACATATGTATGTACCAATTCAAGTTTTTCTGAATACATAAAACCATGCTTATTGTATGATTGCTTATGAGCCTTTCGTAACTGACATGCTTCACATCTGTATGTCATGTGTTGACCTGCAATATTAGGCAATCCAAGCAGTGAACCATTCTTAACCTTTTCTTTGATACCTCTTTCATTAAAATGTCCAAGTCTTTTATGCCAAAGATCCAATTCTGACACCTTTTGCTCTCCATATGCAAACATAGCAGGTCCAATATTTCCTTGTACCTTTAATGTGAAGAGCCTTCCTTCCTTCTTCCCTGTAACAATCTGTTTATACCCTTGACTAGGGTCTTCAACATAAACTCCATCATTAGTGAACCTTACCTCATACCCTTTTTCAACAATTTGTCCTACACTTATCAGATTTTTAGGAATTGTAGGAACATATACAACCTTACTCAAAAGAGTGCTTCCAGCTTTGGCTTTGACTGAACCAATTGTCTTTACTTTATGCTTTGTATTGTCACCTGTTTGAAGACAATATGGTTTCCAAAAAGCCAAATATCACTCAATTTAAGGATTCTCGAGAGTTATCAACCTCCTTCTAGAAGAGAGATCAGAAAGTTTCCAAATAGGCAACTTGCACCCATGTGTACCTTCCAGCACAAATACACTTGGGAATATGTAGAGATCAGAATATATAGATTTCAATATCAATATACTAAAGGATAATGAACACTAAATAATAATATTATATCCAAAAGAGAGATTATAACCATAGGAACAAAATAAGCTATCTTGGAAATGAATCGGACAACTACACAAAGAGATATGGATGATCAAAGATCACTTCCTATAAGAAAATTCTGGCAAGAAAGGGGCTTTCTTAGTTAGGGGCTAGCTTAGACCTATAGTAATTAATCCTAATGAGAGACTACAAGTGCTCAAATGGTAGAAGAGGATTTCCATGACTTTGCTTCATGTGTTTGCTTATATAATGCTCAAAAAGGTAGTTGTAAATTTGAATTCAAAAATGCCCTCCAAATGATCCCAAATTTTCTCCATCAATTAGTTGAGTAATGAGTTGAGAGAATTTGTGGAAAAGTACTTATATGCCCTATCAGAAAGTGTGAATGATGTGACACTTCACTTCAGCATGAGTTCCCACACTGGAGATTACTAAAATTCAAACATACCTAGCTGCCATGTCATTTGTCATGGGTGAGAAACATATGAGGCACCAAGATTATAGTGGCTAAAAGGGATAGAAGAGATTTTTTGTACACATGATGAGTGGGTAGAAATTTACCTACAAGAAATTGAAAATATCAAAGATATGGTTCTCAATTCAAAATATCTCAAGAATCTATCTCATACAATGAACTCTGAACTCGGCTTTGAGCCTTATTTTGTGCTATTAGCTGATTACAATGAAGAAGTGAAGTGCATCACTGGTAAGAAGCCAATATTTGTAACTCAATTTCAATGAGAAGATGTGCTAGAAAGAGCATGCAAAGGCACCATATTTCAAACAAACTGGCATAAATATTTACTAGAGATGTATCAAGAAATCATGCACATCTGGTCAAATGCTCCCTTTCATATTCTCTACAACATGTTCCATGAACCCATTCCAAGATGACACTCATGGCCAGCCTTCAGCATCAAGATCCGAAATAATTACAAGTGCCTAGATTGGTTAAATAACCACACCTTGCACCATCATAAGGATGATCCATATTGAAATATATGATTTTTATTATCCACCATTGGACAACACGTCTCAAGTATATGCCTTGTGTATCCAGTCAAAGAGATTTGATCTTTGTTTATGATAAGGTTGAGGATTTTAATGAACCAAACCCTGAAGCATGGAAGGAGGCTGATGATGGAAGAGACTTGTGCATCAAATGTAGATGGAAGGTGGAAGTAAACATGCTCTACAAGAGGGCATTTTCCTTCATGCTGAAATAGTTCGCAGTGCCTTTCATAATAAGATTGTTGTCTTAAATGTTCTCATTAGCTTGTATGGAAAATATCATAATATTGAAGGTGCACATGATGAGAGAAGTACTCTGATCTTGCAAAAAGATGCCCAGAAGATCGAGCGGAAGACCTTGATATGCATGTTGATCTATCCTTCATGTGAACTATATTGTAGGTTTTCGGTAAAATGATGCCACCAGGTTGAAGAGGAAGTGCATATATTCATCAAGATATATGTGCATGATCAGGAAAGGTACATATCGTTAGGAAATCAAAAGTCACTAGATGAAAGGTGGCAATATATTCATCAAGAAAATCAGAGATGTGAGGGCAAATATCTATACATCACATAGCCAATGATGTAAGATTGATTATTTGAAAGAAGTATTGTTGAATTCACACAACACTGTAGATCTTGGTGTCTATCTACCTGATGGGAAGCAATTCAAAGCCCCAATCCTATGATGAAAGAGTTTCTAGCCAATTAAAAATAGTGATAATAAAGATTTTCTCAAATCATTAAAATTGGCACATATGTGCTTTTCGTCTTTTGTGGAGAACTCTAAATTTAGAGTTATATATATATATATATATATATATATATATATATATATATATATATATATATATATATATATATATATATTTATTTATTTATTTATTTATTTTTTATTTATTTATATATATATATATAAGACACAAAGAAGCTATGGTTGAATAAGGTGCCATACATCTTCACAATCCTTCAATCATATTTTTTCCATCCATGATTGCCTGCAATTCTGACATGCCATCAAAACTCGGAGTACATCAGACTACATCTATACTTTATCAATGCTCTATACATCTCCAACAATGCGCTGACATCAAATTATGGCTCCATCCACCTAGGTCACACTGTCGGAGGCTACTGAACTTCATTTGAGGTTTCTTTGAAATTTTATCTGATGATGACTGTGAACTAAGGCATCAAAAGTCTGACACACACCTCTGCCAAATTCTCTTAAGCTGACTGATCACTCCTTACCTTTTGCCTCTTCATATGTAGAGGGTCTTCATCTACCTTTATCATATAAGCATAATCTTTAGTAGCCAAAAAAGATGTGTCATAGCTATACCTTGTAGGTGGCTATTTGCGTCTTGACAACCTTCTTAGTTCTCCACTTCTTGAGGTTTCTCGTTCATCACATTTTGGATCAAACCTTGACACTTCTTCAACTTCAAGCTGTACTTCATTATTCTCTTCTTCATCAAATATTTGAACCTTTGATTTACCTTTCTTTTGAGTCACAACTTCTTCATCACCAGCATGAATATTGAATGTACCTGCATACCAAGTACCTTGCTCATCAAATGTAACATCCTTTGACACAAGGAATTGTTTTGTGGATGGACTCCACAACTTATACCCCATCTGCTTATCATCATATCCAATAAACACATACTTTTCAGCTTTAGGTTCCAATTTGTGCCTTAATTGAGATGGCGCATATGCATATGCCAAACATCCAAATACTTTGCAATGATCTAGAGTAGGTCTCTTACACCACCATGCTTCATATGGTGTCATACCGTACAAAGCTTTACATGGTGATCTATTGACCAATTATAGCCTTAGCCCACAACTAATTTGGGTAATTTTTCTCCTTCATCATGGATCTTGCAAACTCGACAAGAGTTCTATTCCTTCTTTCTGGTACACCATTTCGTTGAGGAGAGTACCTGCAAGTAATTTCCCTTTTTATAACTGCATTCCACAAGTAACCATTGAAATCATTAGAGAAATACTCTCCCCCTTCATCTCACCTTAGTCTCTTCAACTTTTGACCTATAATTCTCTCTGCCTACACATGATAATGTTTGAATGTATTGAATACCTCTGACTTATCTTTGATCACATAGATAGTCATCCATTTGGTATCATCATCAACATAAATCACATAATACCTTGAACCATTGATACTGAAATCCTTTGATGGTCCCCACACATCTATGTGTACCAATTCAAGCTTCTTTGAATACATAAAACCATACTTGGAATAAGATTACTTATGATCCTTACCTAGTTGACATGCCTCACATCTGTATGTTATATGTTGACCTGCAAGATTAGGCAATCCAAGCACTGAACCATTGTTAACCATATCTTTAATACCTCATTGAAATGTCCAAGCCTTTTGTGCCAAAGATTTAACTTAGAGATCTTATCTCCTCCATAGGTGAACAAGGCATGACCAATGTTTCCTTCAATCTTCAATGTGAACAATCTTCCTTCTTTCTTCCTTGAAACATTTGTTTATACCCATTGCTAGGGTCTTCCACAAAAACTCCTTCATTAGTGAACCTAACTTCATAACCTTTTTCAATAATTTGTCCTTCACTTATCAGATTCTTTGGAATTGTAGGAACATACAAAACCTTACTCAAGAGAGTACTTCCATCCTTGGCCTTCACTGATCCAATTGACTTCACATTGTGCTTTTTATTGTCACGTGTTGGACTACATGATTAGTTACCTTATTCTCCAAATCAGTCATCAAAGCTATGTTGCTACTCAGGTGATTGCTACACCCTGAGCCAATGTAGAATGATTAGTTACCTTATTCTCCAAATCCGTCATCAAAGCTATGTTGCTACTCAGGTGATTGCTACACCACACCCTGAGCCAATGTAGAAAACTCTTTGGTCTTCACTTTGCCTTTCACAAGTTGCATTCATTATCAATGTTGAATCCTCCTTCTAATCTGAATCATAATTGTAGTAGGTATTGTTGTATTCTTGACTTTGGAGTCCTCTACGTGCATTTCTTCCAAAGTAACCTCTACCTCTGAAAATTAACTCTTTAATTTCTACTACCTCTTCCTCTTGAATTAAAATTCTTATTATATCCACCATTATTCTAAGTATTATGCGAACAATCATGAGCTAAGTGATTTGTCTTACCACAAATCCAGCAAGCTTTGACTCCATCTTTATTACTTCTGCCTCTTCCTCTACCTTTGCCACCTCCTCTTCCTCTTAGGAAGTTAGCTTGGCTAGTTGTACCTTCATCTTCATTTGCTTGTTGCTTCCCTTTGCTATTCATCTTCTTATCCTTTGAATACATTTCTTGACCTGCACTTTTATCACCTTCACCTTTGACATCTGCTCAAAGGTTAGCATGTGTCCTAGCAACTGATTTAAATCAAGAGTAAAATGATCTAGTGATAACTCAATGGACAAAATGAATGGCTTCCATTTGTCATCACCTCGCAAACCTGTGAGGATTTGCCTTACCAATTTATCCTCCTCAATGTCTTCATCAACTACTCCTAATGCATCTGCAATGTCTTTCATCCTTGTTACATAATCTGAGATGGATTGAGAGGTCTTCTTCTTGAATGTAGTAATTTCTGCCCATAAGGATGCCTTCCTTGACTTTGTGGTGTTTTGGAAATGCTCCTCCAAAGCATTCCATATGTCACTTGCACTTTCAAGACCTCTAATGTGAGGTAGCAAGTAGTCATTAACTCCCATACAAATAATGCTCCTAGCTTGAGCATCTCTCTTTATCCAAGTCTTCAAATCTAACAATTCATCCCTAGTTGGAGCTCTAGGATCTCTAAACTGAGGCTTTTCCTCTTAACCTCTGATATAACCTATCAATTCTTTGCTCATAAGATGAACTTCCATCCTCATTGACCATGCTAGATAGTTCTCTCTATCCAGTTTCTCTATCTGAAGAGAATCTCCCATCCTTTCTTCACCTATGTATTAAATCCTTCAACTTTATGAGGAATAAGGTTACCTTTGCTTCGAATGATACTCCTTTTGTCCTCTTTGATATCTTCTGACCTCCTTCTCAAGATTTGCTTTCAAGCTTTCAGCTTTTGGATATTCAATTGTTGAACTCTTTATGACTGCAGCGGTCGGGGTCCTCCTCTCTTCAATTTTGATGCTTCCTGCTCTGATACCACTGATGGAGAGTGTTAATCTCCAAAAGAACAAGTTATTCTTGAAGTTAGAGCACCTCTATATCAAGAATAACTTAAAAGCTTCACCAATTTGGAGGATCAATACTCAACTATCAAAATCTTGAACAAACTGTGAAGAAGATGACTACATAGAAAGTCTCTTGCACATAACTCACTCATTGACTTATCAAATGTGTAAAGTTTTTTATAAAACTTTGCATAAGGTGTCGTCTATAGTTTGCGCACCTTCTCCAAGTTAAATTATTTCAAAATACAACACAGAAGGAGAACTCTGAGAAATGTCGAGTGCAAGTTTTCTTCATTTCTAGAAAACTTTACATCTGAGTGATGAGAGAGATCTAACTCATTTCTAAAGTGTCTAATGACTCACACAACTTTTAATTTCTCTATTCACATGCTCTCTCTCATATTTGCCCCGACATTTTTCCTAGTATATATAGGCAAATATGTACAACCTCATCACCATACAAAAGTATAAGTGAGCTAACTCTAAATTAATGTACATATGTATACACATCTTCATTCTTCATGCTTCATGTCTTAATCTTTCCTTCAATCCTTGACTTCAAAACATCATCAAAACTTCAATTGTTGATTGTCTTGCACCAACAATATCTCTCTATGTATGTATCAATTTAATGCATATAATATGTTGTTGGAAAGTGTATCTCTTATACTTTTGTTATCTCAAATATATATGCTTGGGGATTCTCTACTAGTGAGAAGGAACATTTTTGTGAACCATAGTTTTTTGCTTAACCTTACTTGAGAGGTACTCTATATTTAGATAGTTGGTTGCTTGATTATATAAACTCTAAGTGGAGTGTTCTTTAACTAGTTAGAAGGCTAAGAGAATCTACTACGTGTGGATTAAATGGTAGAGTCATTCGATCTCTAAGTTGGGACTGAATCAAGTTTTAGTAAGCATGTGTCTTTTAGGGTAGTTTCAAGAAGAGGTTTTCTAACTTCCACTACATATCTTGGAGTTGGATTTCTCCACAGTCTTCTTACTTTGCGAACATTGCTACAAGTCTCAGAAATCTTATTTATGGCATCAAGTTTAGGTGGATATTTCCTTAAAACATAATGAGCACATAGATGTTTGGTGATGAGTACTTCGTTCACAACCAAAAATAGATCTCTCAATAGAAAATGTTAGAACAACCTTTTCAAATCCTTAAAATATTGATTCACAATTAGAGATGTGGTTAGTAACAAACTTTCTACATCCTAGGAGTCTAAGGATGATGAAGTTTCACCTTTTGGGTCTGTGTTTTCAGCCACACTACTTAATATATAGGTTTCTTGAAAGGTTTTAGTTGTGGTGGAAGTAGTCACCACAAGTCTATGTAGGTTTTTCGAGCATAAAGACGAGAGCTGATACACACGTGCAGGTGTTGTTGGCCAATGTTTGGGTAGTGAATTCAGCTTATGAGTGCCATTTTAGTGCATATATTGAGCACATACACACTATGTATGCTTCTGTGGATACCGCTTATTTAGGGCCATGTGGTCATTGATATAGTGATTATGTTTTTGCATAAAGCCTGTTACATTTGATAAAGAGGATCATGGTGAGTTTCTCTTAATTAGGAGGGTCTCTAATGATGTAGGTGGAAGACTTACCTAGCCTCGCCATAGGAGATGTATGATAATTGTTCATAGGTGCTCAATAAGCCTAGTTGGATTCGTTTTGGTAATTGATTATACACAATGGAGTCAGCGATTCAATACACACATAAACATGTTATTACTTGCAATTTTATGAGATCTTGATGGTGGTCATATGCTTATTTTAGAAAGGATACTTTGGAAAAAGTTTTCTAGATTTGGTTTTGTCAACTATACAATGGTCGATGTACTTCTTGATACACTTGTTGGTGCGAGCACATTTATTTTGACATAATCCTTTTGGTTGGTCATTACTATTCATTAATTCATTTTTTTAGGAAGATTACTAAATTCTCTCCTAGAATCTGACACTTTTTCATTCTTCTTTGAGCCTTAGTGGTGGTTGGACTCTTCTAGCTCCATTATCATTCTATTCAGTTGTCCACCATCATGGCATCAAAGATCTCATGCACCTTACTTGGATCATGGTATAGTGCCGGTGTAAGGAGGAGCTATAAATTGTTGGGCAAAGACCATTTTGAGATTCGAGAGTTTCATAGCACAAACTTTGGTCTATGGAAGAATGAGCTTAAAGATGTGCTAATTCAAAGGAGGCAACAAAAGCCAGTAAATGGAATATCAAAGAAGCCTACTGACATGGATGAAGATGATTGGGATGAGCTAGATGAAATGGCCATGTCTACCATTTGATTGCATCTAGTAGATAATGTTTACTTTATAGTATTAGACTGCAAAAGTGCAGAGGAGCTTTGGAACAAGTTGTGCAATACATATGAAAAAGAGATGGGATCAAATAAGGTATATCTGATGAGAAAATCACATGACCTTCACAATGAAGGATAGAGATAGTGTTGCTACCCATCTAAGCTATATTCTCCCAGTTACACATTTAGAAAATGGACATGGATAATGAAATGAAAGCAATCTTGTTGTTGTGCACCTTGCCATCATCATGGGATACGTTGTCGGGATGAAATCCCGCAGGGAAGTGTGCATGATTTCAAAAGTTCATTGTTTCATGAGTTTTGTGTGATGTTTTGATTGAAGAGGGTATATTTTGTGCATGATTTGACTGATTTGATTGCCTGTGTGATAAGAAACCATGTTAGAGATGCGTGTTAGAATTGTGCATGTAAATAATTGATTTTAGACCCATAAAACTCTTAAGTTTGATCTTGGAAACTGATTGAAAATGAGGGCTTACCCCATGAAAAATGAACTTGAACCCTTGGAAACCCTTGGAGTTTAGGGCAAAACTATAAATAAATCCATAAACTGGCGAGCTTGAGATAATTGTGACCAAACCCCTCATTTTCCCGACCAAAAACCCTAGGTCGGACCCTTGAAATCAGTGTTTATCCTAGGTCAAACCTTTAGATTAATTAATTTGTAGTGTGAAACTAAAACTAAAATAAAAAAGAAGAAAAATAAGAAAATAGAAATAAGTGATGTGATTTTCCAAAATTAGTAAATGAACATGCAAGAGGTTCCGGAAATATAAATTTAGATAAGGAGGTTAGAAGATTCTAGAGAAGTCTAAGAGATGGGGAAACCTATAAATAGGTGTCCAAACATCTTTTATTTCTCTCCGTCGAACTTCTTGGTGAATCTTCACTTTCAGGTATGCTCTTTGTCTATTTCTATTCATTCATGTTTTTCATATTCTTGCTCACACGCTTCATTACCATGCTGAGAGAGGGAGAGGCTATGGAGCTCTTAGGCACATGAGAGAGTCTTTGCTGATGGAGAGTGTTAATCTCCAAAAGAACAAATTAACCTTGAAGTTAGATCACCTCTATATCAAGGTTAACCTTAGACTCCACCAAACTTAGATATCATTCACCAAATTATCAGAAATATTGAAAGTTCTGAAAAATTCAACTTCTCTGGAAAGTCTGCTGCAGATTAGTCACTCATTGACTAATCAATCCTGTAAAGTTTTTGATAAAACTTTGCACAACACTTCGCCTTAAGGTTGCGCAACTTTGCCAAGTAAAATCTCTCAAAAAGATTAAGTACACTCTGAGAAATGTGTGAAACACTTTACCTATGTCTGAAAGTGCTTCTCTGCAATGGCGACTTTGACACCTGCAACTTCTTAGCATTGGTTCTCCCAACTCTGAACCCGTTTGATCAAGATCTTCTAGCCATAGATGGCTTACCTTCCAACTTAAATTTTAAGCTCTCATTTGTGTAAAACTTTACACTGTGGACTGAGCACTGACCATTTCTTTGAAGATGAAATGTGCGCCAGATTTCTCGACTCTTAGAACATCTTCACATATGAATGTTCCTAAGCAAAATTCTCACAACCTGATTGAAATTAAACTCTCAAATTCTAGCCATAGATAGATTAGCTATGGACTTAGATATGTGCAAAAGGATTCTTCAAAAGATTAAGCACAGAAGGAGAATGGGAGAGAAGATCGACGCGCAGAATTCTACTAAATTTTCTTCTTCATTACTTTTCACACATATGGTTGATGATACATACATTGTTCATCACTACTTCACCTATTCTTCTCTATCTGATCTATATTGCTCTCTCCCTCTATGAATACGTATCTGTAGATATATATACGAGTCTAACTCGTCATCTTTTTCAAAATACATTGAACTATTTACAAGAGTAATATACAAAAGAAACCTTTCTGATTCTATTTTCTTCCTCTGAAAGTAATCTTCATTCTTCCACATATCTTCTCAATTTGATCTTCATATAATCACTATTGATGATTGTTCTGCTCCAACAGCTCCCCCTCAATCTTCAATTGTGATTACCTGCATCTTCTTTATTCCTGCCATATCTTTAAACCTCTGCAATTTAGGTCCATCCAAACTTTTAGTCATCATATCTGCAAGTTGATCTTTTGTAGGAGTGTGTATGACTTCAATTTCCTTCTCAATGACCTTCTCTCTCAGAAAATGATACTGTATTTCAATATGCTTAGTTCTAGCATGAAATACAGGATTAGCTGCCAAGTATAATGAACTCATATTGTCTCCACAAATAATAGGAGTACTCTGAATCACATCAAAAACTTTCAAAAGTGTCTTTAGCCATATTACCTCTTTTGCAGCTTCCACCATACCTTTATATTCTGCCTCTGTGGATGACAAAGCAACTGTATGTTGCTTCTTAGAACACCATGAAATCAATTTGTCTCCTACATAGCACAAGTATCCATGTGTTGATCTTCTATCATCCACATTACCTGCCCAATCTGCATCACTATATATCTTGATTCTTGTATCTGAAGTAAACCCATAGTACAACCCTTCTTTGAGTGTACCCTTGATGTACCTAAGTACTCTTTGTCCTGCAATCCAATGTTCCTTTCTAGGACAATGCATGAATTGTGAAAGCACACCAACTGCATATGACAAGTCAGGCCTTGTCAATGTAGCATAAATCAAGCTACCAACCAAACTTTGATAGAGTTTCATATCTCTGAACTCTTCTCCTCCAAACCTAGACAATTTATGGTTCACTTCCAAAGGTGTAGGTGCAACCCTGCAATCTTCCATTTTAAATTTGGTTAGCAAATTTTTAAGATACCTTTCTTGGGTCACATATACTCCATGTTGAGTATAAGTGATCTCCATTCCCAAGAAGAATGATAGGTTCCCCAAATCACTGATTTTGAACTCTTTCTCCATCTGCTTCTTGATCATTTGTATCCCCTTATCATCTGTTCCTGTAAGTATTATGTCATCAACATAAATACACACATAAATGAACCCATCTTCACTTGCTTTGACTAGCAAGCTACTATCTGCCTTTGATGCTTGAAATCCAAGATCATTCAAGAATTTCACAAGCCTATAATTCCAAGCCCTTGGGGCTTGCTTCAACCCATACAAAGCTCTCTTGAGCTTACATACATAATTTGGACTCACTTGATCTTTGAACCCATCTGGTTGCTCCATGTAGACTTCATCTGAAATGTAACCATTCAAGAAAGCATTTTTAACATCTAATTGAGACAACTTCCAACCTTTACAAGCAGCAATTGCAATGAGTGTCCTGATGGTTGTCATCTTTGCCACAGGACTATAAGTCTCATCATAGTCCACTCCATATGTCTGTGCATACCCTTTCACAACAAGTCTAGCTTTGTACCTAGACACACTTCCATCTGCAAATCTCTTTGTTTTGTAAACCCACTTACATCCAATGATCTTCTGACTATTAGGTTTAGGAACCAAATCCCATGTTTGATTCTCTATCAATGCATCATACTCCTCTTGCATAGCATCTTCCCAATTCTTCTTCCCTTTGGCCTCTTCATATGTAGAAGGGTCTTCATCTGCTTTTACCAAATAAGCATAATCTTTAGTAGTCAAGAATGAAGTGTCATAGCTATACCTTGTAGGTTGCCATTTGTGCCTAGATGATCTCCTAACTTCTGCACTTCTTGAGGTCTCTGGTTCATCACATTCTGGATCAAACCTTGGCCTCTCTTCAACTTCAATCTGCACTTCATTACTCTCACTTTCATCAAGTAATTGAACCTTTGCTTTACCTTTTCTTTGTTCCACTACTTCTTCATCATCTGCATGTACATTATATTTACCTGCATACCAAGTACCTTGCTCATCAAATGTAACATCCTTGGATACAATAAATTGCTTTGTGGATGGACTCCACAATCTGTATCCCATTTGCTTATCATCATAACCAATGAATACATACTTTTCTGCCTTAGGCTCCAACTTATGCCTCAATTGAGATGGCACATATGCATATGCCAAGCATCCAAATATTCTGCAATGATCCAAGGTAGGTTTCTTACCCCACCAAGCTTCATATGGTGTCATACCCTGCAAAGCTTTACAAGGCAATCTATTAACCAAATATGTAGCTGTATTAATAGCCTCAGCCCACAAATAATTTGGGCAATTCTTCTCTTTCATCATGGACCTTGCAAACTCAACAAGAGTCCTATTTCTTCTTTCTGCTACCCCATTTTGTTGAGGAGAGTACCTGCAAGTAACTTCTCTCTTTATACCTGCATTCCACAAATAATCATTGCACTCATTTGAAAAATACTCTCCCCCTCCATCTGACCTTAGTCTCTTCAATTTTTGACCTGTAATCCTTTCTGCATATGCATGATAGTGTTTAAATGTATTAATCACTTCTGACTTTTCCTTAATCACATAAATTGTGATCCACCTGGTAGCATCATCGACATATATGACATAATATCTTGAACCATTTATACTAAAGTCCTTTGAAGGACCCCACACATCTGTATGCACCAATTCAAGCCTTTCTGAATACATAAATCCATGCTTGGAATAGGATTGCTTATGAGCCTTACCTAATTGACATGCCTCACATCTGTATGTCATGTGTTGACCTGCAATGTTAGGCATTCCAAGCACTGAATCATTGTTAATCATTTCTTTGATACCTCTTTCATTAAAGTGTCCAAGTCTTTTGTGCCAAAGATCCAATTCTGACACCTTCTGCTCTCCATATGTGAACATAGCATGTCCAACATTTCCTTGTACCTTCAATGTGAAAAGCCTTCCTTCTTTCTTTCCTGCAATAACTTGTTTATACCCTTGACTAGGGTCTTCCACATAAACTCCATCATTTGTGAACCTTACCTCATATCCTTTTTCCACAATTTGACCTACACTGATCAAATTCTTTGGAATTGTGGGAACATAAAGTACCTTACTCAGAAGAGTGCTCCCATCCTTAGCTTTGACTGAACCAATTGACTTTACCTTATGCTTTGTATTATCACCTGTCTGCACTGTATGATTAATTGCATTGTGATCTAGGTCAGTCATCAAAGCAATATTTCCACTCAAATGATTACTACATCCTGAATCAATATAAAACACTCTCATGTCCTCATGTGAAGTTTCACATGTATTCATAATGAGAGTCGAGTCCTCCTTTTGATCTGATGCATAGTTGTAGTAGGTGTTATTATAGGATTGACTTTGGAAGTTTCTTCCACCACCTCTTCCAAAAGAATTCCTGCCACCTCTACCTCTGAAGTTTCCTCTCTGAAACCTACCTCCTCTTCCTCTTTGATTAAAGTTCTGATAATTACCATTGTTTTGATTATTATGCCAACAATCATGAGATAGATGATTGGTCTTACCACATACCCAACAAGCTCTTGCATTATCTCTGTTGTTTCTGCCTCTTCCTCTACTTCTACCATTTCCTCTTCCTCTTATGAAGTTTGCTTGGTTTGATGTACCTTCTTCTTCACCTGATTGTTGCTTTCCTTTGTTGGCTTTCTTCTTGTCTTTAGAATACATTGCATGACCTGCACTCTTATCAACATCTCCTTTGATATCATTCTCAAAAGTTAGCATATGACCTAACAATTGATTCAAATCAGGAGTAAAGTGATCTAATGAAAGTTCTGTAGATAAAATGAAAGGCTTCCATTTCTCATCTCCTCTTAGTCCTGTGAGTATTTGTCTTACCAATTTGTCTTCTTCAATATCTTCATCAACTGCACCTAAAGAATCTGCAATGTCCTTCATCTTTGTCACATAATCAGAAATTGATTGTGAGGCCTTCTTCTTGAAGGTAGTAAACTCTGCCCATAGTGAAGCCTTCCTTGATTTGGTTGTATTTTGGAAATGCTCTTCCAAAGCATTCCAAATGTCACAAGCACTTTCAAGTCCTCTAATGTGAGGAAGCAAATAGTCATTGACTGCCATGTAGATGATGCTTCTTGCTTGAGCATCCTTCTTCATCCAATTCTTCAAATCTGCAAGCTCCTCCCTAGTTGGAACACTAGGATCTCTGAATTCTGGCTTTTCTTCATCTCCTGTGATATATCCTATCAGATCTTTGCTCATAAGGTGAGCTTCCATCCTCATAGACCATGCAGGATAGTTCTCTCTATCCAACTTTTCAATTTGGAGACTATCTCCCATCTTTACTTCACCTGTAGCTTCAAATCTTTAACCTTTACAGATAATAAATGTACCTTTACTTCGAATGTTGCTCCTTCTGATCCTTTTGATGCTCTTTGTATGTCTTCCTTTGATCTTTCTTCAACCTTTACCCTTCTGCACCTTCAAAACATAAAGTTTTGTATTTCTGCAATAGTCGGAGTCTTCTTTACTTCAATTTTGACACAACCTGCTCTGATACCACTGATGGAGAGTGTTAATCTCCAAAAGAACAAATTAACCTTGAAGTTAGATCACCTCTATATCAAGGTTAACCTTAGACTCCACCAAACTTAGATATCATTCACCAAATTATCAGAAATATTGAAAGTTCTGAAAAATTCAACTTCTCTGGAAAGTCTGCTGCAGATTAGTCACTCATTGACTAATCAATCCTGTAAAGTTTTTGATAAAACTTTGCACAACACTTCGCCTTAAGGTTGCGCAACTTTGCCAAGTAAAATCTCTCAAAAAGATTAAGTACACTCTGAGAAATGTGTGAAACACTTTACCTATGTCTGAAAGTGCTTCTCTGCAATGGCGACTTTGACACCTGCAACTTCTTAGCATTGGTTCTCCCAACTCTGAACCCGTTTGATCAAGATCTTCTAGCCATAGATGGCTTACCTTCCAACTTAAATTTTAAGCTCTCATTTGTGTAAAACTTTACACTGTGGACTGAGCACTGACCATTTCTTTGAAGATGAAATGTGCGCCAGATTTCTCGACTCTTAGAACATCTTCACATATGAATGTTCCTAAGCAAAATTCTCACAACCTGATTGAAATTAAACTCTCAAATTCTAGCCATAGATAGATTAGCTATGGACTTAGATATGTGCAAAAGGATTCTTCAAAAGATTAAGCACAGAAGGAGAATGGGAGAGAAGATCGACGCGCAGAATTCTACTAAATTTTCTTCTTCATTACTTTTCACACATATGGTTGATGATACATACATTGTTCATCACTACTTCACCTATTCTTCTCTATCTGATCTATATTGCTCTCTCCCTCTATGAATACGTATCTGTAGATATATATACGAGTCTAACTCGTCATCTTTTTCAAAATACATTGAACTATTTACAAGAGTAATATACAAAAGAAACCTTTCTGATTCTATTTTCTTCCTCTGAAAGTAATCTTCATTCTTCCACATATCTTCTCAATTTGATCTTCATATAATCACTATTGATGATTGTTCTGCTCCAACATTTCCATTCCTAGCTTCTGCAAACCTAAACAAGCATATATATTTATCGATTCTGATTTAGGTTTTCCCTCTAGCATGAACATGTTGTTTGATGTTCTATTTTTCGTTATGTTGTTGGCCGACTACTTACGCCATGGTGGCTTTTCGTTATGTTGTTGGCCGACTACTTACGCCATGGTGGCTGAGTCGGAGAGAGAGGAGAGAGAGTCGTATGAGTTTCCTAGCGTGTGCGCACGATAGAGAGAGGCCCTGAATTGCTGATGGCGGCACTGTTGGCTGGCTGTATGGCCACATAGACAACATAGGAGGTCAATTTCGTACGTAGAGAAATTTACTTTTGGCGGCGCTGTGCTAAGCAGAGAGAGAAAGGGAAGAGAAGGCCGATGAGAGAGAATTGAGTGTTGCAGCTGGCAGTGCCCTGACGGACAGAGAGAGATATTCACGGACGGAGAGTTTTGCAAAAGTGGAGAGATGCACGCTCCGGTAGTCGACGTGAAGAGTCGAGAGGACAGAGAGAGATACGTAGTGGTGAGCTGCAGAACTCGTTGGCGGCGCGAATGACGGAGAGACAATTGGGTTCTGCTGAGACAGGCGGTTACCTGACGTGGAGGAGTATTGTGGAAAGAGATGGAGAGAGATGAGCAAACGTTGGGCGGCACAGCAGAATTCGGAGAGACAGAGACTCAGTCGGGCCAGATCCGGACGGGGCTTACCTGGTCAGAGAGGTGTGTGGCTCCGATGGTGCTATGATGAGGAGAGAGATAGGACCGACTCAACCAAGTCACCAACGTCGCAACAGGGAGAGAGATTGTAGATATGAGCTGCTGACACGTTGGAGAGAAATGGTGGTGAAGTCGGCAAGAGAGAGAGAGAGAAAGAGAATCGCACATATAGGATATGGTGATGAGAGAGAGAGAGAAAGAATCACCTGGCAAGTTGAGAGTGGACACACCCACAGGGATATACGGAGAGAGAGAGAGAAAGGAAGAAGTCGGCTAAGTCGGCTATAGACAGCGTGGAGAGAGAAAGAGCCTGAGAGATGAGCACGCCACATGTTAATTGTGAATTCAGATTTAAAAAGTGATGCACTATAGAGTCCACGTTTGAAGAACCCTGTGCGTCATTTTGGCGAGTAAATTTTGGAGAGGTTAAGTAATACGCAGATCACGTTCCAAATGACAATGCTTCAATCACGTACATTTCAGAATATTGTTGCCTGCAACAACAGAAATGACATCTTAAATTCATCCAATATGTTCTATGTCATCAATAGATGTATTGGTTTATATCATGGCGTAAATCCATTCAAGAATTTATGAAAGGGGAATTTCGCGTTTGCAGAATAATTTTGCAATTGGTGCCACACAGTAACCACATGACTTATGCCATGATATGATTTCTCGTTTGCTATACCTTGTTTCTACAAAAATTTATCACCAATTTTGTTAGGGCTAACCACGTAGCTTGGCATACGATGAAAGATGATAATGAAAGGGAACAGATATCAATAGCCTACGAAACAAAATTTAAACTTCATTCATAGGTCCATGGAACCATCTAATGAAATGAGTATAAGATAAAATGAGAACGTGAGGCATGGGTCCCGAATGTGTCATTTATGTAGTGAATTTCAGAGGGGAGGTTTTTTTGTGAGTATTTTGTTTATGAGTTTCGAAATAATGTTTTATTCCATTATTGGCCCCCCGTCGAACTTCTTGGTGAATCTTCACTATCAGGTTTACGTGATTTCTGATTATCTGAAGTAAAGAGAAGGAAGGCCATTACGGAGGATACTTGAAGAAAAGAACGAACCAAAGTAAAGTTGGAAGAGAAGCTTGGACGTGAAGCTTGAAGCGGAATCCCGTGGGTGATTTCTCGCACTGTAGCAAGGGATCTAGTTTACATTGGCCGATCCGCACTATAGCGGCGGCATTTATCTTGTATCATCACACCGCACTATAGCGGTTTCATTGTACCAGTGGCCCGCACTGTAGCAGCATATTTGTATTATTCATTTTTATTGGAGGACTTGAGTTTCATTTCCGTTGTATCATTGGGCTTCATTTGCATTCGGTGTATCACTGCGGTATCCAATCGTCTCTTTACGACACCCACGGTCCCATGCATACGCACGCACGTCTCGACACTTCCGAGGGACAAGGGGCCCTACGAGGATCGCACACGCTCCAGAGAGCACAGGCCAGGTGCCAAGCGCGCAGACGCCGCTCGCAGGACAGTGGGAATGGTGCACCAGAGAGGGGCCTGATCCAACCCCGGCGCCAACTTCCTGCCCGACCTCCTTCTTCCCGACAACGTTTTGCATAGCTATTAGCAATAGTGCACCTGGTGGTAAATTGGTCTATGATGACATATGTGGAGCACTCTTGAGTGATGAGATTCATAGAAAATCTATGGTTGTCACCCAGAGTGGAGATGCACATAATGTTTGTGATTCTTACCAAGGAAAGAATCAACAAGATGATAGGACTGAGAACAAGGAAAAGAATGGTCAACAAAATAAGACTCAAAGTAAATCAAGGAAGAGCGATATTGAATGCCATTATTGCCATAAGAAAGGACATATGAAGAAAGAATGTTATGCATTAAAGAATGCTAAAGCGTAAGGAGAACATGTTGATGGGCATGTCAAACAGTTACCTGTACCATCTACTTTGACTATGAGGATTGAAGAAATTAATGGTAAATGGATGATGCTAATGTGTTGACACTTGATATTACTATGCCAATTGAGGATCTTAGGGCTGATTCTCATTCCCACACATGGCTTCTAGATTCTGCTGCTTCTTTCCATTTGAGACTACACAGAAAATGGTTCTCTAATTATTTCACAAAGTTTCTTGGTACTCTAAGACTTGGAGACTCTTATGAGTGTGATGTTGTGGGGATTGGAGATGTGATTGTGCAGTTCATTGATGGTTCAAAATTAACTATGCATAATGTATGCCATGTACCTGAGTTATGACATAGTTTGATGTCAGTTAGTCAACTTTACAACCTTGGTTACAAGGTGGTAGTCTATGCTCAATACTTTTGCATATCAATGGACAATATGGTTATTGCAAAAGTAAGCAAAGTTGGCTCATTTTTTCTTTATTTGTATCATAGAAAGAACACTTGTTAGCCATTACTCAACAGCCCATGGCTTGTATTTCACATGGCTGTTTGGTCCATATATCACATATTGGAATGGAAAATCTTTCTCGTTTTGTTTACTTACCTATGTTATATTTCTTTGATTTATCATTTTCTAAGCATTGTCAATATGGAAAGAAAACTCAAAATATGCACAAAATGCACATTAAGTCTTCAATTAAACCTTTAGATCTCATTCATACAGATGTAAGTGGTCCTATGCCCACAAGGTCATTACAGGGTTCTCTTTATTTTTTCACTTTATAGATGATGCTACTAGAAAAGGCTGGGTATATCCTATCAAAGCTAAGGATGAGGTATTTCCTACTGTCAATAAATGGCTTGCTTCAGTTGAGACTCAAAAAGGAAGTAAGCTTAAGGCTTTACATTCAGATAATGGGGGAAAGCATACCTCATACGAATTCAACCCCTTTTACTAGTCGAGAGGAATTCATAGAGAGTTTACATCTCCTTATACCCCAATACAGAATGATGCAGCTGAAAGGATGAATAGAACTATTTAGGGTAGAGTAGTTTTTATGCTGCATCATGCAAACCTTTCACAAGGCTTTTGGGGAGAAGTAGTACACACTGTAGTTTATGTGATTAACCTTTCACCTAGTACTCCCAAAGGTCAGAAAGTGGGACAAGAGCTATGGACTGGGAATCCATCATATTATGATCATCTTTGAGTTTTTGGGTGTGAACCATGTGTTCATATACCAAAGAACTTGATACAAAGGTTGGACCATCAGTCAAAGAAAGGAATTTTTCTTGGATATGGTCAAGCAGGACAATTTGGATATCACTTATGGGATCCTGAATCATGATCAATAATCAAAAGTAGTGATGTCATTTTCAAGGAGTCGAAGATGCATAAACAACCAACTACAGAGGTTGAAGTGAGAAGAATGGGTGTTTGAGGATACTATTCCTCTAGTTAGCAGGCATAAAAATGCTACAAATAGGGATGTTCAAGAGAATGTCCAATCATATTAGTCTACAAATGTTCCTATTTAGCAACCATTGAGATGCTCCACACTTGTATCACATCCACTTGATAGATATGTTCCAAGTTTGGATTTTGTTATGCTAACAGATGTTGGTGAGTCTTCTTGTTACAAAGAGGCTATGTAGACAATGGATCATATCAAGTTCAAGCATGCCATGAAGAGTGAGTTAGATTCTATTCACAAGAATTGTACTTGGGATTTAGTACATTTGCCAAAGGGCAAGAAAGCTTTACCATGTAAATGGGTATATAAGCTGAAATTCACCTTAGATAGTGCTTCTCTAAAGTATAAAACACGTCATTTTGCAAAGGAGTTTAAGCAACAACATTGTGTTGATTTTGATAAAGTCTTCTCTCCACTGGTCAAGATGACCAACCTACATATGTTGCTTGGGTTCATTGCAATGGAAGACTTAGAGCTAGTCCAAATGGATTTGAAATCTACTGACTTGCGTGGAGATCTTATCGATTAGATCTATATGGAACAACCAGAGGGTTATGTAGTTCTTGCCAAAGAAATTCTAGTTTCTAAGCTCAAGAAGAGCTTATATGGACTTAAACACTCCCCTAGACAATGGTACCAAACGTGTGATGATTTTATGAAATCTCAATGCTAGTCTCGAAGAAATAAGGATCATTCTCTTTACACAATAAGATGCTCATATGGTAGCTTGATATGCTTGATACTTTATGTTGATGATATGTTGATTGCTGGGAAGTGCTCTTATGACTTGTCAATTCTCAAGAAGACATTGAGTCAGACATTTTATATGAAGGATTTGGGGGATGCCAAACATATTCTTGGAATGTGCATTACCCATGATAGGAGTAAAAGATGTATATGCTTGTCTTAAAGGGAGTACATATCCAAAGTATTTTATAGGTTCAATATGTAGGGTGGAAAGGCATTGAGTACACCTTTACCCACATATGTGAAATTGAGCAAGGATGATTGCCCAAAAAACATTAGAAAAAAGAATTCATGAACAAAATTTCTTATCAATCTACTGTTGGTAGTCTCATGTATTCTATGGTAGCTACAAGACTAGACATTGCATTCATCGTGGGCATTTTGAGGAGGTATATGTCTAATCTTGATAAAAAACATTGGGAAGTAGCCAAGATGATTTTGAGATATTTGAGTGGGACTAAGGACAAGTGTCTATGCTTAGGTAGAGTGAAAGCCTTCATTATTGCTTTCATAGATTGTGAATATGCTAGTTGTGTAGAAAATTGTAAGTATACATCAAAGTACATTTTTCACTTTGTTGGAGGTGCTATCTCTTGGAGATCTCTTCTTCAAGAATGTACAACTATTTCCATAGAAGCAGAGTATGTTGTAGCAAGTGAGGCATGTAAGGAAGCACTATGGCTTTCTCATTAGTGCCCATATTAAAGAGCAATGGGACACCAGACACTTCTTTGTATATGTTCTTTTATAAAACATATAGTGGCTTGGTCAGCCGTAGATTGTAAGTTCGATCACATTTCTAACACCTAAGAAGTCTGCGTTCGTGCTCCTTCAATACTATGTTTTTTGCATATTTGGTAGGCTTTGTGCGAAGTTCCATGTGCATCATTTGGAGCTTTGTTTTCTACTCTGAGGATATCTTCGTGGAGCTCTAGAGAAGGATAGTGCACTATGGTGCATCAACGTCAAAAATCTTCATCCATTAAGGAAATTGTACACTTCCTTCCTTGTTGTTCCTTCTAATAAATGTTCAATGATAGGAAGCGGATAGCTATCTCTCATGGTGGTGGTCACTTTCTTTAGATTACTGCATATGTGTAGCTTTCCATCCTTTTCGGCACTACCAAAATGGGGGACACCCATTTGCCATGCTCAATTTCATAGATAAATCATGCTTCTATCATCATTATTTTCCGATCCTGAATCTCGTAATTCTTAAAATTCTTTGGTACTTCAAACAAGGATTATACCTCTTCTTATGTTGGTAACCTTTTCCATTTTTCTTTCTTCAAATAACTATCATTTTTTGGCTTATTCAATTTCCCCTCACATCATCTGCAACACAAGAAACTCATACGTAACATAAATGAAACAAATTCTATACAGACATTCATATACACATGCATAAACGTATATCACCAAAACACACATAGAAGAACTTTCCATTAATTCTTTCTTTCACATGTATGTTGGGTGTGTGTAGAAGTGCGAGAGACACACGAGAAGCACACACAAGGAGCACAAACATAGCAAGATATACAAAGAAGATGGATGGTTGGAATAGCTCTCTCGATTGATGATGAACTTAACTAAAGTAACAGCTGAATAATATCCCTAAGTACAAAGTACCTCCACATATGAGTGAGTCATGTATGTGGTAACATGGGGAAAAAACCTCTAGCTAGCACTAGAGTAAAAAGTTCCCATGTATAGGGAAAAGACTCACATCAAAGCTACTTGAGGAACACAAAAGTGTAATAAACTCCTTGGAGTGAATGATGTGAACACATACAGGGAGTGACAGATCAGCCCCCACAAGGTAATAAGACTAAAGCTTTGTGAAAATCTTCAAACTTTTTCCGTGGAGGATCTTTGGTGAATATGTCTGCTACATTATCTTGTGTAGGCACATATACCAAATCAATATCTCCTACGTAGGTGCTCTTTCACATAGTGATAATGCACCTCAATACGTTTGGTTTGTGCATGGAACACTGGGTTTTGTGCAATAACGAATGCACTCAAACTATTAGAGAGAATGTGCATACTAACATCAATCTCCATGCAAAGATCCATCAATAGGCATCTCAGCCATATACACTCCACTCTTCTATGAAAATTGCCCTGTACTCACCTTCGCAACTCAATGTTGCCACTGTAGGTTGCTTCTTACTGTAGGTTGCTTTCATAGGATATGCCCATGTATGGGGAGTAGCATCATCAATGAAGGTAAAAAAATATACATGCGTCCTTAAAGATGGATTCTTGACGGGATCGCAGATATCACTATAAACAAGCTGCAAATTTTCTTGTAGTATGTGTATGATTATCTTTTGGAAAAGAAGCATGATGCATTTTTCCAAGAATGCAACCTTCACATGCATGCCTTTCAATGGAATCAAGTGTTGGCAAACCAATAATCATGTCCTTGTTTTTCAAGTAATGCAAACTAATGAAGTTCAAGTGGCCAAAATGAGCATGCCAAACCTCCATTTTAGCCGTGGAAGAAGTATGAGCAACCAAGGCCTTCAAGGCAGCCCTCTTGTGTGTATCCATGTGATACAAACCATTACATAATGTACCAGACATCATGATAATATTGCCATTGCTAAAATCATGAACCATGCACTTATCATCAACAAAGTGTATAGGATAAGAGACATTGTTTGCACACACCACGTTTCCTCCTTTGGATGCATCTTTCAAAGATGCAAAAAACCTTTTGCATGAAGTTATGTGCTTTGAAGCACCACTATCAAAGAACCAATCCAAATCAGCCTCACTCGCAACCATACATTAAGAATGCAAAGATGCATCATAATGACATGTAATAGCACATGCCCAAAAATCTTCAGCCATGTTAGCTTCATCATTCTTTGCATTTGCTGAATGTTCAGCAATAGATATGTGGAATTCCTTCTTCTTTTCATTGCGCTTAGCAAGATTTCTAGACTCATCAATAGTATGACTAGCCTTTTGGAAATATTTGAATCTCTTCTACTTTTGCAAGTCAGTCACATTAGAGGAATGAGTGGAAGAGGAAGGTTGAGGCTTTGGTTTTGATGAACCCAAAGCTGAACCATACTTGCTTTTCCCCTTTTATGAGATAGGAAGTGCTTGCATTCCCTCAATGAAACCACTCGTATTCACTATAGATTGCTCTTATTGCAAAAGAAGAGACACACTCTCATCAAATGCATACATACTAGGATTTCCTTTTGCAACCAAACGGAGTGTAGTAGCAAAGCTTTGAAAAGATTTCGGTAATCCTTTCAATAATGTAGACATGATTGATGCATCCAGAAGAATATCATCTATGTTTGCCAACTGCTCTTTCAAGTCATTGATGCGTGTCACATACACATCCACCAACTCATTTTGAGCCATACATACAACCTCAAGTTGCTTCCTCGAGTCTGCAACACGTGCTTCATTACACATAGCATACAAAGAAGCAAGAGTGTCCCCTGCCTATCTTGATGTAGAACATGATGGAATGTGTGGAGCTATATGATGCTTCATAGAAAGTGCAAACAGTGCATGATCTTGAGCATATTTTCCATCCCATCTAAGCTATTTCTATGTAAGTAAGTTGAAACCATTTTACTTGAAGAAGAAGCTCCATCTACGACAGTAGACTGTGTAGTAGAGGAACTTGCAGGTCTTCGATCTACATCCGCCACTATGTTCCTAAGTTGTTTTGCAACAAGAACATGCTTCATCATAAGACCACATCAGATAGTTGGTCCCATCAAGCTTATCTTCAGCTTGAAGGATGTCAAATAAGTCATTGTTGCCCACCATTTCACTAAAGGCCAAGAATGTGATAAAATCTTTACTTCGACGAAAGTTGAAATGAATGCTGAAATTTCAGCTCACAAACCATCACTCTAATGGCGATTCTAATTGGAGGAATGGCTTTGAAATGGGGGTGAAACCCTAATGCACCATGTGAAAATGCTTCTTTGCTGCTAGAATTCATTGTTCTATGCTTGCAAGTCAATCTGCACTGTTAAAAGTGTGCACACGCCATGAGGCACAAAACCGAAGCTTGAGAAGGAGCTAAACTTGCTTTGGTACCACTATTGGGTGTGTGTAGAAGTGTGAGAGATACACGAGAAGAACAAACAAGGAGCACAAACATAAGAAGACACACGAAGAATATGGATGGGTGGAATAGATCTCTCTATTGATGATGAACTAAACTAAAGTAAGAGTTGAATAATATCCCTAAGTACAAAGTACCACCACATATGAATGAGTCATGTATGTGGTAACATGGGGAAGAAACCTCTCATAAAATCTCTAGCTTGCTAGCTAAACATATTTATATAATTCCTTATGTTTCATTATCATGTGTAGGCATAATAGTCATTCCCTTTAAATTTTACAAACCCTAAAAAGTATTTCACACAAAGTATGCAATGTATATCATATACACATGAAAAACAAAAGTACGATAAATGTGATATTCTCACCAACTTGCTGATCATTATTTTGATTCATATTGTTTGCATTCTTCATCATAAGCATGTCCGCTCCAAATTCTTATCTTTTTCTTTATATTTGCTCTACTATATCGAGATTAATATCAAACACAAAATTTAGGTATTTATATAGTAGAAAATTAATTTCAACATTTTAGATTCCTTGTAAAACATAGTTTCTCTTTGCAAGAAAACTCCATTGCTAGGTGTTCATAAAAAAAGTTATCCATTTGATAAAGCCAACTTTGAATTGCATGAATCAAAGGAACATTCTTAAACAAGTTAGATATGCAAACAATCGATTTCATTTTCCTTTGCATTCGTTGAAGGCTTGATTGGCATACGTAGCTCTTGAAAAATTTGGACACTCATGATGTAATCACTTCAACATGCTTGCCTTTACTTATGATCCTTTTAGTTGCATTATATAGAGATGCACTTGAAAAATGGATTGCACTTGTATATATAGATTTGATTTTTATCATGTTCAAACCATTGTCAAAAAGATCCTTAAGGCACGTATTTTGAATAGTTTTATGCTTCAAATCATTTGAAAATATTTCAGCATTTGCATTATAATTATTCAAGCTTCCATCTTCATTAGAATAGAGTTTTTAGATAGATTCATAAGATTTACACTTGGAATGCGAGGGCTCTTCATTCTTACATTCTATGCTCATATTTTTCATCCAATTTGTTATGATATTTTCCTATTTTAGTGCTAGCAATCATGGAATCTGCTTCTAACTCTAATCTTTCCAAGAATCCTTGATCCTTGTTTTGGTACAAAACCATCTCTCTTTCACCATGAAGGGACTTCATGTCATCATATTAAAGGAAATCTTGATCATCAAAAACACTAGATTCTTGCTTATGCAAGTTGAACTCGTCACATTCTCCATATTCACTCAAAACATCTTGCCATTTTCTAGGAATATGCAAGTAGTTTGATGACAAATCAAGTTCTCTATTCAAAATTCCATCATAGAGGTGTGTAGCTCAAGCGTAAGCACCACCTACTTTACTTGTCAATCCACAAAGACCTGAGGACCGATATGAAGATCGTGAGCAATTGTGGTGAGCAAATGTGAGGCGACAAGCACATACATGCACGCACGCACACGCGCACACAAGGCAAGATCAAAGAGAGGAACAATGGAAGGACTTTGATTACAAAAGAAATCTATTACAAAATTGAGATCTACAACACACTAATCCCAAAAATGAGCTCTCTAGCTCTTTTTATAGTTTTTGGACTAGTTTTGGCCCTTTCTAGACCTAATGTTTGGCCTAGTTAAAAATTAGGTTCTAGGGCTTATTTGAGGTCTCAAAGGAGTCTAAAAATTATTAAAATTGGTACGATTATACTTCTAATGCTCCTCAAAATTGAGGACTCCTCAGCTTCCACAAAATGGAGCTATAAGAAGGTGAAATGATATTTACAATGATTTTTAGTGATGAAAATCACTATTTTATAGGGATTTCTTCTGAAATTTTGATAGGCACTTCTTGGAGCTCCCTACTTGATCTCTCTTCTTTTGTGTCCACTTCTTTGATGTGCTTCCATGCTTCATGCTTGACCTTGAGTTCCAACACTCCCCCCTCTTGAGTCTGTCATCCTTGATAGACCCTTGATGTAGTGGTTGTTCCATGTAGTGCTTGGAGAGGTAGTGTCTATCGTGCATGAACAAGAGTGTTTCTTTCCCCTTTTTTCGCAGAATCCTCAACATCTAATGCTATAATTGTCGATTCTATTTTAGATGCATCAAACGTATGACTAGTATTTGAATCCATAGGTGCAGATGAATGCAATGCACGTGCAACTATTGGTGGTCTAGTCATGAATGAGGATGTTACTAACATAGGAATGGAAACATACATTGACGCACTAACTTAGTATTCCTAACGCAGGTGGTGTGTGCAACAAAATCAAAAGAGCTATGCAAGAATATCACAAGAAATAGTCCCTGATGATTTGGTCCGTCGAGGTTGACTTGATTCTTTGCAAATTCAAGTGCAAAGAAGGTTCAGATAATGCAACAGCGTAGCCATAGGAAATGCTCTTGAATGAATGACTCTCCTCCCAACCATATGCCTCTATATATAGCTCGCCTACATGGGCAGGTGGACACTAACCATCAAAGTGTTAGCCATGTAACTACATGTGTGCCAAGTATCCCAGTTAGCTAGAGTTAACTCTAGTGGATGGTTCTAGAAGGTTCTAGAGCTCTTTTGGCAAAACACTCTTCCCATGTATCCCATGGGGGTTGAACTCAAGACCTCTTCCTTCAAAACCATGAGACTTAACCACTAGGCTAAGTGGATTACTTGGTTACAAGAGTAAATGACTTACCAGTAAGTCTAGACTCAAGACTTTGGCCATACAAACGAATGACCAAACGGAGTCCGATTTCAAATCTGTGTGAATCAATCACATCCCTAGATCACAAAATTACTTTATTACATTGATGTTCATATCTAAGAGCAAGTCGGTGAACTTACTTTTCCATAGTTTTCCAATCATTGGTCAAGCCATTTAAGGTATTATGTTCTTCCACAAGAGGCTCTAAATCTTTGTGAATCGAGTACTCAAGGGTAGTTAAAAAATCCATAACTTTATAAGGCTCAAGGTAAGTTTGTTCTTGCTCACATAAGTCACTAAACTGTTCTTCAAAGTCTTGGAAACTTTCAATTAAGTTCGCTTTTGGTTTAGATGTATTTATCCAAGTTTGAAAATTCATACGATTTCTTTTTGTTGAATCCTCGAAGAAGAATTCTTATAATAATTGGTTCTTAAAAATATCCCAAGCTGTAGTGGATGATCCCAACCGAAGGCATATTCTCTCTCACGTATCTCCATTGGATATACGCCTAAAGGTTGAAACCCAACTATCCCTAGGTATGCCATATTGATAAGCTAAATTTTCGTACTCCTTGATATAGTTAGTGACATCTTTACCACAAAAATCTTTATTCTCTATTTTCAGGTCATCAATCAATTTCTAGATTCGTTATTCTATGAGGTATGGGTCCATTATGAAATCTCTATTCACTGAAGACTTAAAATTGTCTCATAAGGTAGAATTTATACACATATGTTCTTGATTTCGTCTGAAAGAAGAATCTTGAAATTTGATTTTATGTTCCTATGCACATGTGTAAGCAAGGAAATACAAGTATAGATACTTGGAAATTCTTCTTGTCATATGTACCTGAGTTGCCATGCCGATTCTTCACATCGGGCTCACCAAATATAGGCGCAAAAGCGACGGCTGGTGGATCAAGCCAATCGCTGATAATACGATGCACGCTAGGTGCTTTGGGCAAACTCAGATAAATAGCAAATAATCCGAGAAAATTCTACAGAATCACAATCTCAAGAAATATATTCAGGTACTTAAAACTTATCAGTTCATAGAACCTGGATGTTCGCCAATATACTTTGGCCTTAACTGCATTACCATATTAGTCATCGATTGCAATAGTTATGCAAGGGACAACAAACTCTTCCCCCTTTTGTTTCTCAATAGTTAAATTGGAGTCATAAAAGTAAACACATAATCAATTTCTTCGATTAGGGCGTTTGGTCTGTAGCTATTTTTCTTTTCAATTGCACATGAACATCTGTAATGTTTTATCATACTGCTTATGGATTGTGCGTAAGATTAGTGTTTAACATAAATGCTTTTCAAACTTCTGATCGTATGCATGATAGAGTGAAGCTTCATAGCGCGATATAACTTCTGCAACGTATTATGTTTTGTGATACCAATACATACATTGTCTGTTAAAACATGGATCATCAGTCACATTCAAAAATATAGGAATACATTTCAATAAGGAAAAATCGAAGGCCCATATACGTAAAGTTTCTTACATATTGAATCAGTGGTTCCGTATATCAATTTCGGTGGAAGCATAGAAATCTCAGAATCGTGGTGTATTCTAATGTATTCATAATGCTTAATTAAAAACCATGGCTTACAGATTTCCGAAGAAAAGTTCGCATTCTGAATTTTAGCTTACGATTCACTTCCATCACTCTTTCATTATTTCAACAGCGAAAATAAACGTTACAGAATATAGAAAAGATGTAAAAACAATTTTGTGCCCATCAAAAAACCGTTGTCATATATAAGCTTGATGTCAACGCTCTTCATATGTTCGATGTGACATTCCGAAGAATTTAAGTGGGCATTGTAATTGTCAAGCGCAACGTAAAGAATTTATAAAACAAGATTTTGCCATCTTCGACATAGCTCATGTTGAGTGGATTTAAATATCCTCTCATCAATACATGTTTTTAAACTTTTATTAGTCCTATTAATGTAGCACATCGGATCTTCAGAGTGTCAAAGTAAAGGGTCAAAAGTTGATCATATATTCACATATGAGTAGCGCTGGCACGAGATACTCACATGGGCAAGATAATCCCATGAGCAGCATCAGAGTTAAAGCAATTGTCTAATCTAAGTTTCACCAGAGTGGAATTTTAATCAGAAACGTCAAAATCAAGTAGCGTTGGCAACAGAAAGTCGTCGCTAATCATTACATACGTCAACGAAGGTTGTGCACTCAAGAAACGTTAGAAGGATTCGATATGAATCAGAGCGTTTCTCTGTTGCTGAAGTGTGTGAGATAGCGTTCGATTTTATAGCGTCAATTCTAAGTGCTCATGACGGAATTACGCACTGTCTGATTCATGAAAAAATAACGAAAGAAGAGTTCAAAACATTTGCGCAGTACTTTAAAAGTTCAGAGAACTTACAGAGTATCATGTATCATACAAAACAGTAATTTACAGAGTATCATGTATCATACAAAACAGTAATTAACAGTGACAGTCATTGATTACTCCTTCAGCGTCTGTGTGCAGGTCTTGGAGAGTTGGTAGCGAAACAGAATTGATGTTACAATCAAGTCCGCAAGGTTGTCAGTGGAGAAGCGGCTATGCCGGATGCAAGGTTAATCCACGAAAATTTTGACGCTAGCTATTTTTTATTTTATCTTACGGAGATGAGCATGAAGATGAAGCTCGTGCTTGCTCTTGTTCAATTCAGCAGATGATCGCAAATGGTCCTTCTGATTTGTCTCCTGCTTCTTTCCCTTTCAACTGAGGAGGAAAACATCATTCTTGCCTTGATCCCCACAGCAGCACCTCCCCCCCTCTAACGGATCAGAACTGCCGATTGATATAATTCGCTACACGCGAAGCTACTCCCTTCCTTTTTTTCCTTTTAATGATTGCCACCCGATTAAATCAATCATGCATCGGTCCTTTTTTTTCTCTTTCATTCTTTAGAGTCTGAAAAGCATGGTTTGCATCAAAAGTCGATGGCTACTATTCTGCGCATTGTTTGACTCTTCCGAAAAACAATTCATCATGCAATTGTTAGTTTTAATTGTATATGCCATTCGCTTTGTTAGAATTTGCTTTGATATTATTTTAATGGCTTATGTTTTTTGCACTCTTTAATGGACTTCCTACATATTTATCAATACATTGCCTGACAAGTTGATTGTCTTCCATATCATCATATAGCTCTTAGCTTTTTCTTATGGCTCCAAGTTGACCATTTCCTGTAATGAATGTCGTCCTCGTTACTATTTTCTGAATAATAGGATTTAAATTCTTTGGCAAGTTGCTTTCCTTGGATAAATGACTTAGTCGTTGCATGTAATGCCTTCTTAATCATTTGAATGGGAAAGGGAGAACTGAACAATGTTCTAATTTGATGCAAGTAGAAGCGAGAGTAGAGATGAGAATCTCTATGACACCGCATGAAGAGGTTTTAGGCCGCCAATATGTCTTTATTGTGCACGTTGTTGCCTTGAAACCCCCCCTGTATTTTTTCTAAGTTTAGGCTTGATTGCTTTGGGTCCTTTGATTAGAAGTGGTTTTTCTTGAAGATAAGTCATGGTAGGCCTAGACCATAGATTTTGAAGTCTAGTGTGAGGGGGCTGATTTTGTACAAGGGCTTTCTTTGGTACCCATATCATAGTGCGATTTGGTTGGGCTCTAAGTAATTTCTTGGCCGCCCAAATTTGCTTGACGTTACGAAGAAAATGTGATTTCTGTTTCTTGATGTAAGGGTCTTTTGGGCCTTGTATATGAGTTTTTTGAGAAAACTCATCTTTACATGGGAAATCCAACAAAGGTTGATCTTCTATACATACATCAAGCTTATGCAAGGGATCATTGGGTTGTGTGGTTTGAGAATGATCTAGAGATTCATCGATACATTTATCCTTATTAACCATAAAATCTCTAGATGTGTAGATGGATGATGGATTGTCATGATTGACTATAGATTTGACATCATTTTCCACATCATTGATACAAAGTATCAATGATGTGGAAAATGAGCATGGAGCAATGGTGAGCTTCGTATGTGCAGAAAATCATGAAAAAACACAGGCGCTTGCTCTCCCTTGCATCTCCTAACTCCTTCTCACACAATAATGCATGAAAAATGGTGTGAAAATAGTGAAAATGCACTAAAAAACAAGACATCTCTATGAAGATGAAGATGGAAGAAGATGGAGATGGTGATGATGATGAAAATGAAGAAGAAAAATCAAAAAATGAACACGAATGACAGTTTTTTAACTTCCAACATCGCAAATCTACGATCTTACCATCACAATGCTTGTCCTCGAAGGTCTCTCCCCGACAACGGCACAAAAATTTGGTGTAGCTCAAGCATAAGCACTACCTCCTTTACTTGTCAATCTGTGGAGACGTGAGGTTCGATATGAAGATCGTGAGAAATTGTGGTGAGCAAATGTCAGCGACAAGCACATACATGCACACACACACACAGAAGGCAAGATCAAAGAGAGGAACAATGGAAGGACTTTGATTAAAAAAGAAATCTATTACAAAACTGAAATCTACAACAAGCTAACCCCAAAAATGAGCTCTCTAGCTCTTTTTTTTAGTTTTTGGACTAGTTTTAGCCCTTTCTAGACCTAGTGTCTGGCCTACTTAAAAATTAGGTTCTAGGGTTTATTTTGGATTGCTCGCTAACTACATGCTTCTAAGATTATCACAATAGATAGTGGTAGGCTTTTGCATTTCCACACCTAAATATGAAAATAGCATCGCTAGCCATGATGTCCCACATGTTGCATTGCATCATCTCTATATTCAGCCTCTGTACTCGACAAAACCAATAGTGGGTTGCTTCTTATTGCTCCATGTAATAGCTGCACTCCCAAGTGAGAATAAAAAGCCATTAGTAGATCTTCTATCTGGAATGCCACAAGCCCAATCTACATTAGTGTTTTCATAGACCTGCAAATCTACACCAGCTTCATAAAACAATGGATAATCCAAAGTAGCACTCATATAACGTAGAGTGTGCCTTAGAGCATCTAAAATGTGGCTTCCTAGGAACCTACATAAATTGACTTTCAAGTCCAATAGTGTACCTTAGGTCTGTCCTTGTAATTGCGAGATATATCAGGCTTCCCATAATTTTCCTGTACATAGTAGCATTTTCCAATGCTTCACTTGATGTCATATCCATCTCCAAATTTTGACCTAATGGCATAGAAATTGGATTAAATCATCGATACCATACCTTTGTAGCATACTCAAGGCATATTGCCTTTGTGACATCCATATACCTGTTTCTATATTTATAAACTCAATGCCCAAGAAATAACATAGCACACCAAGATCTTTCATGTCAAATTGTTGCATAAGAATTTTCTTCACATCCTGAATGGTTTCTTTAGTATCACCACCTAAAATCAAGTCATCAATATAAATAGCCATAATGGTGATGCAATGATCACCGTTCCTTGTATATAGTGAATGATTTGCATCACACATAGAAAACCCAATGGTGGTTAAGTAATCAGCAATCCTTGCATGCCATGCACAAGGAGCTTGATTAAGCCCATACAAAGCCTTTTGCAACCTGCAAACATATTCTAGGTGCTTTAAATTTTCATACCCTTTTGGCTGGTCCATGCATAATTCTTGTAACTCACCATGTAGGAAAGCATTCTTCACATCCATCTAATGCAAAGTCCATCCTTTTACTGTAGCTAATGCAATAAGTATTCTCATAGTAGACATTTTAGCTATAGGGTTGAATATTTCGGCATAATCAATGCCATATGTTTTTGCATATCCTTTTTCTACCAATCGTGCTTTATACCTACTTACACTACCATCAACATTGTGCTTTACATTGTAAACCCACTTTCTTTCCTACTGGCAATGGAACGAGCTTCCATGTATCATTTCCATAAAGTGAAACCCTCTCCTCATCCATAGCTTTTTCCCAATCTGCATTTTGAATTGGATCTTCAAAACAAGAGGTTTCAGCATCTTGTATTACGTTGGTCATGTAGGCACAATGTTGAGCCATATACTTGTCAATATGTTGAATTGAATTCGGCATCCTTCCATATCTTCTTGGTCCTGGGTCACTTGTCCTTGTATCATCTACATGTGCCTTTCTTACTCCTAGAGTCTTCATAGAGGCCAATCCAAGCTCCTCGTCAAGGCTCTTTTCTGAACCCCTTGAATATCCATCAATGTCTTCAACATCTATAGATGTTTTACTACCAACAGAAGGGTTTTCTTTACCTTTCTTAGATAAATTTTCTCGATGGAAATTTTGACGTGATCTTCCACTCCATGGATTTGAGCTAGAACTATTTCTTGGTGATGCATCTATTCCACTCAAAACTTGAGATTCTACACTTCATTTTTTAGCATTTTCTTTGTCATTTGTTTCAAGACTAAGTCCATCTTTGGCATCTACATAAAAGCTTCACATTTCATCAAATACAACATCTCTGCTCACGGTAAAATGTCTGATAAAGGAGCTAGGTGAAAGCAGGATGGCTATGGCGATGTGCTGACGGAGGCGACGTGCTGTCGGAGGCTATGCGCTGAAGGTGGATTTGGTGTCGTGCTGCTTAAACAGTTTGTCTTGACATCCATGGAAAGCTGTGCGTGATGGCTATGGCGATGTGCTGACGGAGGCGACGTGCTGTCGGAGGCTATGCGCTGAAGGTGGATTTGGTGTCGTGCTGAAGCAAAGGTAGAAGGATTCCAAAAGTGTGTTGTTGAAGCCGACTGGCCACAGTGGTCTAGTCGCAACTACTGTCGGAGAAACTACAGAAACTTCGAGACATCATTTCCGTCTATCGCGGCGTATTAACTGTCTATCGCTCGGAAGCCTGTCTATCGCGGCCTTTCGTCTATCGCGGCCTTTCGCGTGTCTATCGCCGGCGGGATTCTCGGTCTATCGCGGGGAAGCCTGTCTATCGCGGGGTGGCTTCTCGCGCGTGTCGCGGCGCTTCCCCGGAATTCGCGCCAGATTTCCCGGCCGTTGCCCTGCGGGCGCCGCGTCAGGAGTCCTTGGGAAGGAGCCGCCGCCACGGTGCTCCCCACGTGGCGCCTTCTTTAAGAGAGTCTTCGGAGCTCGATCATGGTCTGGCACATGTGTCTGCGTTTCTTGGCGATGTATGTAGTGCAGACTTCATGCGTAAAGACTGATCAAAGTGGCTTATGTTCATCGCTTTTCTCTTTGAGATGAGCTGCCCCAGGCTTCAACATTTATTTCTGCATGCTTCATATTATGCAAGCGAACTTGCTATCCTTCGCTTTTCTGCTTGACTCTTTCACTCACTACAGTGGGATCCTATATAATCTTTGTGCTCACTCACCGAGCTTTTTTGCGTGTGGCTACTAGTAAGGGACGATCCTCAAATCAAGTGACAATTCGCGTGGTTTTGGTGGTTTTAAAAGCCTTTTTTCATTCGATTAGCTAATAGAAGATGAAAAAGAGGGGAAGTTAAAGAGAAAAAAAAAAAAAAAAGAAAAAGGGGAAAAAAAAAAAAAAAGAAAAAAAAAAAAAGAGAATAAGAAGAAGTAGTGTTTTCTTTGGGGGCGGGGTGCTTCCTCCTCTCGTGGGGTTTTGGGCTTTCCCTGGTGTCTCTCCGCTCAGAGTGCTAGAGCTTGTTCTTCTCGTTTGTCTTGCGATGTGATCGGTGGGGTGTTGGTGGGTCTTGCCGCTGGGCTTCGAAAATTAATAGTGGTGCAAGTTCCTTCAGCCATGGATGTGGCTTCGTCCTCTCTCGTGAAAAGTAATCGGCCCCCCCCCCCCTGGGGTGACCGGCACTCTGGCCGCTCTGCTGGAGGGGGGGTCACGTGCCGCTCCTGGGGCATCCGAAAGTGTTGATTCCCCCATCGTGTCCCTCAGTAGACCTGCAGTGCTGTCTGCTCAGGAGGAACTCAAAAAAGTTTGCCTCGTCGGCCAAGTGTTTGGCCCTAGGCCCCCGCTCGAATTCGTGCGACAATGGCTTCGAAAAGAGTGGTTCCCTCGAGGACTAATTGTCAGCAAATGTCAGTTCTTACCAGCAAACCACATGCTACTAGTCTTTGAAAATGAAGAAATGGCGTTCCAAGCCCTAAGCGTTGGCACCTGGCAGCTCGGTCGGACGACCCTGTGCTTATTCAGATGGTCCCCGGACTTTACCCCCGACAAATCGAAATCACTTCGGTACCCTCTTTGGGTTGAGCTCCCTAACCTCCCATACTTCTTGTACAACTTCGTGTGGGACATAGCCTCCCCTATCGGCAAGCCGTTGGCTTCACGAGAAGACGTTGGTGGTCTCATCTATGAGGGTGCAAGACACTCGTTCAATGCTAGATGGCACCCTCAAATCTGCGTCGAGGCCGACCTCAGTTCGCCGCTTCCTACAACGATCAAAGTGGACATGGGCGAAGGAGAGGTTTGGGAGCAGGACATCATCTACAAAAACCTCCCCAACGCGTGCTTTCGTTGTGGCCAGCAAGGTCACAGGATTAGAGACTGCCCTCTCATGCAAAAAAACAAGCGATTTCAAGAAGCCTCCAAAACTGCTCAAGACAACTTTGACGTTTTGACCCACTTGACCAAGGAAGGGGAAGGCAAGGGCCTCCGCAACCCACAAGCTGATGCCGATGGCTTTACCGAAGTTAGAAGAAGAAGGAAAAGAAGTCCGAGGGCCAACGGGGAGAGGAACAACCTGCCAATTGCCCCACACAACAATCTGTATTGCAATCTTGGAGAGGAGATCAATGAGCTCGACTACCCAGGTGGGAAGCCACCTGTGGTAGACAACTACGACGAAGCCCTAGAGATACCTGACAACAAAGAAACCCCCCAGGAGGGCTACACTACAAGTAAAGAAGATGGTTTCACTACTAATAATGAAGACAACATGGATAGCGAAAGCTCCATCATTGGATCGACGATCCCAGAAACGATGCCGAGCACAGGGCCCAATTCTCCCCAGCGGGGGGCATCCCGCAAAGGGAAACAGCCTTTGGAGTTACCCTGGAAAAGCCCCCATAAGAACCGATTTCTAAGTCGGGATCAGATCCCAGCGAAAAAGAAAGATGAAGCCAAGAGAAGAAAAGACAAGGCTCCCTCCCGCAAAGAGGGATCAATACAAAATGATTGTCATCTCGCTAAATGCTAGGGGGCTAACCGACCCCTCAAGAGCGGCCATCATTGGTCAATGGCTCCGCGACATTAGCTTAAAACCAGACATTATATGCATTCAAGAGATTAAAATTGACGGAGAAGACCTTCTGAAGCGTCTCAGACAGGTTTCCTTGGCTCACGTGTGGATCCCAACAAAGCACCAGCGGGGGTCCGGTGGAACGGCTATCGGTGTTAAACAACCCTGGCTCGAAAAGCTTGAGAACTCCATTGAAGATGTAAATCACCGTTGGATTGCGGTTTCTTTTGGTGCTCCCCTCTGTGTTACTATGGTTTCTCTGTACGCCCCTAACGGGGATTTGGAGAGGCTGAACACTTGGACTTCTCTTGTCTCGCTTCCCCACAAAGTGCTTATATGTGGAGACTTCAACATGGTGGAGGACCCTATGGACAGATGGATGGGCAAGGGCAGGGTCATCGACATTCGGGAGAAAGAAACGTGGGACATGACCAAACTCCACTTGGATCTGGTCGAATTCAAAGACTCGAATGGCTTTTCCTGGTCGAATCTCCAAGCGGGCGAGGATCTGAGGAAGGCTAGGCTTGATAGATGCTACATCTCTCAGAGCTTTACTCATCTGTGGGGCCACCCTTCCATCACGCAACGTACTGACCTCACCATCTCTGATCACTACCCGATCGTTATCACCTTTCAACCTTCCAACAGGATCCACAAGGCTCCGTGGTTCCATGCCAACGCTTCCACCTTCTCTCTCCCCTCCGTCCACCAAGAGATTGCCGATGTGTGGAAGGTGGCGTTCGCCTCTGGCTTGGCCCCAGCCAAGTGCTGGAGAAGTGCGGTCGACAAGTCTCGCAAGATCATGATCAGAACTAAAAAGATGCTCGAGACAGTGCGGCGGGCTCGTAGGGAAGCGCTTTACCACAGACTCTGGCGACTCGAGGAGGAAGTGAACAAAGGAAAACACCAAGCCCAGAAAGGTCTCCGAAAAATCAGAGCAGCGTTGAGATACGAGGAAGAAATACAAAGGAAAAACTTGCAAATCTTCTTCAAGGAGTGGTGGGCTGGAAAAGCTGACAAACCCACCAAAGAGATGTGCAATATCCTTAAAAGGAAACACAACAGAGAGACGGTTCCCCTACTGCTTGACCCACATGGCAATGTATGCAACTCGGAAGAAGATAATTTTGGCATCATCGAAGGGCACTTCACGAGACTCCTGGGAACCTCGAACCCCCTCTCCCACCATAGAAGGGACTGCATGGCTGCCATTTCTAGGGTTTCCCCCCGGAGAATACCACCCAACCTCCACTCCCTGCTTCATGCCCCGATCTCTGAATCAGAAATCATTGAAGTCATTGATGCCCTCCCCTTCGGTAAAAGCCCGGGACCCGACGGACTCACTAATGAGTTTTTTAAATCCTTCAAGCTGGTGGTCGCCACCCCTCTTCGGTTGGTTTGGCAAGAAGCGCTAAAATTTGGTGCTCTTCCCTCTTGTATAAATAATGGAATTATCAAGCTGATTCACAAGAAGGGGGAAAAAAACAGAATCGAGAACTGGCGGCCAATTACGATGCTCCAAACAGGATACAAGATCATCGCCAAAGTCATTGCCAACAGACTTGCGTGCCACCTGAGATCTTGGCTTAGTGAGGACCAAAAAGGTTTCATCAAAGGCAGGTCCATCCTGGAAACCATTATGGATATTTGGGAAGGTATTCAATTTGCAAATGAGTCTAATCAAGATGTGGTCTTCCTCAAGATCGACTTTGACAAAGCTTACGATAGGCTAGAATGGGACTATATTCTGCAGTCGCTCCAAGACCTCGGATGTAGTCAGAAATTCACCAAGATGATCGCGACCCTTCTCGGCAACGCAACGACCCAAATTAACGTTAACGGCAAACTTTCGAAGGCGATCCATCTTAAAAGATCTATTAGACAAGGGTGCCCCCTTGCCCCCCTTCTCTTTGCCATCGCCACTGAGGGGCTGAGCAGACTTGTGGCTCATCATGTGGAGGCTGGCAATATCAAAGGCCTCCAGTTACCCCACGACCACAGTCAAATCATCATGAGACTTTTTGCCGACGATATGAACGCGTTCGTTCACAATGATAATACCAGCCTGGAGACTTTCTGGAGGTGTCTTCATACCTTTTGCGAGGCCTCTGGATCCAAAATCAACCACAATAAGACCGCCTTTAGGGCCATTGTGGGACATCAACCTGGCCTTCTCATTGATCATGGCTGCCAAATCATTCCGCAGGGCCAAATCTTTCGGCTGCTTGGAATCCCCTTGGGGTTTGGCGTCTCTATGGAGCAGCGATGGAACTGGGTGCTGGCCAAACTTGAAAACAAGCTCAATTACTGGAGAGGCATGCAAATCAATCTCGCTGGACAGGCGATGGTTATCAACACGTTCCTCCTCTCGTCTACCATCTATTTCCTTTCTTGCTGGAGACCGAATGAGCAAGGCCTGTCCAAACTGAATAGCATCTGCAGAAACTTTCTTTGGACGGGTGATCATAACAGAAGGGGGGTGCCGAAAATCAAATGGGCCATCTGCACCAGCACTAGAGATTGCGGGGGGCTTGGCATCCTGGACATTGGGTGTATGGCTAACAAACTGGCAGCCAAATGGATGATTAAGGCTTGGTGCAATAGGGAGGCCTCGTGGGCCAAGCTGATCTTCAGAAACAAAAATGAGTTGGCTCTCACGGGGTCCCCGAACTGGAAAAACCTTGACATCATGACACTGCTATTCTCCCCGATACCGGTCTTCCCGAAAGGCTCCAACCTCGTCTGCTCTCTTTGGAAGGGCTGGAATAAAGTCAAAAGCTTCACAAGAATTAGTGAGGACTGGAAGTGGGCGGCCGGAATCAGACAAAACGATTCTATCTGGTTTCTGATTCATGGCATCAGGAGTGTGGAGTCGTGGAACATTCAAAATGCCAAGAAGTTATGGAACAAAGGATTCAAAAAATGGAAACACCTATGGAAACATGACACCAACAGCTGGATCAGCTACGAGGATATCGACCCTCGCATAAACATCTCCTACGAAGAATGGAATACCCTGCAAAGCAGATGCCTCGCTTGGGATCGTCACAAAACTCGCCTTCTCATGGGACATGATGCTCCGAACGCGCGTGGTCTCAAATGGCACAATGGAAATAGCCTACTCAAAATCCCGAACATCAAAGAAACGACTGACCTCCAGACCAGCCTCAACAAGAAGTGGTGCCTGTCTTGGACGCGGCTTCGGTGGGACATGAAATTCATGGGTATCTGGCACCCACTTATAGAGACTAAGAAGTCTGTTCTCTTATGGCAAATTCTTCATCGGGGAATTTGGACTAACCATAAGGCAAACAAAATTTGTGGGATCCCTCCGTGGTGCAAGCGCTGCCACAGTGCAATCGAAGATGTCCCACACATCTTCCTTACTTGCCCCAACTCCCACAGAATCTGGCAGACGGTTGGACTGAAAATCAGAGTTCAGAAACAGCTTAGTTGGAAACAAGTCCTTTTGGGAGAAGCGATTGGATGCTCTGCGGCTCTCTCGAACGCAATCAGAGGGGAAGTCCTGTGGAAAATTTGGCGGGAGCGGTGTGCTCTCAACTTTGGCGACCCTCCCAGGGAGTGGTCGATTGAAAAATCTCTTTTCCTCCTTGGCACAAGGATTGTCAACAGTAAGAAATCCCCCCCCTTCAGGCACCATCAAGTCCTACTTTTGACCAACAACAAGCTCAAACCCAAGTGGGTCCCGCATGAGGGCGACGAGAGGGTGATAAACCTTCTTTGTAATGCAACCTAGGAATCAACCAAGCTTCCCCTGCTTTGTGGGATTTGGGGGGTCCCGTGGGCACTAGTCCCCTTCTTTTGTACCTTTGTTTCTTAATTTAATTCAAGTCCGGGAGAGTAGGCTATTGCCGAACTTCCTTTATATAAAAAAAAAACATCTCTGCTCACCTTCATGTGTCGTGTGAGTGGGTTATAATATTTATACCCCTTTCCCAATGAAGATACATTTTCTACTTTTGGGTCAAGCTTCATCCTTAACTCATCTCGAACATGTACATATGCAATACAACTAAATAGTTTCCTATGTCATAAGTTTAACTTTTTACCTGTAAACTTCTCTTCAAGTGTAACTTGATGTAGAATAGCAGTTAGAGTTGTATTCATGATGTACATAGCAGTATGCACAACGTTTTCCTAATAACAATGAGGCATATGCTTCTCAGCCCATCAAAGCTCTTGCTATTTCTGTAATATGTCTGTTTTTGCATTCAGCAACACCATTTTGTTGTGGTGTGTACCTGCATGGAAACTAATAACGAATTCCATGACTTTTAAGAAATTTGTTGACCTCATTGGACATGTATTCACCTCCTATATCAAACCTTAAAATGTGAATACACTTTCTTGTCTGATTTTCCACCATAGCCTTAAACTTCTGGAAGTGAGTGCAGACCTAACTCTTCTCTTTCATGAAATATACCCATACCTTTTGTGTATGGTCATCAATGAAAGTAGCCTAATGCTTGTCATGCAAAAATGATGCTCTTGATTGTTTGCCATATTTGCATGTTGCACATATCTTTTTCATTTTTTCAAGTTTGAAATTTGTTAGTCCATTGACAATCTCCTTAGATTGGATCAATTTCAGCCTCTACAAGTTTGCATGTCTATTTCGTTTATGCCAGATCTCTATATCAACAATAACTCCTACACCTTTTGCAAACATGGCTGCATTCATTTTAGGATTTTTCACATTTAAGATGAACATCCTACCCACTTTGTTTCCTTTGGCAATCAATCGTCCATCCCGTTTATACTCTTCTATCATGGATAAAGGAAACCCTCTTAGACCTAAGATTCTATGTGATTTCTATATCTCATGATTGCTTAAAAATTTGGAGAAACCAATGCTTCAATCGCATCCAGAACCTGACAAAACCTTAAGATAGATTGTATTCTTGCTTGATTTTGAGATCTAGAGATTATTTTTGAATTGATGGCATCATCAATGACATCATCAATTTGTAAACACCCTTGATGAACACCCCTTGAAAACCTATATAACGAGGGGTTGACCACATATACTCAGTCTTGCCAATACCAGTCTTGGGAGCTCAAGGAGTTGTGATTGCCAAGTAAGTAATCTCTAAGTTCCAGCTCAAGCTCTTGTCTTGTTCCTTGTTCTAGTCTTGTCTACTCTAGTTCTTGGACATCCTATCTTGTCCTCTTGTAATCTCCTAGTATGAGACCTTGTCAAGTTATTTCCTATATCTAGTTTATCTCTTTGAAGGGAATTCTTGTAATCCCGATATCTTGTCTCATACTTATGATCCCGGGTTGTGGGATCTTGTATATCATCTCTAGTTGAGTTATCCTACCTATCATTCTCGGGTTTGGGGATATCTTGTATCAATCACAAATTCATGTATCATTTCCCCTACGTGGGTCTTCTTGTAATCAGAAGTATATTTCCGAAGTCTTGTCTTGTGTAGCCAAAGAGCACAAGCTAGTTCTCCCCTAACATTTTGGCAAGACTAGCTTCTATTCAAGACCAGACATCATGGAGAATGCTTATGAATAGATTGTGGCATCACCTCAACGTCTTCAACAACAAATCAAGGACATAAATCATAGATAAACACAAGTCGAGATGGAACATTTGATGCATGTAGGCATGCACATCTAGGGACTACAAGAAGGATTCGGGAATCTTCAAGCACATCAAGGAGACATTCAAGTGAAACAACATCCTAGTTCATCTTTCATGAAGGAACCAAAATTTGCATGCCAAAAAGTTTGACAATGATTGTAGAAAATTTTGAGGGTTCCTACAACAAGTCAAATTGTACATCCACATGTAGCTTGATAGATACCCTAAGGATGCATCCAAGGTTGGTTTTATTGGAACCTTGCATTATGGTCAAACACTATCATAGTTTTCCCTAATCTTGGAGAAGGATATGGTAGTACTTCATGACTATGAGGGCCTTCTTTGAGAAATTGTTGAAGGAGATGGTGGATAATCACAAGAGATGAATTGGTGCAGCTAGAACCTGCTTCACACCTACTATAAGTGATGGTTGGAGAGTGTTGTGGGCCTAGTTAACTAGATACTAAGCATAAGTAATCACATATGTTGCTTGGAAGATGATGCACTAATGATAGGATCAAAACAAATAGGTAGGCATATGACTCAAGGTCCAAAACTTGTTATTATGGTTGAGATACCTACTCAGAGTTTTGCACAATTCTCTAAGTACAACAACAATTAATAAAATTCCTTTTGGGAAAGTTCAATTAACTTAACAAGTTACCAACCATGAGTGAAATCATGTGAAATGATATACTGTATGCAGAGAAATATGTCTAGCAAGTTAAGCATCCATCCTGACTTTTACGGACCTTCACAATCACAAACGAGTGTGTAGAGATTGATTGATATCTCATGATCACAAGAAGCATACCAATGAAACCTATGGTATCTCATGATATCTTATGGTTGAGATACCTACTCAGAGTTTTGCACAATTCTCTAAGTACAACAACAATTAATAAAATTCCTTTTGGGAAACTTCAATTAACTTAACAAGTTACCAACCATGAGTGAAATCATCTGAAATGATAAACTGTATGCAGAGAAATATGTCTAGCAAGTTAAGCATCCATCCTAACTTTTACGGACCTTTACAATCACAAACGAGTGTGTAGAGATTGATTGATATCTCATGATCACAAGAACCATTACCAATGAAAATTTTAAGGATTAAATTAGACATATGCTAAAGATTTCATGCTTTAAATCACACAAAATGATGCACTATATAGTGAGAGTCAACTCAGACCAATATATCATTCTAATGAAGTGTGATAGAGATATGAGAGTAGGAAGTAATGAACATGTATGTATTAAATCCTGTAAAAGTACAATGTCATTGGCAATAATTCAGTGCACAATGAGTGAGAAATGAGTGAGCTATGAGATGAGTTCCTCTTCTCAATGAAAGTACACGGAAAATGATCACTCAACCTCAAGATGCACGTGGGCATTTCATATCCACTTTTATAGTTTTTGTTGGAGCCAAAGATTTGAATTCAAATTCAAATCTCTACCAATAAAGTGCATCCTAAATTATAGGATTCATTATCTCTTGACTCAACTACCAAAAAATACGAGATTATATGCTTCCTAACTCCTCATGGGTTTATTCCACTTTTACAATGGGTAATTATGAAGCTAAGTTAGAAGAGGTTGTACATATGAAGCTTTCCAAGTGTAATGTCAATACATCAAGCTTATGTGAGTTTATCAAGTATGTAGGTGTTGGAAGAAGTATTTTTTTAAAAAGAGAAATATTTGAAAAAAGACAAAAAAATTTGTAGAAATGTTTATGCAAATGATGTAAAAATGAGGAATAGTCTTCCTCATGTAAATTAGAATCATATGTATTTTTTCTAGAATTTTTGGAAACTCTTAGATAGAATATTTTTAGATTAGAAGGGAAAAGGACCAAAATTCAAGTGTGAAAAGGGACACTTGAAAATGTATAAAAGATAATTTCCTCTATTTTGAGGGGGTTGGTTAATTGTATTTGGTGCTATCCAAGTAATGAGAAGAGTTTCTTGCAGAAAATCATGATTCTTCCTTTTATGTGATTTTCTTTGATTTGTTGAGTCTATTCTATGTGTATCCATGGAATTTGCACGCTCTATTGTGTATTTTTGAATAATGTGTATGAAGAGAGGTGATTCTTGATGTATTGAGTGAGAAAGTGCTGAAGAATAAAGTTGGAGATGGAAATTGTCAGTTTTCACACAATAGCGATTGTCTCATCTGAGGGTTATAGGTATCATCTTTTAGATTTGAATTCATAATTGTGTTTTGCTGAGAAAATAACACACTTTAGACACCAAGATCATTGAGAATATTGTTGATTAGCTCAAGATAATCAAAACCCTAGAAATTTCTCTTCATCTTCATCATTTCTCAGAAATCCAGTCATTTTCCTCTTATTCTTGGATTCCATCATCTAGAAGGGGCTGTGGTCTTTGTATACTTCCCAGATTGACAAATGTAAGATGTATTGTTGATCTTTAATGCTAAAATGATTGGAGAGGACAACTCCAAAGGGTAACAACAAACAATAGTGTAAGCCACCGGATTGACAATTGTAAACATGTCTCTGTTCGTATTCCACATGAACCGAAAGGTTGTTGCGTGGAGTTGTATTCATTTATAAATCAATGAAAAGATGCTTGGGTAACAACCAGAAGATTGCCAGACCGTCTGTCTAGGCGAGACGTTCTGTGGAGTTTCCGTAGTGTGTGTTTGAGAATTCTGTGTACTGCTGTGCCTTTCTGTTTTGTTTGATTATCTGCACTTGTGCGATAAAGATTGCATTACGGTAGTGTTTACATTAAAAGAAGTATTGAGTCGCTGATCTGTAAGTTGTTTATTGTAAGTTTGTGTTATGGTAATGTTTATCCCTGCGTTGTGTATTGAGATGTATTGATTGGAAAACAAATAGTAATTCTATAAAGGAATGAGCCCGAGTTTTCTGTTAGAAATGTGGATTAGCAGAGTGTTTTGAACGAAAGGTCTTGTGAGTGAGTTGATTTGGGAAAAATCAAGTATAGGGCCTCTGATTATTCAGACCCCTTCCACTCCCAAGAACCCGAAAAGAGTTTAAACGCATTCTGAAGGCAAAAGCACGTTTAACACTAGCGCCGTTTGTGGGAATGTGGCACTAGAGTGTTGCAAATTGATTGTGAGAATTAGCCATAGATTGTGAATCGACAGTAAGGTGAAATAGTATGCAAGTGTTGAAAAGGTGATATATGCCAGTTACTCGATCCGGTGAGGCATATCCGAAGTACAAACAGCCTTGGGTGGTGCCAAATTTACAAAGGACATCCCAGGAGGCAGAAGTACAGATCAGTTAGGACTGGTCGTCGAAGAAGTGAAGCACGTTAGTAGAGATTTCGGTAGCATTCCGATAGAACATACTGCAATTCCAGTAGATTCTGGTGTCATTTCCGCACAGTCTGCAGGAGATACAGTAACTTCTGAGTCTACAAGGATGTAGTGTGTAGTTGATCAGACACCGTCTGGTTAGGATTCGAATTCGTCTGAGGATAGAGGTGTCTTTCACAGAGAGATTAGTGAAAGTGAAAGAGTACCCCGAATTGGGGACAGTTTCACTAATTCCGGTGGCAGTTCGGTCGTAGAAAATTTACAATTTTCCTGTGACAGTGTGATACTTCCCGGTGAATTTTCATTTCGGCCATCACTATTCGGGGTAAGTTTGCCTACGTTGGATACCACAGAAGAGGATAGGCTATTCAAATTGGAAATCCGTAAACGACTGGAAGCTATTTTCAAGCAGAAAGGTGAGTAGTTTGACCATTTAGATTCCAAAGAACAAGAAACGCCACCTCAGAACTCAGGGGATAGTAACATTATCAATACTAGCGCCATGAGTGGATAACAACAACAACATCCACTTCCACCCCGACCGGCTCCAACAAGAGTAACTTACACCAAATTCGGTGGATTTCCAGGTGATGATCCTGATGCATGTATGCACTTTTGAAATAAGTTATGCAGTACTAAACCATCCACCCGATCTGGCATATAAGGCCATCGTTTTTCAGTCAACATTAGTTAATGAAGCAGCCAGATGGCTCACAGAGTATGATTTCAATCAATATGTTACCTATGAAGCGGTAAGGGATGCATTTTTACAGAGATTCTGGTTGAAGAAGAATCCTGCCGAAATTTTTTATTACTTGCAGAACAACAAACAGAAGATGCACCAGACTATGCAGGAATATGCCACCCTGTTTAGAACTCATTTGAGGCAACTACCACCGGCCCATGCCAACTTGCCGGATGATGTCATCACTCAGTGGTTTATCAATGGTTTGACTCCACAGCGCAGACAGATTATGATTATATGTTGTGTGGGAGCCATGACACTAGATGCGGTTATTGCAATGGCCTTGCAACTCCAGCATAAGGTTGGAGGTTTTACCGAAGACCTAGAGTGGTTGAAAGCCAATAAAATTGTAGCAGAAGATCCGGCTAGACGGATATACTACACCAAGTGCAAGAATACAAGGCATACCAATGCCACCTATGCCCTTAATCAGCTGTTGTGCGCTATCTGCAATACTACCGGACACCACACCAAAAATTGTGCATATAACGCCAAAGTGCAGGGACCAGCAACTATAAATGCCATTATCCAAGAACCAGGACAGCCGGCCATCCACTATGTACCACCTTAGATGAGAAATAATCAGCAACAAGGATACAGAAATTATCGAGAACCGCGAAATACAAATTACAATACAAATCGTTGGCAGACAAACACATCAACAGAAGGTAATGCCTTGCCACCTCCTCGGTGTCATTTTTGCGGTGAACTTCGTCATATCCGAAGATTCTGCAAGGATGCAGCTGAATATGATCAGAGGAAGAAAGAACGTCAGAACCCGATGACCAACATGGTCCATATCTCACCAGTAGAAACACAAGCTATAGTGATCTAGTCAAGATCCGGTAAGCAACTGGAACCAGCAGCTTAGGTATTTGAACCAGGTATCCGTGAACATCAGAGAATGTATGACAAAACTAGTCAATGGACCACCACAGAGCCTATAGTGTTCCCAGATCTAATTCCAGTGACACAAGTTCCACTGCCAAAGGAAGGATCATAGGAACCAGATTCTACTCCAGTAATCCGTGCCTCATCTTCAGAATCGGTGAAAAATACAATTCAATCAGATTAGGCATGGGAAATTTTATCTAAGGCTTCCATTACTCTCCCTCTTGGATAGTTACTTGCATTAGTACCAGGAGTTCATCAGCAATTTCAGCAACAGCTTCGTCCTGACTCCGCCTGTATTCCAGCAACGACAACGGTACAACCAGAAGGTGACTCTACAATGGATCATTCGATCCCCTTAATTACGGTATGGTACAAGAATCACAAGATTACTCAGGTGCTAATTGATGGTGGGTCTGGTGTAAACATCGCTACTGCCGCGCTTTGTAAAAAGTTGGGATGGACGCAAATTGAACCTGTCCAGTTTTTTGTAAGAATGGCCGATGAGTCCCAAGTTCATCCAGTGGGACTCGTATGGAATGTCCCAATAACTTTGCAGGGTACAACGTTTAAGATGACTTTTGTAGTTTTAGAACTACTAGAGTCTAGTCTCGATTATAATCTTCATTTCCGTCGACCCTGGTTGAAACAAGCTAAGGTTATACAAGATTGGTCAGCACAAGAACTTACTTTTAAGGATAATCATCGTAAATATGTTGTTAAATTGGATGCTATTCAGCCCTGTGAACTTCATGCAAGACCTTATGTTGCAGAACCGGTCCACATGTTAGATGGTTTATCCGATGACTAAGAAGAAGAATTTTTGAAGAGTAACATAGATTTGATCTCCTTGGGGACTGTTGATCTACAATCTGTTGTAGATAACTGGAGTCCGGCAGCCTGTTTGGTGGTGCCTGTAACCAAAGAAGTAAAAACAGAAGATACTGTTGCTATGGATGAAGCCGCTCTACAACACCGTTTACATTCAACAGATGATCAAGTGAAACCCCGACAATTCTATGTTCTAGAAAACCAGTTGGTAACCTATAATTTGGGAGATGAAGCTAATCCGCGACCTCTCAAGATAAAGGAAGGACTGTCTGAGGCCTTTCAAGCAGATTTGATCCAGCTCCTTCGTGAGTATTCTGATGTTTTTGCATGGGATTATCGTGATATGAAGGGTCTAGACCCTCGTATTTATCAACATAGGGTCATGCTTAAACCAGAAGCAAAACCAATTAAATAACCTAGCTACTGGATGAATCCTAACTATGGAACACAGATCAAGGCTGAGCTTGATAGGTTATTGAAGGTCGGATTCATCGTACCAATAGAACATGCTGAATGGATATCTTCGATTGTTATTGTTACCGGAAACTGAATGCAGCCACGGTGCCTGATCCGTTTCCTCTTCCATTCCTTGACACAATGCTAGATAGAGTAGCAGGACATGAAATGTACCTCTTTTTGGATGGTTACAGTGGGAATAACCAGGTTCGAATGGCTGAGCAAGATTTTCCGAAAACAGCGTTTATTACCAATTGGGGTGTTTTTTCTTGTACAGTCATGTGGTTTGGATTACGAAATGCTCCTAGCACTTTTCAACGCTGTATGCAGGAAATCTTCTCACCCTATCTCACTTCTTTTATGCAAGTATATCTAGATGACTTCTCTTTATTCGATAAGATGGTAGCACACCTGTATCATTTACGGTACTACTTTGAGAAATGTCGTGAATATCGACTCTGCCTGAACCCCAACAAATTGGTCTTTGCGGTTTCTTGTGGTAAGCTCCTTGGTCATATTGTATCTGCACAGGGCATATAGGTTGACCCAGACAAAGTTGCCACTGTGTTAAAAGCACCTGTGCCTACTACACCGAAAGAAGTGATGTGCTTCATGGGTCAAGTTAGATGGCATGGTCGACATTTACGGTGGCTTGCCCATTTGGCAATATCTCTAAATTGGCTAATAACTAGTACTCCTCGAGAGTTTGCTTGGACTCAAGAATGTCAAACCGCATTTGATCGTTCCAAAGGCTTATTAACACAATAAATTTTCTCTCCCTATCTCACTACATTTATGAGGGTTTACTTGGATGACTTCTCTTTATCTAGTGATACTTTGGCGCATCTGTACCACTTACGGTGCTGCTTTTTGAAGTGTCGAGAATACCGTTTGTGCTTGAACCCGAATACATCTGTATTCTCAATATCCTGTGGCAAGTTGCTCGGACACATTATTCCAAAACAAGGAATTCAAGTTGACCCAGATAAAGTGAAGGCTGTACTAGAGGCTCCTACTCCTAAGACACCCAAAGAAGTGATGTGTTTCTTCGGACAAATCCGGTGGCATGGATGACACTTGCGGTGGCTTCCTCATTTGGCCACACCCCTCAATCGACTGATCACTAGTATTCCTCGCCAATTTGGATGGACTGAAGACTGTCAGTTGTCTTTTGACTGCTTGAAATTGTTGTTAACATAGGCACCTATTCTCTAAGCGTCGAATTGGGAACTTCCATTTGACATCTTTGTGGATGCTTCTAACATTGCCATTGGCAGCGTGCTGATGCAGTAGATAGATAAATGGTTTCGTCTAGTATATTATGTGAGCCGTAGATTAACCCCGACAAAGTGCAATTATTTAGTTACTAAACGTGAATGTCTCGGATTAGTGTATTCGGTGAAGAAATTCCGGCATTATTTGGTGGGATGATGGTTCATCTTTCATGTCGATCATGCAGCATTGGTGTACCTTATGCGCCAATAGCATTTGGAAGGATGGTTAGCATGCTGGGTATTGTTGCTTCAAGAGTTTGATTATTCCGTCATACATTGACCAGGGTCAGCATACACGCTTGCTAACTTTCTCTCTCGGTTGGATTCCGGTGAACTTCCGTTAGGAGTTGATGAAACAACACCAGCTATCTATGCAGTAGAGACAATACGGGATGATCAACAAGAATTGTTGATACCCCCCTCATACTATGACACCTTGCCTCTCTTCTTGGCTAGTGGATGTCATCCTAGTACGACCTCTTCAGCTGCTCGACGAAGATTAGCTGTGTATAGCCGACAATTTTGCCTAATTGTAGGGTAGTTATATTATAAGGATCACTCGGGTGTGTTGCTAAGATGTGTTCCCCCACATGAAATTGCTTCAGTAATTACAATGGCTCATTCTTCCCCCACCAGAGGACATTTTGCAATTGACCTGACATACTGGAAGATTCTACAGAGTGGTTTATGGTGGCCTACGATGTACTTTGATGTCACTCAGTATGTGTGACAGTGTGATGTATGTCAGCGTTTCCGTCAGCCTTTACAACGAAATATCTTTCCACTCCAACCAGATTTGCCTAGTGAACCCTTTCAAAAATGGGTTTTGGATTTTATTGGCCCCGTTACTCCTCTTGTGATGGTTACCAGCAACCGATACATTCTGACATGCACGGTTTATGCGACTCGGTGGGCCAAAACTTGGGCTCTTCGATCAGCTATAGCTGTTGCGGTAGCTAAATGTTTGATGAAGGATATTTTCCCCGCTATGGGTTACCCTTGGAGATAGTAACTGATCAAGGTACACACTTTGCAAATACATTAATGCAAGTGTTGACTAAAACCTTCCAGATTGTGCATAAGTTCAGTTCTCCCTACTATCCACGAGCAAATGGACTCGCTGAACATCTTAAAGAAACTGGTATTAGGTTGTCTAGAGAGATGGGACCAATTTATCCTTGCTATATTATGGGCTTATCGTACCACATACAAAGCTCGACCTTAAGTTTGAGCCTATCTAATTCTAGATTGAATAGAAACTCAAACTTAGGTTCGAGATTCATTAAGTCCAAGTTGAATAGAATCTCAAACATAAGTTAGAGCCTTTCTCACTCCAATTTGAACAGAGCTTCGAAGTTTGAGCCTCTATAACTTCAATCGCAATAGAGGTTCAACCTTAAGTTTGAGCCTATCTAACTACTAGAGGCTCAAGCCTAAGTTTGAGGCTTTCAGAGTACAACTTGATTCAAGGCTTAAAACGTAAGCTCCACACTCTTTGACTGTTAAGTTGAATAGAAGATCAAACTTAAGTTCAAGCCCCTCCAAATGCAATTTTAAAAAGACTCAAACTTAAGTTCGAGTATGTCTGCCTGCAAGTTGAATGGAGGTTAAAGCATCTCTATGGCTCTTGAATAAAGGCTCAAATTTAAGTTCAATATTCTATGATTACAAGTTGAATAGAGACCAAAAGTTAAGTTCGAGCTGTTTTGAATAAAAATTGAGTAGAGACTCAAACTTAAATTCAAGCATGTTTAATGCCAACTTTAATAGAGCCTCAAACTTAAGTCTTAGCCTGTGTGTCTCCAAAACTAAAGTTTGTGTTTATCTGACTCCAAGTTTAATTAAGTCTCAAAATTAAGTCCAAATCTCTATGACTCCAACTGTATAGAGGCTCAAACTTAATTTTGATCCTCTCTAAATCCAAGTTGAATAGAGCCTCAAACTTAAGTTTGACCCTCTATGACTCTAAGTTGAATAAAGGCTCAAACTTAAGTTCAAGCCTATTTGACTCCAAATTGAATAGAGGCGTGGATCATTTTTATGCATGCTAATTGGAAAACTAGTATCCTCAAACACCACTCTTCTCACTTCAGCCTCCTTAATGGCCTATTTATGCATCTTAGACTCATTGAAAATGACCTCACTGCTTCTGATGATTGAACATGTTTTAGGATCCCATAAGGGATATCCAAGTTTTCCTTCTCAACCATATCCAAGGAAAATGCATTTCTTTGATTTATGTTCCAACTTTCATCTACGATTCGTTGGTATATGAACATATGCTTCACACCCAAAAGCTTGAACATGACCACAATATGGTGGCTTCTTTGTCCATAACTATTGTGTCACTTTTAGATCTTTGGTAGTACTAAATGAAAAGTTAATCACATGAATTGTAGTAAATACTACTTCAGTCCAAAAGCCTTGTGAAAGCTTTGCAAGATGCAGCATGTAAATTACTGATGGAGAGTGTTAATATCCAAAAGAACAAGCTATCCTTGATGCTAGACCACCTCTATATCAAGAATAACTTTAAACTTCAACCAATTTTGAAAGACAAGTACCAAAGTGTCAAGACTTTAGCTAGCTTTAAAGAAAGTCACTTCACAAGAAAGTCTATTGCACGTTACTCACTGATTAACTAACCAATTGTGTAAATTTTTTTATGAAGCTTTGTAGAATGTGTCCTCTAAAGTTTTTGCACCTCCTCCAAGTTAAAATACTTCAAAAGCTTTAGTAGATTATGAGAAATGATCCAAAAAATCTACCTAAATCTGAAACTATCTTCTTGTAGAGTAGACTTTGACACCTATAACTTCTAACACATAGTTCTACCAAACTAGATCCCGTTTAAGCAAATGCTTTTAGCCATAGATGGCTTACATTCCAAATTAGATTTTGGCTCCTCATTTGTGTAAAACTTTACACAGTGCACTGAGAACTGATCAATTCTTTGATCGTCAAGATTGCACCTCTTTCAAAAGGCACTCAACACTTTCTCACATATAGATGTTCCTACACAAAATTCTCTCATCCTATTTGCACTTAGACTCTTAAAGTTTAACCATAGATAGATTAACTATGGAGTTAGATGTCTACAAAAATATTTGTGTTATAATCAAACACAGAAGTAGAAATGGAGAAAATATCGACGTGCAATTCTCTCAACTTCTTTCTATTTAACTCATCATACATCTAATGGATGATACACACAATACTCATACTCTATTCTTCTCTATCTCATCTATATTTCATCTGTCTTATACATTATGACCATATACATGTATATATATATATATATATATATATATATATATATATATATATATATATATATATATATATATATATACATGTATATATATATATATATATGTTTCTCTAGCACAATGGTTAGAACCACGTTAAGAAGCTCCACCTCCTTAATGTCAATCCGCGGAAGAGATAGGAGTGATATGAAGATCGTGAACGTGAGATGAAGTGAGAGTGAAGGTGAGAAGCATAGAAATTCACACACACATACACACACAATGAAGAGACAAGCAAGACACAATGGAAGGTGAGAAATCCACTCTATTGCTCAAGAACACTATTACAAGCTCAAAATAACTCTAAGCTCACACCAACCAACAACTAGCTAACCTCAAAAATGAGCTCTCTAGCTCTTTTTATAGTTTCTCGACTAGTTTTGACCGGTTTCACATCTAGTGACCGGCATAGCTAAAAATTAGGTCCTAGATGCTATTTGGAAGGGTAAACGGTGTCTAAAAATAACGAAAATTGATATGCTTGTCCTACCTAAGCTCCTCAAGCTCGAGGACTCCTCGGCTTGCACAAAATGGAGCTAGAAATTAAGAAAAGGGTTTTTCTATGTTACATATGTTACAATGAGTGATAAAAATCACTGTTGAGTGTTTTGAGAATTAATTAAAAACATGTTTCTTTGAAAACTTGATCCGACTGGCTGCGTGCTCTGTCGTTACATGCTTTGGCATCTTCTATGCCTCTAGCTGCTTCCAACACCCCCCTCCCTCTCACTTCTATCGTCCCTGACAGAACCTTGTTGTGAGGTCTGCCGTATATAGTTCTGTAGGAGGTCTTTAGCGAGGGTGTGCTCGGAGATACGAATGCCTCGGGCTAGATCCGCCTCGATTTTCTCCAAGTCTATTGGTTGCGGTTCTTCTGGTGGCGGGAGATGATAGTATGTGGAATAGACCATTCATTCACAGGCAAATAAGTGTAATAAATGTGTAGGCCTGCTTATGAATACCTCTGAATGGTATTCCCAGAAGCCGGTTGTGAACATCTCTTCGAACGTCTGCTTGTAGCACGCCGGTAGGTACTTTATTCTGCAATGCCAGGCATAACACACCCGTAGCGATGGCGTTGTACTCATATCATATACTAGATCAAAATTTCCATGCTCAAAGCCCGGGGTGTTTACATGAGGTGCCTTGACGCGTCGGAAGACTTTAAAAATCATTTGCATCATGTCAAAGATTTTGACAGTCATATGCGCCGCTATATCGTCCATATGCTTTAATCTAGGGAGCCAGTGGCGAATTGTAGCCATCATGTAGCCTACAGTTGGTAATTCAATGGGTGGCCTAAAATAGGGGTAGTTCAACTAGTCCTGGCACTGCTTATTGTTTTGTACCTTAATAGCAAAGGCAGTCCAGGAGCGGCGTCGTGGTACTGGTCCCCAACATGGGTTGTACTTTAAGTGCAAAGGTGCCTTTACCCATGTACTCATCATTTCTGGATACTTCTGTAGTAAATCTTTTTGCCACTCTGGTTGATAGATCTCTCCTTGCTGCGCATCGAGTGCTAGATCGTCCTCCTCGAATTGAGTCGCATGCGATGGTTTCTTACCAGTCTCTTTCTCAATGGCTAACTGGTATTCGGCCATTAACATAAAATACGGTTTATATTGTAGCTCATGCCCATATATGTATCGTCGCGGGGCCAAATGAGCAAAGAATGGAGACTGTAAAATTCTTTCTTCTATCATCGTCATGGCATGTAATTGTGTCTCTACTCTAGCTGAGTGTGTTGTCCCAGGTTCCTCAATTGTCTTCATCCACGTGGGGGTCGGGAGTTCGTAAGTCATCTGGCCTTCGGCCGTGACGCGTCCGCCTCGGATGGGTTGTGGCTCGTACGCCTCTTCAAATGTTTCCTCCACCAGGATGGTGACAGTTTCTTCCTCAGCTCGGAGCTGGGGTGGGGAATCTGGCCTTGGTGGTGCTTCATATACTGCAATCCTTGATTCAAGGTTTGATACCTGGGCCCGTAATGCGTTGAGTTCCTCTAAGATGTCAAGAGAGGGGTCCACAGGTGCTGGTATGTCTTGGTGTGCCGGTGCTCGTAACTAGAGTAATTTATGATCTTCTTTGAGTTTTTGTAGCTCCTCGTTCATGCGGTCGTATTCATCTAGCAGTCTTACATGATCTTCTAGCACCATCCTCATCGAGTCTGAGGGAATGGCTTTGAACCAGCTAGGACTGAGTGGTTGGACTGGGTGGTCGAGAGCTGCTTCTAAGTTTTCTCGGTTCTGATCTTGTAAGCGCTAGTTTTCTTCCTTTGTTGCTGCTAGATGTCTCCTGAGTAAGCCCATGTTTCGTGTTAGCGTTGCATTGCAGACTGTCTGGGCTCTTAATAAGTTATCCAGGTCAGCAGTGGCTTCCTTGGTCTTTTCGTCGCTTTCTAGTTCTAATTATGATAGGCCTCTCGTAATTCTTGGTATTGGCTGTTCAGTGAGGCATTCTCAATAGATAATAAATTAAGTTGTGACTGTAAGTCAGTGGTTGTCCTCTGCAGCTGCTGATAATTATCGCCAAGAGATGTGAACTCATCTCTTACTTGCGTCATACACATGAACATCTGTCGAAATGCATTATCTACAGTGGGTGATAGGATTAATGGGGTGCTAAATGAAGATGCAGTGGGTGTAGATGCAAAGGGAACGAGGAATGGGGGTGGGAAGGTGGATGCTGTGGTGATTGTGGAAAATTGTGATGTGCCTAAAAGTGTTTGTGTCGTGAGTGCAGTGAGTGGTGGTGCAGTGGGCGGTGAGATGTCCATGTCATTGGACGTGTCGAGTGCGGTGACTATGAATAAGGGTGTGACTGTGGATGCTTGTGCTGGTGTAAATACGGGATTTACAAAGGTTGAGGAGTAATTTACAGGGGGACTGGCTGGAGTAGCTGGGTGGAAAGGGGAAAGAGGGGTTATAGTGGGTCGGGGAGGTGAGACTGGGGAGAAGGTTAATGGTGGTGGGAATGGGAAAAGGGGTCTTGGAGTTGTGGGGAAGGATGGAAAAGATGGATGGAGGAATGGGTTGGATAGAAAGGTGGGTGTGTGAGGGGGTAGACTAGGTCTAATGGTTGCACGAATTGTGGGGTGAGTGGTCGTAAAGACAATTTCTGCTACGCCACCGGCGAATGAAGATGTTGGTCTGGGGGAAGGAGGGTGAATAGGGGAGGTGGGAGGAATGGGCGGTGATGGAGGAGCGGTTGGCGTGGTCGGTACTTCAGTGACGACTGAGGTATGTATAGTGGTAGCATGGGGTGGGGAATCTACAAGGATGGTTTCTGCTGCCAACGAGCTTTCAGGGACGAGACATGCCTCCTTGGCCGTTTCTGAAGACTGTGCTCTTGTTGGTACACGAATGTATTCGTCGGGCTTTGAAAGTACTTGTACTCTGCAGGGGTCAAACTGTGGGAGTGGCTTTCTTTGCAAGTATCTGAGTGCTTCGTTGGATCCTACTGATTTGACCAACTCTCTGAATCCTTTGATGTATGCATCTTCGAATCCGCCTGTGACAAGTTCTTGTTCTATTATTGCTTGAATCTCTTCTTGAGTCAGCTTTTTGCGTGCCCAAACTTTTTCCATAGTTCTATACAGCTTCTTAATAGCCAGTGTGTAAGCTGCTGCTTCACAAGTTTCATCTTCATGTGTACTTGTATCACCATGTGTGTCTATTTGTTGTCCTTGGCCATCTGTCTGTTCATGCTCTTGGGAGTCGTGAGTGCCCTGGCTGGCTTCTTCATCGCCTTCGTCGTCATCGGTTGCTGTTCTTTCGTCATCAGAGCTAGACACGATCTGTCCTTGTGGCTGATCTCGGGGTGTGGTAGGGTAGCTAGGCCTTTGAAATTCTTGAGAAAACATTTGGCCTTCTGAAAACTGGAACTCATTGGAGAATGCATCAGCCATTTCAAAATCGAATGTTGTGTTCAGTGGTTCTGCTTCCGAATTGGCTATCGGGAAAGGAAACGCTTCCGCACCAATAGTGATGGGAATTTCCGCTGCCGTGGTGATAGGTTCTGAGGTTGTGGCTGCTTGAGGTTCAACAGTACTGGTGGTGCCCTCCGTTACGGTGGGAGTGGCTGCTGTCGGTGACTGCTCTGGAGATGGTTGTGGTGAGGGTGATTCTGGGACTTCTAAGCACGGGATAGTGCCTCTCATCCGCTTTTCGGCTCGTCCTTTGCTGGCTTTCCTTGCTTTCTTCGTTGTCCCTTTGAATGCTTTCAGTTCGTCACTCGTCATGGCACGCTCTATGGGTAAATCATATGCGAGACACATATATACGATCCTTGTAAGTGCACAACACCCATTGATGACCTTCTTTCGCTCCCATCTATGTTGTGCCAAATAGAGCTGATCAATTATCGAGCTAGCTAGATCAACCGTCTGGGGTCCAGTGCATGCTAAGTATAATCCAAACCAGATTCTTTTGTGGGGCATGGTAAAATGATCCTGAGCTGGGAAAGCAAAATGTTGCATGCATATCCGCAATGGCTTGGAGAGCTCAGGGGTTATAGCTGATATATCCTCCCACTTAGTTACATCACCACGTTTCATCGGCTCTGGAACTAGCCGTTCTCGTTCCGTAGGAGTGTGCGTTCCATGTATTTTGAGAGCTTCGCGAATTAAATCTTTAGACACATAAAACCTTCTGAATGGAGGATCATTTACCAAGGATGGTAACATGAATGTTTCGTGTAGATCCTTGTTCTCTGAGGCTGTCAAGGTGGTTACTAAGTAAAAGCATCTGTAAAAATCGGGTTTAGGCAGAGGGTCACTAAAATATTCTATAAACCCCGCTCGTGCCCAAACGTGCGTTAAGTGTTGTGTATTCTGTAGTCCTTCAAAGTCTCTAGAAAAGAAGTGGTATTTGGCCCATGTGCGATAATCAAATGCCAAATTGGCCTCAAATATGAAATCAACATCTGCTAATGGTCCTGCTAGGCCTTGAAACCAGTGAGAATTACGATGAATCTTCTCAGTATACCCTCTAGGAGGATCGTCGATTGGCATGGGTCCTCGAAAACCTTGAAACTCTGGTGGTTGCATCGTCGGATGAGATTCCGCGAGTAATTCTCCAATATTGGCCATTGGTGCACTAGGGCCAGCTTATGATGGTCCTTCTTCGGTTTGCATGATGACTGACGAGTTAATGGAAAAGATCTGCTACAAAAGATTAGCACATTAGCATGGAAATTAATTATGATCCCATTAAAGTGAGACCGCAATCCCTTTCCATAACCGATGTGTAACCCGTGTAGCCAAGTGGTGTGAGGTGGTTAATGGAATGATTATTTGCAAAACTAATGCAGGTCTCTAGACGCCTACATGCTTCAGATTATGCATACATTTCTTGATGAGCTTTTATTATGCGTGATGTGGGGTTATGGTGTGTGAATTTATACAAGGTTTAGTTGAGGGTGAATTATTACAAGGGTGGTGTTTAAACGGGGTGGGAGAATTGTTAGATAAGGGGGTACAAGAAGACGTCTGGATACGTTTCGGTATCCATTTCCTAAGAGTCTTTGAGTGGGTGGTGTGTTTTTGCTAAGGGACAAAAAGTGGTATGGGGTTTGGTGGTATTGAAGGATGGAAAGATTTCTGAGCGATATATATTACATGGCTTGAGGGTTGGGCTATAATACATTGTTTGGGTACCCAAATCTGCGTGGGTGTCGATTGATAATGTACTTTTTGGCGATCCAAATCTGTCGAGTATTTGTACTTGTAGAAGAAGATCGAGGGGACTTTGGATGCTGACTCTGCTTTTTTTGAAACTTTGTCCTGTTCTTGTCTGTAGTGTTGCCAATAGGCTGTGGTTGTTGTCCTTTTTTGCACCCATATTTGTCTTGTGCCACTCGTTCTGTGATGTTGATACTGCTGCTTTCTTTGCCTTGTCTGGTGGTGTCGTCGGTCTGGGTTCCTCTGTTGGGGTTGACTCCTTTGTGGTTGGGTTTGAGAGGTCCATTGGATGCTCTGCTTTGGAAAATAAGATAGATCCAACACTTGCATGACCTGCCCATTAGGAAGTGATTCGTTATTTATCTTTAATCTAGGCCAGTCCGCAGCAAGTTTGGAAGGATGGGCACCGCAGGGTGTTTTGCCCATATGTCCGCTGATGCAACCCACCTGACCGCTGATTGTGTCCATCTGCCCTAGCGGTTGGGTAATTGCCCCTTCTAGTTTGCAGGAAGCCCCACGTAAAATCTCCTGAAGTCCTTCTGATTGACAACTGTCTATAGCCAAGCCCGAGTGGGTTGGTGTAGACATAACGTGACTAATTTGATCAAAGATCTTCTGGTCTTCCGTCGCATGCATTTCATAGGGTCTAGGGTTACAAACCTTAGTTAGAATGCCGTTAGGGAAGTCAAGCGGTATCACTCGCTTCTGATCTAAGGTTCCAATCTGTAAGGAGCCTTGTCTAAGATTTAGGTCCACTGAGTGATCGTATAGCCAATCTTGGCCAAGGATTAGGGGTTCTATCAGTTCGTCATCATGGCACACTAGTAGCTTCGCTGTCATGGTCACATCCTTAATGAGGATAGGAAGGTCCACCTCACCCATGCAAGGGGTTTCCATGCTTCCTAGCCCTATGAGGTATGCCTCAATTGGCCGCATTTCTATTCCTGAATCCTTATAGTGGGACCATCTAATCGCACTAGTCGCAGCACCTGAGTCAATTAAAGCCCTGAGCTCTTGGCAAGGGTTGCCGTGCTCTAGCCTGACTGTAATGAATGGTCTCCTGTCCACTATGCTAGGATGAGTGGTTGACTTTACTTGACACATGGCCATGGGATATCTGGGTGATGTTTCCAGATGGTTATAATGTTCTCTCCCTAGTCCTTGTCTTCTTAGCTTCATTCGCTTAATGCGTTCTATTGCTTCTGCTTGAGCTTTCGCTCGTATTCGATTTTCTTCCTCCTTACGCTTCCTTGCCAATGTGAGTCGTCTAAGCATATCCTCAGTAAGAGGTTCCTGATATAACTTGACTCTACAGCCACTAATGTAATTAGGCATTATGTCTCCTTCTAAGGTGGCTAACTGTACTGCTCCACTTGTCGAGAGTCTATTAATGATCATAGGTCCATAACCTCGCTTTTCTAACTTCCGTGCGTGTTGTTTTAGCATATATACTAGGACTAAATCCCCGTCTTTTAAGCCTTTATCTTTCACATGTGCATCAAAATAGGCTTTTTGTCGTTTCTTTGCCGCATATATTCTTGTTGTTGCCTTTAGCCTGGTTTCTCCTAATCGTTCCAAGTCCATTATTCTTGCTGATAATTCATGGCCGGTCCACTGATGTTCTTGTGCAACCTTAAGGGTCGGTATCAGGAAGTCCAAAGGAATCACAGCATTCTGACCAAAAACCATCTGAAAGGGAGTTGCATTGAGTACGGTCTTGTAGGCCACTCGATATGCCCAAACAGTGTGGTGGAACTGTTTGTCCCAATCTGAACGTTTGTTGTTCAGGAGTTTCGTCAGTACGTTACAAAGGATCTTATTAGTGCTTTCAGCTTGACCATTGTCCTGAGGATGATATGGTGCAGATTTCTTGTGAATCACCATAAAATCCTGTAACAAATATTCAATGACTTGGTTTAGAAAGTGAGTTCCGCGATTGCTCACTAACTCTATAGGCAATCCATATCTTGAAAAGACATTCTCAAATAAGCATTTTGCAGTTGTGTATGAATCATTCTTTTTTGTGGCTTTTGCCTCTACCCATTTGGTAAGATAATCCATCGCGAAAATTATCTATTCAGCATGTGTATCTTTTGCAGGGGGGTTAATGGGTCCTACAAAGTCTATACCCCACTTAGAAAATGCACGTCCGCCCATCATGGGTTTCAATGGCATTTCATCTCTGCGAGTAGGAAACTGAGTTCTTTGGCACACATCACATCTCTTAACATAGGTATGAGCATCCATGTGAAGAGTGGGCCACCATAATCCTGCAAAGAGGATGGTTTTGATTATCCTTTCAGGTCCAAAATGACCTCCTGCCACACCTTGGTGTGTAGTCTCTTGTATGTTCAGATAATCGCTTTCATGAACACATTGTCTTAGATATCCATCTCGTCCTCTTTTGTATAGATTATCGCCAATAAGTGAATAGTCTTGAGCTTCCTGCTCGAGACTGCATTATCGAGCTAAGGTCATTCCTTGAGGGAATGTCTTCGTTCTCAAGTATGTCACTAAAGGTTCACTCCAGTCTAGTGTGAGAGACACGTGATATACTGTAGCATGCTCTACTGGTGGTCTTTCACAACAAACATGGCATTCTTTACACAACCTGTAGACATCTGCTTCCATCGAAGGCCAATATACTCCTAGTCTATGCAGAGTCTGTAATGTTCGATGTTTCGAATGATGTTGCTTTAGTGCACCTACATGTTCTAATTGCAACTAATTCGCATGTTCTGATTCATCTACACAACAAGCAAGAATCTTTTGATTATCCTGTTTATATATACTCCCTGCTATGATTTGATATCTCTGAGATTTGGTAATCTCTCCTTCCTTGATTCTTATCCTAGGATTCTTGGGTTCGTATGTCAGAATAGGGACTATAGGCTTAGCCCATTATGGTGCTATCTCAAGATTAAACAAATATGCATCTGGTAATTCATCCACTACTCCTTGAGGAGCTTCTCCTAAGGTTAATCTCGAAAGGTGGTCAGCTCTAAGATGTGTCTTTCCTTTCCTGACTACTACTTCAAAATCGTACTCCATGAGTAATAGAAACCAACGTATTAGTCGTCATGTGTTACATGGTTTGTTGACTAAGTACAGTAATGCTTGATGATCTGTAAAGAATTTGAACTTGTTTGCCAATAAGTAGTGCCTGAACTTCTTTACCGCGTAGATCATCCCTAATCCTTCTCGTTCCATAGTGGTGTAATTTCTTTCTACTGCGTTCAATTGTCTGCTCGCGTAAGCTATGGGGAGATCTATGTTACCTTCATTCGTGGGTTGTGCTAACACACATCCTATGGCGTAATTGGATGCATCCACATGCACATGGAATGGCTTACTCCAATCTGGGGTTGTCAATATAGGTGTTGAGCACAAACGTCATTTAAGTTCATTGAATGAATTTTCACTTTCATATGTCCATTCAAAATTGGTTAAAAGAGAGTACAAAGGCTTGGCTATGATTGCATACATGTGTATGAATCTCCGATAATAACCACAATGGCCCATAAATGCTTGTACCTCTTTGATGTTCGTCGGCCTAGGTAGATCTGACAATTACCTTTACTTTTTCCTCATCCGTAGAGATTCCATTTTTTGACACAATGTGTCCGAGAATTTTGCCTTGTCTGACCATGAAAACACATTTTTCTGGGTTCAAACAAACCTGATATTCTCAACATTTGTCAAATATTTGTCTTAACTCTGGGGTATGCGTCTGCCTGATATTAGAATGAGCACATATGTCATTGACATAAACTTCCAAACTTTTGCGTAGGAATTCCTTAAAAACATGACACATGAGTCGGTGGAAAGTGGCAGGTGCATTTGTTAAGCCAAATGGCATTACACGAAATGCAAATATGCCCCATTCGGTGGCAAATGCCGTCTTGTGTTGGTCCTCTAGAGCAATGACTACCTGATTATAACCAGAAAACCCATCAAGGAAGCTGTAAACTTTCTTGCCCACAACTCTTTCCAATAAGTGTTCTGTGATAGGAAGAGGATAGCTATCTCTAATCGTGGCGGCATTAACTTTTTTAAGGTTAATACACACACGCAATTTTCCATTCTTCTTGGGCACTACCACAATGGGGGATACCCATTCGGTATGCTCAATTTCATAGATGTTCCTGCTTCTATCAAACGATCTATTTCCTCTTTAATCTTCGCAGCGTAGTTATCATTGTACGTGTACGGTTTCTGTGTTGTCCGTTTTGCATCTGGAGTCATAGGGATTCTATGAGAACATATGTCTGGATCTACTCCTTTCAAATGTTTGTAACTCCACGCAAAAACATCTCTATATTCACGCGATAGGGCAACTAATTCTTCTTCTTCTTCCTTCGTCAAATCATGCCCTATGTATGTACATTTTTGTTCTTCTCCTTCTATAGCAACTATGATTTTCTTGGTTTTCTCTCGGTTATCATATACTTGTCCGTCATTCGTCTTTCTATTAGGCATTCGTACCATGATTCTTCTATCTTCAATTTCATATTTCTTGAAGTTCTCGGGTACTTCAAACAAAGATTCTTCTTTTTCTGACATGGTTTCTTTCTTCTTTCTTTTCTTTCCTTTACTCTTAGTAGTCACTTGAGTGGCTATTCTCACATCATTCGTTAGTTCTTCGTGTCTCTGAGGGTGAGTTTCTACTTCGTAAAAATATTCTTCCTCTGATGCAAAGGGTGGGTCCATGATAATTGATTCTAAATGGAAATCGTATGCATCTTCAAATGCATCAGTGCTAGGTTCACACTCTTCTAAAATTGCATCGCACATGATTGGCTCTATCGAGAAGACTGAAATGTCATAGCCATCCTCGTCACAGTGGGGTGTCCATTGTTCTTCATTGATGGCTACATCCATGGTTGCTAGGATTTCTGCCCAACCATGGGGTTCAAATTCTTCATCTGGAAATACTACAGGTGCGTAAGCTAGGTCTTGAAGAGTTCGTGGATGTTGTTCTGCACCTAAGGTCCTGGCTTCTAATCGTTCTTCCTCTTGTTTGGCTACTTTACACATCCATAAATGAGTATCCTCATGCAACCAAGAAGGATCTGATTCTAATGAGTGCACGGATTCCATCTCTACCTGAGTCTTATGGATGGTATTCCATTCTATTGGGGGTACGTCTCTATGTGAATAGTCTTTAAGATTGACTTTAGTAGTCACTCCTAAATGTTGCAAGTACAAAGAATTAGTTCCCCAATCCTGTACAATTTGCAACTCACGCATGAATGGTCGTCCCAATATCATCTCATAAGCATGAATTTTTGCAAAATCACAAATGGCGAAAGTATGCTCAAATTATACACCACAAGTGGTGAGAGATATTCCTTCTAGTAAGCCTAATGGTTTTTGTATGTGTCCGTCAGCCATTTGTAGCTTCATCCTGGTGGGTCTTAATGCTGGCTTACCCCAACGTTTCCATAAAGCGGTGGTAGCTATGGCTACTCCGGCTCCTGAATCTAAGATGGCTTTCGTGGTGTAGCCGTGATGGGTTATCGGAAGATATGTGTTACCTTCCTCTCCTTCGCTTACATCTCCGATCTTTTCTACGGGTATCTCTGGTACCTTATTTTGTGATCCTATTTGTGAGGGAGATGTAGCAAGCTCGGGGAATTGATTTGCTACATGTTTCCATAGTTCTGGTTTTACCTTTAACAACTCCTCTAGAGTGAGATTACACTGTACTTTAGTGTTCTTGATCACTTCCGTGCTTCTAGGAATTACTGATTCTTCATTCCTCACTATTATCGTGGGTGCTCTCATACTAATAGACTTTGATTCCCAAGGTCCTGTGAACTGACGTAATTCTTGTAAAGAATTAGATTGAAATCCTCTGTTATTGCTTAGTTGTTCTTCCTCTACATCATCGTAAATAGAGGGAATGTCTTGGGGAAATTGCTCCTACAAGTCGTTTATTTTTTTAATAGGAGGATGGGTTCCTTGTTCTTTTCTCCATTTCTCTTCTTGGATTTCCCTGAAAAATTCATGTGAATATTTATGTATGGAAGACAAATTGTCTTGACTTTCTGTATTGGGTACTTGAGACAGGGATGGTGCATTCCTTTCCTGTGTCTCTAGGACACTAGGGTTCCTGTGCTGATCCTTTTTCTCTTTGCTTTCTATCAAGTGTTCTATCCTCTCCATTAGTCCTTGAAAGTGTAGTTCAGGTTTTGCCATGTTATTCCAATTTAGGTATCTAGAGGCTTCGAACAAAGCTTGTGCTAATTCTACCATCTTCATGCAAAGTTTAGTTCTCTCAATTTCTAGATGTGCTCGAGGGTAGTTCTTGCTCATTTCAGCTACTTGAGGACCCTCTTTTAATCTAGCTTGATATACACGAAACATCATGTCTAGATTTTTTGGTATGGGTTCCTCTAAAACTGATCCTGATTTCTGAGCTGGATTCTCTTGATTCAATTCCTGTGAAGTCAATTCTAGGATTTTGGCTCTTGACTCTTTTAAACTTCTTTCCAACTCAGTTATCTTTTTACTCCATTTTCTCTTAATTCTTTCTCTAGAATCTTTCCAAGATTTTGTCTTCTTACTGCTAGATTCTGCAACTTCACTACTTCCGGCTACTTTCTCCTGATGAGGCTGTTGGTTCTGTAAGAGCGCCTAGGCTCTGGTGATAGCTTGGATAGGCATGTAGGTAGGGTTGGATCCATCTGTGTTGTTTACAATGCCTATCACGTTGATCAGTGTCACATTCGAAGCGTTAACTGGGTTCTTAGGACAATCTTTGATTATGTGCTCTTTACCATAATCAGCACAAAAGCCCTGGATGTTATAGTACTGTGATTGCCCTGATATCGGGGGATGTGGACAATCCTTTATGAAATGATCTCCTTGGCACCTAAAGCATGGTCCTCTAGGGCCCTGTGGTCTTTGTTGTCTCACTTGGGGCCGTGGATTTGGGTTTGTGTACATCACATTAGCATATTCTGGCTCCCAACTAGGTTCCACTGGTGGACTATCGTAATGATATGTCTCCACATGTTCTAGTGACTCCGTGTAATATGCGGGTGGACTATCTACATGCGTAGAGTCAAAACTGTTTGAGTTCGGGTCACTCTCTGTGATCAAAGGTGAAGAAGGCACTAAGGCCCTACTTAGGTTCTCTTCTGCAGCAGCGTATTTGACTGAGATGACATTCGTTGGTGGGGGTGGCTGCTGAGCTAAGACAGGTTGAGGTCTTTGTTGAGCGTGGTATGGGTAGTTCTGAGGAGGCCTATAGTAATAAGGCTGAGCATTGTATTGGCCTTGATACCTACCTGGCTGTGCGTATGCTTGCAGGTAGTTCTGTCTCACGGTCTGTCTGTTGTATGGGCAGTCCTGAGCCGTATGATTCGTGTATCTTCTCTCAATTGTACAATATTGGCCACTGGGGTTGGCTTGTGGTTGTGGTGCATTGGGGCACACACTTGCCATATGATTTCCACCACAAGTGTAACAATGCTTGTTTGTTAGTACCCTAGGTTTACTGGAAACTCCTAGTTTTTGGGCCACTTTTTCTGCAAGGTCTTCTATCGAGCTAGACAATTTTGTGGATGCTAGAGATGAGCAGTCTGAGTCCTTATAGACCTTTGAGAGTTCCAACTCGTCTCCTAAGTTTTCCTCAATGTCTATACATATTCTTACACATTGCTCTAGCGTCCTGGGTTCTTTTAGGTACACATAGGAGCGTAGTTTAAAGCTCAACAAGCCATCTAGAAACAATGACACTTGCTTGGCTTGTGAGGGTAGCTCTTGCATTGGACATCGTTCAACATATTGTCTAAACCTACGTCCTGCCAGTCTAACTGTTTCCTGAGGGGTCTGTTTAAAGCTATGAATCAGCAAAGACGTGTCATGTCTGATCCCACTTTTAGAGAATTCAGTGATGAATGACTCTAAAAAGTGATGGATGTCTCTAAATTTCCTTTGTTGGAACGGTTGGAACCATGTTAAAGCGGTATTCTTTAACGTTAGTCCAAATGCATTGTATTGTGTGAACATGTCTTCAACTTGTTCGGCTCTTAGTACTTGCTTGAATTCTGCAACATGGTCATAGGGATCTTCTGTCCCATCAAAGTAATTTTTCATGGATTTCACTAACTGGGTGGGTCTCAATATTCTTGCGTGTTCACGTGGCCTAGGTAGAGGAAAATCATCTCTACCACCTGGTATTCCATGATCTCTTTGTCTATCCGCTCTATTAGTGTCCGTGGTTGTTCTATCTCTCCCTATGGGATGAGTGAAGCTTACTTCGGGTCTTTCTTTATTCTTTTCTCTTTGATTTCCATGGGCTGATGATGTTCCTGCCCCTTTTTGGTTCGCGTTTACGTTTGTTCGTAATGGTGGGAATACCAATTCACCTCTCCATGTGTATGTGTTTCTAACGTGGTCAAGCACCACAAAGACTCTTTCTGAAGTCTCATCCAGGTATACAACCTTTCCAGGTGTATCCGGGTCCTTGAGCTCGTATATCGTGATGATACCTACGTCACTAAGTAGTTCTTTCTTGTATCTCCAAAAGGCTTCATCAGTTTCTTTATTTACAAACACCTCTATGCTTCTGTTGTCCTGAGGGATCCATTTTGGGATCAGTACTCGTGTCAATACAGATTTCCCTCTAGGTGTCCTAGGCTCTTCTAATGGTTCTTTTCCTTGAGATTTTGCTTCTGTCTCTATCTGAATTACGCCAAACTCATTCGTATTGTTCGGCTGCGTACTTAAGATGTACATCGTTCCTTCTTTGTCTATGTACGCGTCTCTCTTGAATTTCACCACTGGATGTTCCAATCCAATGGGTTGATCGGGGTTGTGCATTTGCACCACTTGCCTTCGCAAACCATCCTCATAGATGCAAGCACCTAATCGGTTGATTCGGAGAAACTCTAGTTGCGTTCTATAGGGTCCTTCTGGTTTTTCTAAATAGGCTACATTCGACCCTCCTTGTGGTCTTTCTGCGCTAAATGCCATTTCTGAATCGATTGATTTTGAGCTCTCGTAGGGATAACTAGTGTTCAATTGTTGAGCCCACGATCGTGCACTAGTTCTTACACTTGCCTCTGATGATCTAAGGCTTCGTCGGTCTGACTTGCCTATATGTTTGCCCGATCTAAGGTTCATTAATTTTCTTTCTTGCACACTCAGTACACGCTCAGATCGTCAATGATTCTTTTTTATTACTTTCTTGATTCTTTTTAAATTTCTTTAGATTCTTGTCTTAATGTATGCGTCAGGAATTCGACTTTCTTTGGTACTTTGAGTCCTCGTTCTGTCAGGCCTATGTTCTTTCCTTTAGGTTTTTGTTTCACACACCTTTACTTTAGTCTTGAACTTGATAAATTTAATTCTCTTGAACTTGAGGCGTTCCTATCGTCTTTAATCCACAATGCTAACATTTATCTTAGGCTAAGAATTGACTGAGGGGGTTGAGTAATTTTCCAACCTCGAGTCAGCTTTTTCTGGTTGCTCTGATACCCAAGAAGCCGCGCTTCCCAAGCTTTATGGCCTTCACTGCCTTGCTTTGGTTGCCTTTGATTGCCCTTGCTAGACCTAGAAAAATTCCATATTAGACCAATTCAAAGTTGGATGATCAAGCACTTGAGTAAATACACCTTTTAAGTCCCTTCCCTTTTGCCCAACTTTTCAATGCTTGCCCCCTGGCTTTCTAGTCCCAAACTAGGTCAACCTCGAAATAGTTTATCTAAAAATAGACGTACTCGTAAAGAGCTTTCTAACGAGCTATTAAGCTCAAAAAACGGACTTCGGATGAAAAAGTTATGACCGTTCAGGCCCTGAGGGGTGAAAACTGACAAGCAAGTTTTTCTTCGAATATGAGCTAAGGGCTCCCCTATGAGTATAATCACCCAAAAATTCCCCAAAAATAGCCCCAAAATTGGCCAAAAAATGAAACCCTAAAATTTGCGATGGGGGTGCACAATTGCGATGGTCTGCAACAATCGCAATGGTCTGGGACCGTCGCGATGGCATGAAGTGTGAACCGTCGCGATGGCGTGGCACAATTGCGATGGTCCGATGGAGCGAACTGTCGCAATGGTGTGAAAGTGGATGATCATGATGGCGTGAAGTCGAACCGTCGTGATGGTCTAGACGTGAACAATCGCGATGGCGTGAAGTCAACCGAACAGTCGAGATGGTCTGCGAACCGTCGCGATGGTTCAAGTGAACCGTCGCGATGGCGTGAGACCGTCGCGATGGCGTGAGACCGTCGCGATGGTCCGGCCGAGCCGTCGCGATGGTGTGAGCCAATCACGATGGTGTGACACAATCGCGATGGTCCACCAAAATGTGATTTTTCGCAATGCAAGTATGGATTCCTAGAGGCGCAAGTGTCCTCTACATGCTGCTGTGGTCGCCTTCTTCAAATTCCGAGCTTTGCAGACCATCGCGATGGTCTGACACAGTTGGAAATTTATGACAGAAACTGAAAATTTTACCTTTTCCAAGCTTTCCTGATGCACTGGAGCTCTGTACCTGCAAGAAAACTCAAGAAAACAAAAGTACACACAAGCACAAAAGCTCTGACTCGATCCCCGGCAACGGCGCCAAATTTGGTGTTGCTCTAGCACAATGGTGAGAGCCACGTTAAGAAGCTCCAGCTCCTTAATGTCAATCCGCGGAAGAGATAGGAGTGATATGAAGATCGTCAACGTGAGATGAAGTGAGAGTGAAGGTGAGAAGCATAGAAATGCACACGCACATACACACACAATGAAGAGACAAGCAAGACACAATGGAAGGTGAGAAATCCACTCTATTGCTCAAGAACACTATTACAAGCTCAAAATAACTCTAAGCTCACACCAACCAACAACTAGCTAACCTCAAAAATGAGCTCTCTAGCTCTTTTTATAGTTTCTAGACTAGTTTTGACCGGTTTCACATCTAGTGACCGGCATAGTTAAAAATTAGGTCCTAGATGCTATTTGGAAGGGTAAACGGTGTCTAAAAATAACGAAAATTGATATGCTTGTTCTACCTAAGCTCTTTAAGCTCAAGGACTCCTCGGCTTGCACAAAATGGAGCTAGAAATTAAGAAAAGGGTTTTTCTATGTTACATATGTTACAATGAGTGATAAAAATCACTGTTGAGTGTTTTGAGAATTAATTAAAAACATGTTTGTTTGAAAACTTGATCCGACTGGCTCCCTGCTCTGTCGTTACATGCTTCCGTGTCTTCTATGCCTCTGGCTGCTTCCAACAACATATGAGTATTGATTCATCATTACTTCAAGTATTTTGAAGTATTTTACAAAACTAATGTAAATATGTTTATAGAACTTTCCTTCCTGAACCTTCACTTCACTTCATGAAGTTATCTTCATTTCTAAGCTTCATATATTCACCAATTGTTGATTGTCTTGCTCCAACACCTCCCCCTCAATCATCAATTGTGATTACCTGCATCTTCTTTACTCCTGCCATATCTTTAAACCTCTGCAACTTTGGTCCATCCAAGCTCTTTGTCATCATATCTGCAAGTTGATCTTTTGTAGGAGTATGTATAACTTCTATTTCCTTATCAACAACCTTCTCTCTCAAAAAATGATACTAAATCTCAATATGTTTAGTTCTAGCATGAAATACAAGATTTGCTGCCAAATATAAAGAACTCATATTGTCTCCACAAATGATAGGAGCACTCTGAATAATATCAAAATTTTTCATAAGAGTCTTTAACCATATTAATTCCTTTGTAGCTTCTACCATGCCTTTGTATTATGCTTCTGTAGATGATAAAGCAAATGTATGTTGCTTCTTAGAGCACCATGAAATTAACTTATCTCCCACATAACAAAAATATTCATCTGTTGATCTTCTATCATTAGAATTACCTACCCAATCTGCATCACTGTATATTTTGACTCTTGTATCTGAAGTAAATCCATAGTACAAACGTTCTTTAAGTGTGCCCTTGATGTACCTAAGTACTCTTTGTCCTGCAATCCAATGTTCCTTTCTAGGACAATGCATGAATTGAGATAGAACTCCAACTGCATATGATAAGTCATGCCTTGTTAATGTAGCATAAATCAAGCTACCCACCAAACTCTAATAAAGCTTCATATCTTTGAATTCTTCTCCTCCATATCTACTCAATCTATGATTCACCTCCATTGGAGTTGGTGCTATACTGCAATCTTCCATTTTCAATTTGGTTAGCAAAATTTTCAGATACCTTTCTTGGGTTACATATACTCCATGTTGAGTATATGAAATCTCCATTCCCAAAAAGAATGAAGAATTTCCCAAATCACTGATTTTGAATTCTTTCTCCATCTACTTCTTAATCATGTGTATAACTTTGTCATCTGTTCCTGTAAGTATTATGTCATCAACATAAATACAAACATAATTAAATCCATCCTCACTTGCTTTGACTAGCAAGCTACTATCTGCCTTTGATGCTTGAAATCCAAGTTCCTTCAAGAACTTTACAATCATATAATTCCATGCCCTTGGGGCCTGATTTAAACCATACAAAGATCTGTTGAGCCTACACACATGATTTGGATACACTTGATCTTTGAAACCATCTGGTTGCTGCATGTAGACTTCATCTGAAATATAACCATTCAAAAATGCATTCTGCACATCTAATTGATATAATTTCCAACCTTTGCAAGCAGCAATTGCTATGAGTGTTCTTATGGTTTTCATCTTTGCAATAGGACTATAAATTTCACCAAAGTCCACACCATATGTCTATGCATATCCCTTTACAACAAGCCTGGCTTTGTACCTAAATACACTTCCATCTACAAACCTTTTTGTTTTGTGAACCCATTTACATCCAATGATCTTCTGACTATTTGGTTTAGGAACCAAATCCCAAGTCTCATTTTCCATCAATGCATCATATTCTTCATGCATAGCTTTTTTCCAATTCTTCTTTCCTTTGGCTTCATCATATGTGGATGGATGTTCATCTGCTTTTAACATATACGCATAATCATTAGTAGTCAAGAATGAAGTATCATAGCTATACCTTGTAGGTTTCCACTTGTGCCTAGATGATCTTCTGAGCTCTCCACTTCTTGAAGTTTTTGGTTCATCATATTCTGGATCAAACCTTGGCCTTTCTTCTACTTCAAATTGTCCTTCATTACTCTCTTCTTCATCACATATTTGAACCCTTGATTTACCTTTCTTCTTATTTAAAATATGTTCATCACTTGCATGAACATTAAGTGTACCTACATACCAAGTATCTTTCTCATCAAAAGTAACATCCTTGGACACAAGGAATTGCTTTGTGGATGGACTCCACAACCTATAACCCATTTGTTTGTCATCATGGCCAATGCACACATAGTCTAGGTTCCAATTTATGCCTCAATTGAGATGGCGCAATTGCATATGCCAAACATCCAAATATTTTACAATGATCCAATGTAGGTTTCTTACCCCACCAAGCTTCATATGGTGTCATACCTTGCAAATCTTTACATGCTAACCTATTGATCAAATATGTGGCTGTGTTTATAGCCTCAACCCACAAATAATTAGGACAATTTTTCTCCTTCATCATTGATCTTGCAAACTCAACAAGAGTTCTATTTCTTCTCTCTGCTACCCCATTTGGTTGAGGAGAGTACCTGCAAGTAACCTCTCTCTTTATACTTGCATTCCACAAATAATCACTGAATTCATTTGAGAAATAATCTCCCCCTCCATCTGATCTTAACCTCTTCAATTTTTGTCCTTTAATTTTTTCTACATATGCATGATAGTGTTTGAATGTATTAAACACTTCTTACTTGTCTTTGATCACATAGATTGTGATCCACCTGGTAGCATCATTAACATATATGACACTTGACCACTAACTTGGGACGGCTTGTCACCTATAGAGACCTCGGCTCCCCCCCGTCTCTCGCGTTTGTCGTCTCTGACAGACTCTTGTTGCTGGGAATGCTGGATGTAATAGTCCACCACATGAGTGGCAAGTTGATGTTCTTGTATGCGTAGTCCTCTGGCCAAATCTGTCATCATGCGATCCCAATCAATTGGTCCTGGAATGTCCGGATGTGGCAGACGTAACTGATCTGCATGGATGGCTTGTTCTGCTGCAAATAGATGTAGCAAATGTGTTGGTCTAAGAATGAAAATTTCCGAATGATATTCCCAGAATCCCGTAGAGAACATTTCCTCAAATGTCTGCTTGAAGCATGCGGGTAAGTACTTTATTCGTGCATGCCAGGCAAAGATTATATTGACCGAGGGAGTCTGGCTCATGTCGTAGACTAAATCCTTGTTACCTTGAGAGAAACCAGGGGCAGAGATATATGGAGCTTGTACCTTTTGAAAGGTTTTGAAGACAATGGTCATGAGCTCGAATATTTTCATGTAGGCCAGTGTCGAATTGTTGATATCATGTAGGCTACGGCTGGGGTCCCTCGAGGCGGAGCAAAATATAGATAGTTAATCCAAGCCGAGCATTCTTTATTGTTGCGTACCTTGATTGCAAATGCTTGCCAGGATCTGCGATGTACCATTGGGCAATAGCATGGATTATACTTGATATACAGTGGCATGGTTGCCCATGTGCTCATCATCTCAGGGTAATCGGTTAGTAGATGTGCACGCCAATTGGGTTGGAAGATCGAGCCAGCATAGGCATCTGTCGGTAAGTCCACTGGCTCAAATTGAGTGGCGAATGTAGGCTCCTTCCCTGTATGCCTTCTAACTTCTGCATTATAATCATGTAGCAAGACAAAGTAAGGCATGTATTGCGTCTCTGATGTTGTGATCAAGCGTTGGTGGGATAGGTTCTGAAAGTAAGAAGATCGAAGGATAGTTTCTTCCAAATTTGTGACAGATTGACTTTGCACGGCAATGTGATCATCATGTGTCTTTCCTACTTTCTCGATCCTTTTGACCCAATCTGGAACTCCAATTTCTAAAGTGTCTTGTCCTTCTTCTGTTACCCGACCGCCGGGTGTGGGCATCAGCTCATACGGCTCTTCATAGCTATCATCAAAAGGGATTTCCACAACTGTTTCAGGTTCTCGTTCTTCAGTTGGCGAGGGTGGCCTTTCATATGGTAAGAGGTGTGCTTGGAGTTCTGCCACCTGTTTCCCGAGGGTCTCTACTTCTTCTATTGAGTGTTGCAAGATTATTGGCTCCTGTTGAGCTGTGGGGGCACTGGCTATTTGCTTCTTTAGATCCGCACATTCAACCTCCAACTTTTCATATGACTCCAAGAAATTTGCATGCTCTTCGAGTAAGATGCGAATGTCTTCAGATGGGACTACTCTATACTTGGTAGGGCTAATGGTTGCTCCTGTAGTTCCTTCCATAGCCGCTTCAAAGTTGTCTTGGTTTTGTTGCTCAAGCCTCTTGTTCTCTTCTAGTGATGCTGCCATATGCTTTCTTAATAGCCCAAGATTGCGTCTAAGTGTAGCATTGGATATCATTTGGGATTCGAGCATACTTTCTAGTTCCTTCACTACTTGATCATCCATTGTCGAAATTTTCGATTCCAATTCTGTGTGAGCCTATTGTAAGGTGGTATGTTCTAAGAGAAGCGTTTGGTAATCATCTTCGAGAGTGTTGACTCTAGCTTGTAGACGCTGAGATTCTGCTTGGAGGGCAACAGTGCGTTCTTCCAATTGATGGTATTCTTGTTGTAGTTGATGTGCACACTGAAGTAATGTAGTGAACATGCTATTTACATTATGAGATGCAAGAGGAAAGGTTTGGAATGCACGGGAGGTGGGAATGGGAAGGGAGGTAGTGAATGTTGTGTCTGCTAATGATGTGTTGAGTGGTGAGGTGGGGGGTAGTGGAGGGGGAGAGAATGGAATTGTGGGGAGAGGTGCTTTGGTGGGTGAAGTGCCCATTGGGTCACATAGAGTGGTGTGTACAGGGGCTACCATGTAGGTGGGTATGGTAGGTGAAGTGAGTGTGGTGTTCGTGTAGATTGATGTCGTTGCGAACATAGGGGAAATGTGCCCCTGAAACATTGGAGTGCTGATGGACTGCTCCATGAAGGATGGTTGTTGGGGTGGTGCGGTTAGGTTGAATGAGGTGTAGGGGACAGCTGGGAAGGGAGGGTCATGGAATGGAGGTATCCGTATTGGGGGATAGGCTGGGAAACACAGGGTGCCTTCTATGGGTGCCGGTTTTCCAACCACACTTGGAATTATGGGATGGCCAAGTAGGGGTTAGAGGATAGAAGGGTTGAGGTGTACAAGGGATTAGTGATGAAGGAGAAGAGGGTGTCTTGTGAGGTGGGTTCTCGACATGAGAATGATGTGAATGAGGTTGGGTTATGAGTGAAGGTAGAGGTGATGACTGCCGTTTCTTCCATGGTGGGAGGTGGTGGTGGGGGTGGAGAAGGTGGTGATGGGGGGTGCTGGGGTGAGATGGGTGATGTCTGAACGAAGGTTTCAACAGAGAGGTCAATGGTGGTGGTGGGGGTAGTTGTGGCTTCAATGGTTACTTCTTATTCTGTGACGGGCATCCTGATAGTCTTACCTGCTCGTGGTAATGTGTCGACTCTGCATTTGTCATACCTCACGGACTGGCGGACTCCAGTATGGACAGCCTCCGGAACTCGTAAAGATTCTGACACTAATTTGAGGGTGTCAATGAAATGTTGATCCACCCCATCATCTGATAGCATTTCTTGCATCAAGGCTTGACCTGACACAAGAGAGAGTTGATGCCTTTCTTGTACTGCTTTGATTGTGTCGTATAACCTTTGTAGTTGAGCTGTATATGCAGGTGCACCTACAAGTTCTGGCACTTCATGTTGCTCATCATGATGCTCTTGATCATAATCCTCCTCATCTTCCTCCTGTTCTTCATCTTCATCATCCTCTTCATCCACTTCAACTGTGGTGACAGGTACTTGGGAGGTTGTTGCCTGCGTTTGCACATTCTCCACTTGTTGTGCCTCTTCTGCCTCCAACTTTACATCTTGTAATAATTGTTCGAAGTCTTCATTCGTGAGTTCTTCCAAAGGTGCACCACCGAGAAATTCAAGATTGGTTGGGATGGGAGGGAATATCAAGTTAGAACCATCGGTGCTGCGTCTTGGAAGTCAGAGTGTGAATGGTCGGACTCTTTGGGGTGGAGGGGTAACGTCTAGTGTTAGGGTGGCTCCACGTGGTTGAGCACAAGGGACTTGGACAGTACCTCTCATCTTCTTAGAAGGGGGTCTAGTGGATGTCCTACCTCTAAAATGCTCTACACTATTCCACATCAGGGCCCGTTGAATAGGGATGTCATAAGCCAAACACCTATAAATGATTCTCATCAGAGCACAACATCCAAATAAAACTTGTTTCCGCGGCCATCGTTTGTGAGCTAGGTGTATCTGATCAATTATCTAGTGGGGTAAGTTGATGGTGAGGCTCTGTGTCTCTACCAGATACAAAGTAAACCATATTTTTTTGGGCGGCATGGTGAATCTATCTTGGGTAGGAAAAGCAAAGTGTTGCATGCACATGCGAAGGTGTATTGCAATATTAGGCATCATGGACACCATGTCCTTGATTTTGGTGAGGCTTCCATTCTTCATGTAATCAGGCACGAGGGTCTCCTTTTCTGTTGGAATATGCATTCCTCACATGTCTAGGGCCTCTCTCACTAAGTTATTTGAGAGCCTAAACCTTTTGAGCTCATTTCCCTTTGTCAGAGATGGAAGCACAAATGAGCTTGTGCCTTTTGGGTTCTTGTTTGGAGTTAAGGTATTGATGAGATAGTAGCATCGCATGAAGTCAGGCTTTGGGAGCCGAGCACCGAAGTAGGCATCCAATCCTGCCTTCTCCCATACCGAATGTAGACCTTCTACATTTTGTAACTTCTCGAATTCCCTTGTAAAGAAATGGTATTTGCCTTGCTTCCCATTGAATTCCAACTCTGATTCCCAGAGGTATGATCCCTCTCCCAAGGGTCCTGCAACTTCACTAAACCAGTAGGAGTGAGTGTGTGGTGCTTGTGTGTGTAGTTAGGAATTGGGTAGATCTAGGACATAAGTGTAATGATGTAGTGTGAGAGTGATGTAGTTAGTAGGTGGGCATGATTTACACCTAGGGTCCAGGGGTTTATTACAAGTTTTAGGCTGCCAAATACAATGGATGGGTTTTGATCTTGATTTTGAGGAGACTCTAGAGAGTTTGATGGAAGTATCTGCTTGAAAATGAGGCTTTTTAGGGACCCATTTACAAGTGATTCTACTTGTGCTCATGGGAGGATATGTGTTCGTGCGTGATGTGTAAGAATGGGCATCGGATGTTCGAGTGAGTGAAACGTGTTGTACCGGGTGTGGCCTCGGTGTAGCTATTTGAGCCCGCAAGCAAGCCTTAGGCACCCAGATTTGTCGTGATTGTGGGCTGGCCTTCATCGACTTCTTGGGTACCCAAATAGACTTTACTTTCGCAGAAGAATTTATGAAAGACTTCTTATTAGTGTCGTGTTGTTGATTACTAATAAGAGGTTTCGGCCGTAGGGTTGGCATGGTTGCAACAGGGTGTTCGCCTTTTCGCACCCACACTCATTTCGACGGTTGAGACATTCTGCTTCGCATGTGTTTTTGGCCTCCAAGATAGGTTGTACGTTGCTCCTCCTGAATTTGATCTGCCTTTGGTTGCCACCTCCCTCTGGTCTTTGGGAAAGAAGGGAGTGCCGTCTTATCCTTGACGCCGTTGTTGAGACAATCCTCGTTCTGCATCATACAGTTTTGGACAAGAATAGCATTGTCAACTTCATGTGCACCCCTGGAAGGACCAGGAGTTCGTGCCTTACTTAGTTCCTTGAGTGCCTCATTTTCCAGTTCAACTGTAATTCGACTATGATTTACCCATACTTGAAGAAGTCCACTTCTTAGGTTTAGGTTGACTACATGATCATAGATCCAGTCCTGGCCCAAGACAAGAGGCTCAGTGAGGTCCTCATCTTGACACACTAGTACTTTGACTGTCATTGCTTCGTCTTGAATATAAAGGGGAAGTTTCACCTCGCCCATGCAAGGGGTTTCCACACCTCCCAATCCTATGAGATATGCTTCTATAGGATTGATGTTTAATTTCAACTCTTGACAGTACAAAAATTTAACAGCACTAGTGGCGGCACCTGAGTCAATCAAGGCTCTTACTGTCTTTGCACCCTTTCCTTGTCCTAACTCTAAGGTTATAGAAGGACGTCGATCAATTATCCTATGAGAGCTGATACCTGAAACTTCACACATAGCCACATGATATCCTTGATCTGCATATGCATCTGTCCTAGGTTGCTCTCTACCTTGTCTTCTCAACTTCATTCTCCAGATGCGTTCCAATGCTTCTGCTTGAGCTTCTTTGTGAATTCATTTTTCTTCTTCTTTGCGTTTCTTAGCAGTGTTGAGTCGACTTAGCATCTCTTCCGTGAGAGGTTCCTGATATAACTTGACTCTGCAAACGCTAATGTAGCTCAGGAGAACATCACCCTCTAAAGTGGCCAGTTGTACTGCTCCACTTGTGGAGATCCTATTTATGATCATAGGTCCGTAGCCTCTCTTTTCTAGCTTCCTTGCATGTTGTTTCAATGTGAGACTAAAACTAGATCTCCTGCTTTCAAGCCCTTGTTCTTCACATGGGCATCAAAGTATGCCTTCTGTCTCTTCTTAGTTGCATATATCCCTGCAGCCGCTCTCAGTCTTGTTTCTCCTAATCGTTCAAGGTCAAAAAGTCTAGAGGAGAGTTCATGACCTGTCCATTCGTGCTCTTGTGCTACTTTCAATGTAGGTATTAAGAAGTCCAACGGTAGCACTGCATTTTGGCCAAATACCATATGAAAGGGGGTGGCTTGGAGTACCGTTTTGTAGGCAACTCGGTATGCCCAAACAACATGGTGTAGTTGTTTGTCCCAATCAGAGCGTTTATTATTCACTAGTTTGGTCAACACATTACACAGAATCTTGTTTGTGCTTTCGGCTTGTCCATTAGCTTGTGGGTGGTAGGGGGCAGACTTCTTATGAACTATCAAGAATTCTTGGAGCAGATTTTCAATCACTTCATTCAAGAAGTGAGTGCCTCTGTCACTGACTAGCTCTATAGGTAACCCGTATCTGGTGAACACATTCTCAAATAAGAACTTAGCTGTTGTATGAGCATCGTTCTTCATTGTGGCTTTTACCTCTACCCACTTGGTTAGATAATCTGTGGCAACAATGATATACTCTACATGGGAACCCTTAGCTAGGGGATTAATAGGACCTACAAAGTCTATTCCCCACTTAGAGAATGCTCGTCCACGCATCATGGGTTTCAATGGCATCTCATCTTTGCGGTATAGGAGGTTGAGCTCGCTGACAAACATCACACCGTTTCACATAGGTATGTGCATCCATGTGAAGAGTCGGCCACCAAAGTCCTGCAAATAATATTGCCTTGATCACTCGATCTGGGCCAAAGTGTCCTCCTGCTACACCCTGGTGAGCAGTTTCCAATATCTTGAGATATTCACTCTCATGGGCGCATAGTCTGAGGTAACCATCTTTACCACATTTGTATAGATTATCACCAATGAGTGAGTAATCTACGGCTTCTTGTTCTAGACTTCTTTTCCGAGCCAGAGTCATGTCTGGAGGGAAGGTTTTCGTCCTCAGGAAGGATACTAGTGGTTCACTCCAATCTGGCACTCTAGACACATGATAAAGAGTGGCATGTTCCACAGGTGGTTTAGTGTAGCAGATTGGGCATTCTTTGCATAACTTTTGGACATTAGCTTTCATAGTCGGCCAATGCACTCCGAGTCTCTTTAGTGTCTGTAGGGTTCGTTGCTTTGAGTAGTGTTGCTCTAATGCACCTACATGTGCTAATTGCAACCATTTAGCGTACTCATCCTCTTCCACACAACATGCCAAAATCCCTTGATCTGTGTGCTTGTACATACTTCTTGCCATGATGTGATACTTTTGGGCTTTTACTACCTCTCTATCCTGTGTGTTTATTACTGGATGGTTAGGCCCGTATGTCAATACTCGCACCAATGGCTTAGCCCACTGAGGTACAGCTTCCAAGTTAAACAAGTAAGCATCAGGTAAGTCATCTGACACTCCTTGTGGGGCTTCTCCAGATGTGAGCCTAGAGAGATGGTCTGCTCTCAAGTGAGTCTTCCCTTTCCTTACCACAACCTCGAAGTCGTATTCCATTAGTAAGAGGAACCATCTTACTAATCTACCTCTATTGCATGGCTTGTTCACGAGATATAGCAGTGCCTGATGGTTAGTAAAAAATTTAAACTTATTTGCAAGCAAATAATGTCTAAACTTTTTAACCACATATACCATACCTAATCCTTCTCGTTCGGTGGTTGTATAGTTCCGTTCAGCAGCATTCAATTATCTACTCGCATAGGCAATTGGAAGATCCATATTACCTTCACCTGTAGGCTGTGCAAGTACACACCCAATAGCATAATTGGATGCATCCACCTAAACATGAAAGGGTTTATTCCAATCGGATGTGGTCAAGATTGGTGCTGAACATAATCGCCGTTTAAGCTCATTGAAGGAATTCTCACATTCATCAGTCCACTCAAAGTTAGTCAAAAATCCATACATGGGCTTTGCAATGACAGCGTACATATGAATGAACCGTCGGTAGTAACCACCATGCCCCATGAAAGCTTGTACTTCCTTGACATTCTTTGGTCTAGGTAACTCGGCTATGGCTCTCACTTTCTCTTCATCGGTGGATATGCCATTCTTTGACACTATGTGTCCTAAAACCTTGCCTTGCCTGACCATGAAAACACATTTTTCTGGGTTCAAGCAGACTTGATATTCTCTGCATTTGTCAAAGATTTGTCTGAGTTCAGGAATATGGGTTTGTCTGATGTTGGAATGAGCACAAAGATCATCAACATAGACTTCTAAGTTCTTCCTCAGGAACTCTTTAAATACATGGCACATCAGCCTCTAGAAGGTTGTTGGTGCATTGGTAAGCCCAAATGGCATTACTCTAAAGGCAAATATGCCCCATTCAGTGGCAAATGTCGTCTTATGCTGATCTTCTGGAGCTATGGATACTTGATTGTAGCCTGAAAATCCATCAAGGAAGCTGTACACTTCCTTGCCTGCTACTCTTTCTAAGAGATGCTGTGTGATAGGAAGCGGATAGTTATCTCGAATTGTGGCTGCATTGACCTTCTTCAAGTTAATGCATACACGCAACTTTCCATTTTTCTTGGGCACCACTACAATGGGGGATACCCACTCAGTGTGCTCAATTTCATAGATGAATCCAGCGTCAACCAGTCTATCTATCTCCTCTTTGATCTTGGCAGCATAATTATCATTATATGTATATGGCTTTTGCTTAGAGGGTTTGGCATCTGAGGTCATGGGGATAGTGTGTGAGCATATGTCAGGGTCCACTCCTTTCAAATCCTTGTAACTCTAAGCGAATACATCTCTGTATTCTCTTAGCAAGGCTATTAGCTCTTGTTCTTCCTCTTCTGTCAGGTCATGGCCTATGTACGTGCATCTTTCTTCTCCCTCTTCGATGGCTACAACCACTTTCTTCGTGGTTTCTTTGTTATCATAGGCCTCCCCCGATTGCGCCTCTCGTTTAGGCATTCTAATCATGACTCTTCTGTCATCTATCTCATACTTCTTAAAATTTTCTGGGACCTCAAACAAAGATTCCTCCTCTTCTTGTGTGACTTCTTTCTTCTTCCTCTTCTTTCCTTCTTCCTTAGGGGTTACAGGTGTGGCTAGCCTTATATCATTTCTAAGTTCTCCGTGCCTCTAGGGTTGAAATTCTACTTCATAGAAGTATTCCTCATCTGATGCAAAAGGTGGGTCCATAATGATTGACTCTAGATCGGAGTCACTCGCATCCTCGATTGCATCAAGGCTAGGTTCGCATTCTTCTAACACTGCCTCTCCCATGATTGGCTCTATGGAGAAAACTAAAATGTCATAGCCATCCTCATCACAGTGGGGTGTCCATTGTTCCTCATTGATGGCTACATCCATTGTTGCTAAGATTTTTGCCCAGCCGTGGGGTTCAAACTCCTCGTCAGGAAAGACTACAGGTGCATAGGCTGGGTCTTGAGTTGATCTATGTGTTTCTTTTGCACCTATATCTCTGGCCTTTTCTCTCTTCTCTTCTTCTACTGCTACTTTGCACATCCATAAGTGGGTGTCTTCATGCATCCATGAGGATCCTGATTCTATGGAATGCACAGACTCCGTATCATCTTTGGCTCTATGGATGGGGTTCCATTAGATGGGGGGTACATCTCTATGAGAGTAATCTCTGAGATTGACTTTGGTCATAACACCTAAATGTTGCAAGTACAAGGAATTGGTGCCCCAATCCTGTACTACCTGCAACTGTCGTATGAATGGTCTTCCCAAAATCATCTCATAGGCATGATTTTTGCTAAAATCACATATAGAAAATGTGTGCTCAAACTCTACACCACAAGTAGTGAGAGTTATTCCTTCAAGTAGTCCTAAAGGCCTCTCTATGTGACCATCAGCCATCTGCAATTTCATCCTCGTGGGCCTGAGTGCTGGCTTGCCCCAACGCTTCCATAGGGAAGTGGTAGCAATTGCAACACCTGCACCTGAGTCTAGAATGGCCTTGGTGGTGTATCCTTGATGGGTGATAGGAAGATATGTGTTTCCCTCTTCGCCCTCACTCATGTCTCCTACCTTGTCCAATGGTATTTCTGGCACTGTTCTCTGGGATCCTACCTGGGAACGAGGTTTTGCTATCTCTGGTACTTGTTTGGCTACATGTTTCCATAGCTCTGGCCTTACTTTGAGTAGCTCTTCTAAGGTGAGGTTGCATTGTACTTTAGTGTTTTTCACTACCTCTATGTTCCTAGGTATGACTTAGTCCTCATTTTCGACCATGACCGTGGGTTCTCTCATACAAGTAGACTTAGCTTCCCATGGGCCTGTGAAGTGGGGTAATTCTTGTAGAGAGTTAGACTCAAAGTCTAATCTTTCCTGGGATTGGGTGCTCTCTTGCTCCTCATAAATGGATGGGATGTCTTGTGGGAATTGGTCGTGTGCATCATCCACAAGTTCAATGGGAGGAGGGGCTTCCCTTTCTTTCACCCATTTGTCTTCTTGAATCTCTCGTAGGAATTTTGGTGTGAACCGATTCATGGAGGATGATGTGTCTGGCTCCGTAGAGTTAGGCACATAGGCTTCCTGGGCAGGAAGACCTGCCCCTTCACTTGCCTTGTCCTTGTGTTGAGAGGTGGGTTCCTTTTTTGATTGTGCAATTAGCTTCTCTATTCTTTCTAACAGTCCATCAAAGTGTAGCTGCGTCTTAGCTGAACTAGATATGTTAGAGAGGCGGCTGGCTTCAAACATGGTTTGAGCCAACTCCACCATCTTAGCACAAATTTTGGTTCGTTCTAGCTCTAGTTCTGCTCTAGGGTAACACTTTTCATGATCAGTTACGTTTGGCCCTTCTTGGATTCTGGCGTGATAGGCTTTAAGCATCATATTAAGGTCCTCGGGAGTGGGATCTGCTAGGACTTATCCTACTCTAGGGGGTGGTGGGATTAGGTGAGGCGGGTTGGAAGGTGGCGGTTCAGATGGAGATGAGAATGGTGGAGGAAATGGAGGTGGGGCAGTGTGAGAGGGAGTTTGAGCTGTGAGTTCGGTTATCCTGGCTTTAGTTTCTCTTAGGCTTTCCTCAAGTTCACTCATTTTCTTTGCCCATTGTCTTTTCATTCTTTCACGACTATCTCTCCAAGCTCTAGTCCTCTTCTTGGTTATGCTCTCAGTTTCACTAGCCTCTAGGGTCTTTTCCTGGCTTACCCCTTGGTTTTGTTGCAATGCTTGAGCTCTAGTGACTACCTGTACGAGTGCAGTGGAAGTGACACTTCCTATGGAATCTACCACTAACCCAATAACGTTAATAGGAGTGATTTTTGGCAAATTATTAGGATTCTTAGGGCAGTCTCATAAGAGATGCTCCTTTCCACACTCTTGGCAAAAGCCCTGGATCATCACTGATTGGGTTTGGGTAGGTGCAGGCATGGGGCAATCACGAATGAGGTGATCTCCCTGACATATGTAGCATGGTCCTCTAGGGAATGGGGGTCTTACTTGTCTAGGTTGAGGTCTAGGGTTGGAGTTTGCATACATGATGTTTGTGTAATCTGACTCCCAACTAGGTTCATTTGGCTCTTCACTATAATAGGACTCACCATGTTCAGGAGACTACATGTAGTAGGCATGGGGGCTATCAACATGTGTAGAACCAAAACTATGGTCACTAGGGTCACTTTCTGATAGTAATGGGGTTACTGGCACTATGGCCTTATTCAGGTTTTCTTCTGTAGTTGCATACTTTACAGTCAAGTGATCCCCTAGAAGGTGGTAGCTTAGACAAAAAATCAGCCATAAAACAATCTTTATAGGAAGCCATAATTGATTTATGTACATCAGGAAGTGTATGTGTCTAATCAACTATACCATTGAAAAGAATAATACATGAATTGTAGCCTCTCTTGAATGCATGTTTTACTTGAGTATGACTAAGTAATGGAAATGGTTGGAAGTCATGCATTGCAGACAAAGAAATATCTTGATTGTTACCTAAAACTCATAGTGTGTGTCTGATAATCAATGCATGGATTATAATGATGATGAAAAAGCATACCAATTAGAACATCATAGGACTCCAAAGGAGCAATTAAGAATGTGCATTCATCTACATATGAACCTATACAAATCTGAACATTATGCACTTCAATAGTAACATTTTATCTATTTCCTTGAAATGCAGCCTTAACTTTATACATACAAGGAAGTGGGTTTAATTGGAGATCTTTCACTAGTGTATGAGAAATAAATTCATGCGAACAAACATCATCATGTAAAATATTAACAAATTTACCATTAATAGTACCTTGCATGCAAAGTAGAGAATGAATAGAAATTTTGATACCCATGGTACTTAGATCCTATTCCAATGCTTCTTCGGTCTAACAAAAAACACATTAGAAATCTCAAGGAATTAAGATCCATTTAACATTCCATTATTCCATAAAATATAACAATTACTTCCTCTACACTTTGGCATGCTTGGTGGGAGCCTTGCATTTTTTGTGTGAGGTACTTGGTAAAATAAGTACCTATTGTTTGCATCAGCCCTTGTTGATTTTTGCATCTTGCAAGTGTGTACATGACCCACACTTGAGTAGATAGAGAGCCTCTTTGTGTTAAAAAGGAGCTTGAAGAAGTCATCTTTACCTTTGGCTAGTCAACTTAGCTCCCCTCTACCCTTAATTTTTTCTATTGATTTGACGTCAACAAGCAGAAGCATAGAAGGACATTAGATTTCTCTTCAAATACTTTAGATGAAGTACAAGAACCAATGGAGCACCTTTCAAACCTACTCTCAAGGTTGAACATTAAACTACCTACCTTTAATGGATCAACATATGAAGATGCAAACTACCACATGAGGAAATTTATCTCCTTATGTCGAAGTCATCAACTTCAAAACCAAGAGGATGAGATGTTGGTCCTATTTCCTTCTACATTGGAAGGTGTGGTAGACAAGTGGTATAGCTAGTATGCAAATGGGCGTTTCACCACCTCAGAAGCATTGAAAACTTTATATCACAAACATTCCCACCGAGTGACTCCTAAGAGTGAACCTTAGCTCAACTCAAGAATCTCACATTATGCACAAGTGAATCATTTCATGAACTACATACTCGTACTAAAGCACTTGTCTCCCAATTATCACATGCACCAAGTGATTTCTTGGTAGAAACATGCATAGAAAAGTCTCATCCTAGGTCATCCTAGTAAAAGCTTCGGGAATCTCTCAAGGTTGATGCCACTCTAAATGCCTTTGTAGCAGCTACCTCTCACATAGAGAGAGCTAGAATGCATTTTGAAGGAGGGACTCAAGCAAATTTTATTACGAACCTTGACCCAATCGAACAACTTAGAAGGGAATTAGAAGAGCTAAAGATGGAGTGAAGTTAAAACAAACAAAACATTTTCCCACACATGCATGTGAGAATGAAGAATTAGTGGCTCAAATTAATTAAGAAGTGGAGGTATTGCAGACATCTTAAGACATCCGAAGGAAAGTTTTGTGTACCACATGCAACAACAATGTTCATTCTCACATGAACTGCTCGAACATGGTAAGTTTTCAATTTTGTGGTAAAAGTGGCCATGAGGTTGGTGACCATTATTACCTCAATGGAGTTGTTGACCTAAGTACCAACTTAAGGACTTGTGGAGAAAGAGACTATACCTCAATCCCCCTCAAGTGCATATAGTGGGGATTCACACTTTAATTATCAATCCGATGAGTATACAAACCTAGCCGAGTGTATGAGGACATGCAATCAAGTGATGATCAATGCAAATGAACTACTCAAAGAGTGCAAACAAGGCAAAGATTAATTCAAACAAGCTTCAACTGTCGGTCATGGTGTCACGATACTTGGTGCAGCAGCCGTCAGTAATTTGGACTTTTCTCTCAGCTCCAAACTCCAAATATAGCAAAAAGCATATGCGTTTCGAAGCTCTCAAGAAGTTGCATCCAATGGCAGTAGTTTCACTCAATTCTGACGCTCCTACTTCAAGTTATGAGCAAAATATTGAGTCGTGGGAAATACCTTCCTACACTTCAGCACTTCCTACACTTCGCACACACCTTAACTATAGCAAACAAACACTTTCATGGATAGACAACACTTCCTTACACTCTTTCCAAGCAATACACATGCATACAAGCTCACAAGGAAGAAGATACAGAGTGAAGAAGACACAAATTCGAATTTCTGTGCTCTCTGTTCTCACAATGGCAAAAAGTCTTTACAAAGAGTCATAAATTGACTTATATACTTTACCCTAAAAATGGTCCTTTCATACAAGAGACCGGCACTTTATTCACTAAAAGACTAATTTCCTACTATTTTACATGGGTAAGTTTCTAATCTTCTGAGGGGATGCATCTAGAGGACTCCTCTAGTGCATTTACAACGGAAAATATATACAAGAATGGTTATAATACAACAATTGGGTGTCCAAATCGGAAAAATTTTGGGGTCCGTCCTTTTCTCTGCTTTGTGCTCTCTTTAACTCTGCAACACTCTCCCCCTCTTCGTCTCTGTCGTCCCTTGACAGGCTTTACTTCTTGTTTTACATCCTCTGGGCCTGATACATTTGTCTTGCTTGATAAGTCGGGTTGCCACGCACGCCACCAGTGGAAGGTATGAAGATGAGGTGCTACATTCTTCGATCTGGACCTGCCAAAGATAAAGAGGTTGTAACACCCTTTTGGGCTGTGTCCTTTCCTTGGTGTGTGCGCCCCTGCGGGGCTCTGTGCAGAGATGGGTGTTGCGCCCCTGCGGGGCTTCTTGCAGAGATGTATCTTCAGATATTCCTTTTTAGTGAAGCTTCTTTCGTTGTCTTCGTCTTTTCTTTCTTTTACTTGATTCTCCCTCAACACTACCCCCTCCTGGACTCTGTCATCCTCGACAGGCTTTGACGAGCGACGGGCATATGTTCTATATATTTTCTGCTCTGTTTCATCAAGCAAATTGGCTTCACGTATCATTAATTGCTTCCATTGTTCTACCTTTACACCATGATTGGATGGCTGTCTGTGATCTGCGAAGAAGCTAAGTTCGTGTGCCACTAATCTGGCATTCAAATTAGAGGACATCTTCAAAAATATTTTTGAATCAATTTCAAAAAATCCTGTAAAGAACGCTTCTTTGAAAGTTTGCATATATACACTTGGCAAGAACATCAATCTGGAATAATAAGCATGTATTGTTGGTCGGCTAGGCATAATAGATAGGTCAAAAATGAGAATCTCTGTGCCTTGATTGATACCAATAAAATTCAAAAATGTGTAGGATGCATGCTTAAAGACCTTCAAAACTGTAAGTATCATACTGAGTATTTTATTTGTCATTTTGACAGTTAGGTCAGGTATTGTCGCATAATTCTACAGCCAAAATTCTATGGTTTTGACCCTATAATCTTCCGTTGGCAAGTAGTTATGTGGTGGGCTTGGAAGCATAGGATAATTCAGCCATTGTTTATTTAGAGTGCCATTGCTTTGCAAGTCCAAAAATTCTCTGGTATCCCTTCTGCATGGTATAGGACAAAATGAAGGATTTACCTGTAATGAATAAGGTGCTGCTTGCCAATGCACCTGTAGTGTGGGATGTTTCTCCAAAAACTTTCTTCGCCAAATAGGTTGTGCAGCTTCGAATTCTTCTTGGCTGTATGCGAATGTGTCTTATTTAAAATTTAGCTGCTCATCTGGACTCTTCTTTGTAATCTTGTTTATATATTGTCTGGTTTTCTCTTTCAACAATCCGTACGGAATGTTGAAAGGCTTCATGATCTTTTCCAAGTCTTTACCCTTGATCTTGGCTTCCTTCATTACTTTGATTACTTCATTTTCAAAATTTTCCGTCCATGAGGACACCACTAGTGCCCGTTCCTTTTGACTTATTTCTGCAGTGTATGGCATTGGATGATCATTATGTATATCCGCCATCTGCTCATGTATTGGAGAATTATAGATCGGGGGAGATAAAGGATGTACCTCTATCTCGCCAGTAGGATTTTCCTTAGCTGGCACTACTAGTGTCCCGATTGCTGCACTCTGGTTGATTTGAATTTCTAATTGCTTTACTCGCTCATTTGTGTCTTTATTTTCCTGCATGGTTGCTTTGAGTGCTTCTTTTGCTGCAAGCAATTCATTACCAATTTCAACGACATTGTCCATGTTTTCACTGTAGCTTGCTGCAAGTTTCCCATGTGCTGTATTCAACTGCTTTTTTAGTTCATTTATTTCTTGACTGTACTTCTGTTCCGATTCTTCTCTCACCTCTCGCTCTTGTCTCAGCAATTCTGCGTGTTGTGCTACCTGATCTCTTAACTCTTTTTCTTTAGTTTTGGATGATTCCTGTTGTTCAATAGGTTGATCATATAACAATGATTTCATCAATTCTTTATTTCTGCTTTGTAAAGTGTCATTCTCTTCCATGTACAACCTTAGCTGTGTCTCAAGTAGAGTGCTTCTAGCTTTCATTCTTTCTTTGTCAGCTTCACTTGCGTCATGTAATCTTTGTAGACCAGAGAGCTGTGCTTGAAGTTGGTGATGCTGAGTGATTAATATGTCATATTTCTCTTTGACCTCCAGTAACTCCATGCTTTTTGCTGATATCTCTTTTTGAGCCTGAATTAATTGCGATGACAATTGTTCGCTCATGATCTAGAATTGACTTTTTTCTCTCATGACCTTATCATAATCTGCATCTATGTCCATCATCTGTTGTTGTGTATCCATAACCGTCTGAATCATTTGCTTAACTACAGGCTTCAGCTGAGAGACATCCACATTAAGCCATGTTGTTGGTATACTAGGTTCCTTGCCTGTTGCAACATCTTTGCCCTATGCCACATGTAACGTAGTGTCATGGAGCTGCCTAATCTGAAGCTGGATCCTTGGCTCAGCCACCATGTTTTCTCTGTTTCCTTGAGGTGTGTCATCTGGTACCTCGATCACAATTTGTTCTTTGTTTTGTAATAGCTCCGAATCCGTGTTCACTGGAGTTTGTACTTCCTCTTTGATAGGTGGTTTTGCATATGTAACAGTGGTTGGAGCTTCTTTGATGCTGATTTTTGTGGTATCATTCAATTGAATGACATGCTCAGGTTGATTAGAATCTTCTATTTTGTTTTCCGTTTCTTCGTGGTTGTCCGACATCACTTCGATTTGATTGGTCTCTATCCATTCTTCTTCATGAGTTTTTGTCCCTATGTCAGTGTCTAGGGTGTCTTTTTCAGGACTGGATTCCGTATTGGAACTAGAATCATCCATGCCCAATTCTTTGTATCTCCCAGGCTGTTTTGGGGTCTTTTCTTTACTCCGTTGTTGTGTCTCTTGACTTGCTTGTCTATAATGATGACCTTGGATATTCAGGTTTAATTGCCCTTGCATATACTGATGTGTCTCTTCTAGGGCGGCAGAGAGATCTCTTTTCGTAATAGGCATTTGAGTTCTCGTAATCTTTGGGAGAACATGTGTCCGCTTTCATTGGCGTGTAGTTTGGGCTTCTTCCTCTCTTAGACGCTTTGTACCCCTCATGGGTTTCTGTGAACTGGTTCCTGTTTCTTCAACCATAACAACTGCTTTCTTTTTCTTGGGGATCGTGACGGATTTTGCATATTTGGCTAGCCCTTCTGAGGTCGGCATCTCACGTAAGCAGTTTTTCATTTCAAGAGCTTCATATATGAGTAATGTCAAAGTTGAACCCCCATTTAGAAACTTCTTCTGGCCCCACTTTTTTTGGGCTTCAAATAATCTTTCTTGGACATAGACTGTCATATTTACTTTATTCCCAACTTGTCTCATTGCATGCGAGAGTAGTTGTACGACAATCTTTTGCGGTGCAGTATATCTGTGCATACTTGGGAAACAAAAATGTTGGTGCACCAAACAGACAGCCTCTTCAATATCAGTCGTGTTGATATCCAAAAAGGACCTTTTTTTAGGATCATGACATTCCTCTTTGACATTAGTGATCCCCTCCTGATTCCATCCGAAGGCTTTTTTTATTAGTTCGTGTGTGAATTGAATGGTTTTCCATGTTCCTACTTTATCCAAGACTCGTGCTTCGGGAACTAATATCTTCGTTGTTGCAGGCTGTAGTGTATTCATTACTTGTGTACACCTTTGAAAATCTGGTCTATAAATTGGGAATTTGAGAAACGCTTCTAGGCCTGCCTGTTTCCATACATCTTCGATACGCGGTAATCCTTGTATTATAGTCTTGAAGTCTTCCGACATAATAGGGAAATAATGATCCCTATCCATGATCTTGATAGTTGCCATGAAAATGAGGTCTGACACTCGTTGGTCATCTAGAAACCAATGGCCTCTTGCTTTCGTGATTGATTCCAGTGGAAGAAGCTGGACCTCTTCCTCTTGCGTAGCTTCGGAATTAGTAGATGCCATCTGCACTCGATATAGAGTATTAATTAGTGGCCATATACTATCAGAAATCCTCCTTTATTTGTTTGGCATAATATTGACATTGCTCCGAGTGAATGGTGTCGTCCCTTTCCCGTGGGTGTGAGAAAGGTAATACCTGGATTTTTCCAAAATTTTATAGATTTCTTTATGTTTTCATCTGAAAGGAAAACAGAAAAGTTAGTTCATACCGAAGCGGTTATTATTTTTTGAGTGATTTTCTTAGTGTATGTACAAGTGCTCTCCTATTTCCCAAGAGGAAAATGTGCTCGACTATCCTGAAATAGAAGAAAGATGTGCCGAATGCTTGGTTTTGTAATGTGGCCCTATCATGCATACTTTGGGTCTTGATAACTCCATATGTGTGCAACTGCAAGTTGGTTGATGCAGGCAGTTTGTTTTGTCTTTCGGCACCCAAATCTGCTTCATTCTGTTGGGACTTGTTGTATTCTGCACATTCCTGATGAATGTGGTTCTTCTCTTGTTGTATGTCTGATCTATCTGCTTTTTGAATCTCGGACTGGCTTGTGTTGCATTTGCAGACTCCTTCTTTTTCCTGTTGCTATTCTTCTTTGGCTATTTTGCCCTTAGACCATGTTGGTTCTTCTTATGCTGAGGTTCAATTTTCGGCTTAGCACCTTTGGAACACATGATTTTGGAATCCATATTTGCACTCGATCCGGTTGGGTGGCTATTACTTTCTTTGGAATCCATATCCTAGTACTTCATTGTTGACTTTAGTGCTCAAAATGATTTGCCTTGTTATTTGATTGGTTGCTCCGATGTCGATAGTGCTTCTGTCATCGAAGATATTCCTTCGCTTGATCCTTCCTTATCCAAGCTTGTTGAGTATACGAAATAGGGTATATTTTAATAGGTACAGATTTTGGATTATTTAGAGGACTAGACTCTCTTGTGCATGGTGCTTCACTGAGGTTGGCTTCAAATTGATTGACACTCTTGTGACTCGCTAGACTAGAAGATGGTATGCAAGCAGGAATCAATATGTCCTCACATGAAGTACTTGATGACGAGGTTTCTATAGTGCTATTGAACATACACTCACGACTGTGTTCATTAGAGTGAATTTTTGGCTCTACGCTTGCGGCTTTGATTGGTCGTTCGTCTAGCAAACTGAATACTTCCCGATGTCCTATCCTGGCAGAGATGTATCCTAAAGCCAATTGAATGGTCACCTCATATTCGTAAATCCAATCTTGACCTAACACTACATCTTCGAGTAAATCTTGATCACGACACACTAATAGCTTCTGTTCCATAGTGTTGTTGCCAAGATGCAGAGGTAAGGTGATTTCACCTATACATGGAGTAATTGTCCCTCCTATTCCTATCAACTGTGCCATCGATGGACGTAACTCTTCTTTGAGTTTTTGAGTCAAAGAAAGCTTGATACAGCTTATTGGGGCTCCTGTGTCAATGAGAGCATCCACTAAGTGGTACTCCGTTTTACCCGCTCCCAAATTCAAATATGGTTGCGTTCTCTGTGGACCTAGGTTTTTAGTGGCTCTAAAATTAGCCATTGGGATGAGTTCTTCTCCTAGTCGATATCTCTCATCTCTCTCTCTCTCATCCACTCTTTTCGTTTCTTAATTCGTTCTAGTGCTTCCTGTCTCGCTTCTTCTCGTATCCTTTCCTCTTCGATGCGTCTATTCTTGCCCTTGATTAATCGTGAAATTGCTTCTTCAGTCAACGGTTCTAGATATTTTTTCACCCGACATCCACTGATATAGTTTGGTAATACTTCTCCATCTATGGTTGCTAAGCTGATGGCTCCACTTGTCGATATGCGATTGATGATTAATGGGCCATATCCTCTCTTCTGCAACTTCTTAGCGTGTTGTTTCAACGTATATACCAAGACTAAATCTCCTTCCTTCAAATTTTTGTCCTTGATGTGAGCATCATAGTAGGCTTTCTGTCGCCGTTTAGCAGCATAAATGCCTGCTACTGCTTGTAAACTAGTTTCGTGAAGCTTTTCTATTTGATCCAATTGAGCTGATACTCCATGTCCCGTCCACTCGTAAGTGGTTGCAACTCTGAAAGTGGGAATTAAGAAATCAACTGGCAAAATAGCATTTTGTCAATATACTAAGTTAAAAGGAGTAGTGCATATGGCGGTTTTGTAGGCTACACGAAATGCCCATAAAGCATGATGTAATTGCTTATCCCAATCAGATCTACCATTGTTAACAATTTTTGTGAGAATTGTACACAAGATTTTATTCGAACTTTTGGCTTGTCCATTGGCTTGTGGGTGATAGGGAGCTGATTTCTTATGAATTACCAAGAATTCATTCAGTAAGGCTTCTAGAACTTCATTCACAAAGTGTGTACCTCTATCAGTCACAATTTCTATTGGTAGTCCAAATCTAGTGAAAACGTTCTCAAAGAGAAACTTGGCCGTAGTTCTTGCGTCATTTTTCTTGGTCGCTTTGGCTTCAACCCATTTGGTCAAATACTCTGTGGCTACAATTATATATTCGGCATGAGATCCTTTCGCTGGTGGGCTAATAGGTCCTATGAAGTCTATTCCCCATTTAGTGAAAGCTCTGGCACTCATCATGGGTCTCAGTGGCATTTCATCTCTTCTAATTGGATATCTTGTCCGTTGACAAGTATCACATCATTGCACATATGTTATGGCATCTTGATGTAGAGTTGGCCACCACATGCCAGCAAAGAGAATCATTTTTGTTGTTTTATCTCCATAGAAGTACCCTCCTACAGCTCCTGTATGTGTCGTCTCTAAAACAGAAAGATATTCATCTTCATGAATGCACAATCATAATTGATTATCTCTCCCTCGCTTGAAAAGTTGTTTTCCTATGATGGCATAATCCTTGCTCTGTTCTACAAGTGCACGTTTCCTCGCTATTGTGGCTCCTTCTAGGTATTCTTGGGTCTTTAAGAATTTTACCAGAGGCATGCTCCATCTTGGAGCTACTGTGGAGTAGCATAGAGTGGAGTTCTTGTCTGGGTTTTGTTCTTGATAGGTTTGGCATGCTGATACATAGTTATGTGCATCTCTCTGCATGGTTGGCCAATATATGCCTAATCTCTTCAGAGTTTGTCATGTTCCATTTGCATTCAAATGCGTTTTCCATTGATTCACATGTGCTTTTTGAAGCCACATTTCTTGTTCCTCCTCTTCTACACATCTCATGAGTAATCCACTTGAATCTTGGTGATACAAACTTCCTTCAATGATATGAAGGTTTTTAGTCTTCCAAAGGTCTTGGGTTCGGTTTGGTGTGATCCCATCTTCAAGTCCATGTGTGAGTATAGGGATCAACTTTTCTGCCCATTGGGGACATACTTCTAGATTAAAAAGGTATGTATCTGGAAAATCATCTGGTACTCCTATGGGTGGTTCTCCATGGGTCATTCTTGATAAGTGATCTGCTCTTATTTGAGTATTTCCTTTCTTGACTACTACTTCAAAATCAAATTCCATTAGTAATAAGAACCATTGTACTAGCCTTCCTGTATTGCAAGGTTTATTGACTAAGTACAATAAGGCTTGATGATCAATGAAGAATTTGAATTTTTTTGCCAACAGGTAATGTCTAAACTTTTTCACTGCATACACCATCCCTAGGCCTTCTCTCTCCGTGGTGGTATAATTGCGTTCTGCTTGATTTAATTGTCTACTGGCATAGGCTATAGAGTGGTCTAGCTTTCCTGTATCTGCAGGTTGAGCTAAGATGCAACCAATGGAAAACTTGGAAGCATCCACATGAATGTGAAATGGCTTATTCGAGTTAGGTACTCGAAGGATTGGTGCTGAACTCAATCGATTCTTTAACTCATTGAAGGCTCTCTCACATTCTTCGGTCCAATTAAATTGAGTCAAGAGTGCATAGAGAGGTCTAGCAATTATGGCATACATATGTATAAATCTTCGATAGTATCCACAGTGTCCCATAAATGCCTGTACTTCTTTAGCAGTCTTTGGTCTTGGTAAATCCAGAATTACTTTGATTTTGTCCTTATCAGTTGAAATTCCATTTTTAGAGACAATATGTCCTAATATTTTTCCTTGTCGAGCCATGAAGAAGCATTTTTCTGGGTTGAGGCATACTCGGTATTGTCGACATTTGGCAAAGATCTTCTCTAGTTCAGGGATGTGCTTTGATTGTATAGCTCAATACGTACAAAGATCGTCCACGTATACCTCCATACTTTTTCTCAGGAACTCTTTGAATACATGGCACATCAATCTTTGGAAGGTGGCTGGGGCATTCGTTAGCCCAAAAGGCATGACTCTAAAGGCGTATACTCCCCATTCAGTCGCGACAGAGGTTTTGTGTTGGTCCTCAAGAGCAATGGCTACCTGATTATACCCTGAGAAGCCATCCAAAAAACTATAAACTTCCTTCCCTGCCACTCTTTCCAACAGATGGTCCGTAATTGGTAAAGGGTAACTATCCCTTATGGTCGCAGCATTTACTTTCTTCAGATTCATACACACTCTTAACTTCCCATTCTTTTTCGGTACAACTACCAAAGGTGACACCCATTCCGTGTGCTCAATCTCATATATGAATCCAGCATCTAACAATTTATCTATCTCTTTCTTTATCTTGGTTGAATACACATCATTGTATGTATACGGTCTTTGTTTAGAAGGTTTGGCTTCTGATGTCATGGGGATTCTATGGGCACATATAGACGGATCTACTCCTTTCAAATCGTTATAGGTCCAGGCAAAGACATCTCGATATTCACTTATGAGGCGTATTAACTCTTGTTCTTCCTCCATTGAGACATCTTGTCTTATGAAAGTACATCGTTCTTCTCCTTCTTCTAACGTTACTACTATCTTCTTGGTTTGTTCTTTATTGTCATAAGCTATTCCTGGTTGTGCCTCTCTTTTAGGCATTTGAATAGAAATTTTTCTCTCTTCTACTTCATATTTTTTGAAATGAGCTGGCACTTCAAACTGATCTTGTGGCTTGTTTTCTTCATTCTCTGGCTCTTCATCTAACTCCAGCTCTTCTTCTTGTGTAGGTTCCTGGTTGTTTTCGTTAGCTGTGATTCCTATGTTTTGATTTTCACCCTCTGGCTCCATCGGTTCTGGCTCCATCTCAATGCTCTCATAGTCCTCCTTCCATTCTTTCTCTATCACTTCTCCTTCTTCAGCTTCCTAGAGGACTACTACATATAGACTAACGTCATATCGTTCCTCGTCAATACATTCATTCATAGTTATTACTTCTTCTTTCACACATACGTCGAGGGTCGCTAAAATCTCCATCCAACCGTGAGGTTCAAACTCTTCATCCAAAAGGACTTGAGGCATGTAAGCTGGATCTTGTACAGACCTGGCTACACCTTGCCTTTGCTGCCATCCCTTTCTCCTATCCTCTTCCTTTTTGGCAGTTTGGCATATCCATAGATGAGTGTCCTCGTTCATCCAAGATTGGTCACTAGAACCTATGCTGTGAATTGACTGATCGTCTTCTTCCTTATGAATTTGATTCCATTGTAAGGGGGGAACATCTTGATATGTATAAGTGTGGAGATTTATTCTCGTGGTAGTTCCTTCATGTTGTAGGTATACAACATCTTTTCCCCAATCTTGCACAACCTTTAGTTGTCTCATGAAAGGTCTTCCAAGTATCATTTCATAGTTTCTCGCCCTTTCAAATTGACATATTGCTAAGGTGTGTTCAAATTCAACTCCGCATGTGGTGAAAACTACTCGTTCCAATAATCCCAAGGGTCTTTCTGTGTGTCCGTCAGCCATTTGTATCTTCATACGCATTCGTCTTAAAGCTAGTTTTCCCCATTTCTCCCAGATTTCTCTAGTCGCAATGCCTACACCAGCTCCTGAATCTAAGATGGCTTTGGTGGTATAACCCCTAAAAGTAATTGGAAGGCAAGTGTTTCCTTTGTCTCCCTCACTAAAATCTCCTACCTTATCCACCGGGATCTTTACTGTGTTTACTTCATCAGATATCTCTTTTTCTTCCGTCTTGATCTCCAATTGACTGGTCAATTTCTCCTTCAAATGTGGTTTAACCTTCAACAGTTCTTCTAAATATAGGGTACAAGGGATTTTTACCTTTCTAAGGTGTTGTATAATTTCCGATGTTTGGATTGATGGGTTTGGTTCTTTTTTCCTTATTGAGGGGATGCAATACAATTCTGAATTATGTTCGTACTCTCCTGTATAGTTTGGCAAATCCTTTATTCCATCATCTCCTTTGTCACTAGGATCCATTGGTAAAATTTCTTCTGAATTTAATTCAGGTATTGAACCCTCTATTTTGTTTTCTGCTTCTAGTTCTTCAAAGGGTGGTTCAATTCCTTCCACTTTCTTCCATCTGTCTTCTTGGACTCTCGCCCACAAATCTTTAGGCCATTCCCCTTCTACTTCGGGAACAATGGATCCTTCCCTTTTATCCTCACAATAATTGCCATTATGTGTCTTACTTACTTTTTTTGTGGTCAGGAATGATGACGCATTCTTGGAATTCTCTTTTGGAAATTCAGGTATTGGGTAATGGCAACGCAGGTTTTTGTAGGCTTTGTTGGGCAACTTCTATTAATTTTTTGCAGATCTCCAACCTCTCTTTCTCTAGGTCACCTCTAGGATATTCTCTTTCTTGTTGTTCCATGGTAGGTCCTGTTTTTCTTATTCGTGGCTTGTATGCCTGAATCCACATGGCCAATTCTTCAGGCATGGGATCTGCTAAGACTGATCCAACCTCTTCTTTTTTATACTTTCCATTTTTGTTTTCTTCTTCAATTTTCTGTTCCTCTTTGGGTTCTGTTCGTTCTTCTCATTTTCCTTCTCTGGGTGTTCTGTGACAACATACTGGATATCTTTTTTGTCCATGTAAAGTCCTCCTACATACTTGACTGCTGGCCTAGGCACTATGTAAGCCTCTGACGCCTTCTTTAACCTGGCCACCGATCTGTTTAGTCCATCCAAATAGATAGGGATCTCATTTTGGTTGGTATTCACATACTCCAAGGAGGTCCGGTACTCTCCTTCAATGATTGACATCATGCCAATCATGGGTACTGTGTTCTGCATATCTTCTGAAGCCATGGGAATTTCTTCCTCTGACTCACTGGAGGTCTCCGAGTAATGTGAACGGCTACTTGGCTCGGCTACACTACCTATAGAAGAGATTACACTTCTTCGGCTTCCTAGGATTCTTCCGGATTGCAGGTTCATCCACTTCACAGCTGTGATCAGTCCTTGCTAACCTCTAGCTTCCAGAACTCTTCACTATGGATTAGAATTCCAAAAAAGTGTTGGCTAGGAATTGACTGAAAATGAAATTTTCTAGCCACGTAATTGACTTCAAAGTCACACGATACTCGACCTTTGATCACAAACGATACACGATACTTGAACAGGGGCCACGATACAGGATCTCTGGATGCCCACGATACTCGATACTTCAACTACAACGATACACGATACTTCAACTATAATGATACATGATACTTCGCAAGTATTGCGATCGATGGACCAAGATACACGATACTCAAGAGGGACGATACTTGGATCAAACGATACACGATCTTTGATAGAGACGATACACGATCGGTGAGAAATATCGCGATCTGTGTAGACACGATACACGATACTTGGCTCAAAACGATACTCAATACTTAGCTCAAACAATACACGATCTTTCTCAAGTATCGCGATCTTTCGAGAGGCGATACACGATACTTGACCAAATGCGATATACGATACTTCTCAAGTAACACGATCGATAGATCACGATACAGGATACACGGTAGGTATCGCGATCGGTGACAACACGATACACAATCTTTGATAGGTATCGCGATCTTTGTAACGCGATACACGATATCTCGGAAATATCGCGATACTCAACCACAGGAGATTACTTGACCCTTTGTCAAATTTTTGAGAGATTTTTTTAAGTTTTGATTGCACCCAAATGTTTTACAAGTTCTTTTACCCTCTCCTCACTCTCTGTATCACTCCAAGCACACTTTTTAACCCTTGTAAGTTTCCCACGATACCTGACGCAGATCGTTTTGTTCTGAAAATTTTGATTTCCTGAGAGGTTATGAGTAAGAGGTGAGTTTGCTTAGCTTGGATACTCTTTCCCAACACTCCTAACACCCCCTCTTGCTCAGCACAACTCCTGATCGCTGTATAGATCAAACGGGATACTCGGCAGCTCCTCACACGATACTTGCTTACAAGACGAGTGATTTTCAAATGGCAGTTTTTTGGCTTTTATACTTGGCTTTTCCTACTTACTGAAAATGAAAACAACAAAACAAAGAGTGAAAGCTACTCTAACTACCTAGCCTACTCCCTTGCTCCTCCTACTCTACTCATTCTACTCACTTCCCTAGACTAACAACTCACTACACACACTCCAAGAATGAGAAGTAGTAAGTGCGGCTGAAAATGACTTACCAAAGAAGAGAAAATCACCACTCCTCCTCTTGCTTCAATGCAAAAAGCTACTTACCATCACACGAATGCCTCGGTTTGATTTGACACTCTCCGGCAACGGCACCAAAAAACGTGTTGACCTTAGTACCAACTTAGGGACTTGTGGAGAAAGAGACTATACCTCAATCCTCCTCAAGTGCATATAGTGAGGATTCACGCTTTAATTATCCATCCAATGAGTATACAAACCTAGCCGAGTGTATGAGGACATGCAATCTAGTGATGATCAATGCAAATGAACTACTCAAAGAGTGCAAACAAGGCAAAGACTAATTCAAACAAGCTTCAACTGTCGGTCATGGTGTCACGATACTTGGTGCAGTAGCCGTTAGTAATTTGGACTTTTCTCTCAGCTCCGAACGCCAAATATAGCAAATAGGATAAATGTTTCAAAGCTCTCAAGAAGACGCATCCAATGGCGGTGGTTTCACTCAATTCTGACACTCCTACTTCAAGTTATGAGAAAAATACTAAGTCGCGGAAAATACCTTCCTGCACTTCAGCACTTCCTACATTTCGCACACACCTTAACTACAGCAAACAAACACTTTCATGGATAGACAACACTTCCTAACACTCTTTCCAAGCAATACACATGCATACAAGCTCACAAGGAAGAAGATACAGAGTGAAGAAGACACAAATTCGAAATTTTGTGCTCTCTGTTCTCACTATGGCAAAAAGTCTTTACAAAGAGTCACAAATTGACTTATATACTTGTGCCCTAAAAATGGTCCTTTCACAAAAGAGACCGGAACTTTATTCACTAAAAGACTAATTTCCTACTATTTTACATGGGTAAGTTTCTAATCTTCTGAGGGGATGCATCTAGAGGACTCCTCTAGTGCATTTACAACGGACAATATATACAAGAATGGTTATAATACAACAATTGGGTGTCCAAATCGGAAAAATTTTGGGGCCCGTCTTCTTCTCTGCTTTGTGCTCTCTTTAACTCTGCAACACTCTCCCCCTCTTCGTCTCTGTCGTCCCTTGACAGACTTTACTTCTTGTTTTACATGCTCTAGGCCTGATGCATTTGTCTTGCTTGATAAGTCGGGTTGCCACGCACGCCACCAGTGGAAGGTATGAAGATGAGGTGCTACAGTCTTTGATCTGGACCTGCCAAAGATCAAGAGGTTGTAGCACCCTTTTGGGCTGCGTCCTTTCCTTGGTGTGTGCGCCCCTCCAGGGCTCTGTGCAGAGATGGGTGTTGCGCCCCTACAGGGCTTCTTGCAGAGATGTATCTTCATATATTCCTATTTAGTGAAGCTTCTTTCGTTGTCTTCGTCTTTTCTATCTTTTACTTGATTCTCCCTCAACAGGAGCCCATGAGAGAGATAACAAACAGGTTCCTAACACTTTTATGCTAGTACATCATATATGCATAATAGAGAGGACATTCGACAAAATAGACCTAGATATACTATACCACTAATGTGTTATCGATGTGGAGAGTATGGGCATATGTCAAATAGGTGCTCCTTACCAGAGGGTGCACCTTTGTGTCAACATTGTCTTGATGCTGAGGATCATTATACAAGGGATTGTCCTTGCAAACACCTTGCACTGTTCCATATGATTATTGTTTCTCAAAAAGAATAAGGGATGGTGTCACAATCTTATGTTGTTTCATCGTTCATAGTGCATATTATGACTAGGGCTAGGCAAGCAATGACAACACGTGCAGAGGAGCAACATACAGTCAAGGAAAGAGAAGAATGCAAGAGGGCTTATTTTGAGGATGGAGTGGCCATTGAAGAGGCCTATGACATAGTGAGAACTTCACTAATGGAACAACGAATTGGCCCTTAGAAAAATACCAAGTAGGTAAATATTAAGGAAATTTTGAAAGGAATTCATCATAAAGAAAATCTATTCCAACTTATTGAAATGGATGCAAAGGTGATAAATGATGTGCTAAAAATCATATAGTCTGCCTACATAAGCCCACCTCCTAGTATAGATGGTTTCATAGTTGACTTTTCCCCTACTTCCTTGGCAGACTACCAAAGTCCAAGGTCATTTGTTTCTATAAAAAAAGAAGCTTTGACTAGTTTTGTTGTAGATGGATGCTTGGTTTTACAATCAACTAATAAAACTAAACCCCACCAAGGCAACATCCTTTACTATCACATTAGCATATGAATAGTGGGTTACACCACTCAGTATTGCTAAAACGGTACTCATGATAGTGTCAGGTTGTCAATTTCTTTTAGACCTTGTTACTGCCCTACCAGAGGAGACCTCTTACGCACTACTCTTGGGAAGGCTTTGGCTAAGGCAAGCAAAAACGTTGCAGTATTGGGGAAAGAGATAGATTAATAGATATATAGATAGATAGATAGATAGATAGATAGATAGATAGATAGATA
>CM035420.1:48897396-48907396 GCA_020310875.1 Ceratopteris richardii | reverse complement strand
CATCTTTGTGGATAGATATCCTATTGTTCTTTTGGGATTTGCATAGCTCATTGTTTAGTCCTAAGGACGGGCATGACGTTTCTATGTTCCACACAAACATGTCAATCGACAAGTCATTTTCTAAGTTTTACTTCAAGCTCCCCATCATATGAATGGCATTGTGGTACATGGTCACCATTATCCATGAAAGATGTGGAAATGTCAAGGTTCTCATTGCTGCTCTATGGATGTAGAATTGACATTTAAAGCACAAGAATATGACTGAATCGGAGCTGGAGATGTTTAATGGCTCCTCGTATATGTACGTCGTCTAGTGCAGCACTAATAATTTTATATATCATGATCTATTGAAAAATATCAAGCCTATATCAAACTAATGGCTTCATGGATCCTTGTAACTCTTTGGGGATTGGGGCTCTCTCATGACTACAACAATGACCAAAGAATTATGGGCATACATGAATGATTTCATATGGTTGACAGATAGTGCTCGTTGTGATTGCAAGGTTATGCTTTTTCCCATGTTGAAAGATTCTAAGTATGTATACAATGGTATACTCTATGAACATTTTATATGATCGAATGCACCTGGCTGTGACTAATTCATTTAGCTAAATCAACTTGCCACTGCTACATGTTGATGGGCTGCACCATTCCTACCTTAGGTGGAAAATATTGGGAACATTTCCGTTATGAGTAAAGTGTGAGAGCAAGAGTTAATGTGGGGAATATAGCTATCAAGACTCGGTGGTGTCAATGTTGGTGCATTTTGCCCAAGCCTACATGCTTGATATGCTTGATATTATCCTCATTTGTAAGTCACATGAGTAGTCATGTGAACACCTCTTGTAAAAGAGTACATTTTATCTCTTGTAAATGGAAAAAGAAAAAAGTAAAAGGATGGCTTACCTCATCCTGCATGATGTAAAAGCAAATTCGTGGCTCCAACTACCAAAATCACAAATTTTTGAGCTGAGGGAATCTCTTCTAACTTTGGGGATCACTTTTAGGTGGAGCCATTCGAATTCGAATTCAAAACTCCCTCCAAGAATAGCTATAAAAGGAGCAAGAAGGAAGAGGCGATTAGCAAGCCTTGTACGTGACCACTTGATGTCATTTTGTAGATATTGAAGAGCTTACTCCATAGCTCTATCATTCTACTCCCATTGTGCAAAGATTCATTGCCAATGTGGTTGTAATCATATGTGAATCTATACATTTATTATCATCTACCTCTCTGTTTTGTTCTCTGCTATACTCACTCAGAGCAGTAACTGCAGAAGGTCATATCTTGAGTTGTACTGAACATTTTTCAGTGTTTTAAAGTGCGTTGGATAGCTCTCACTGTCTAGTTTTTACCTATAAATTTTCAAGGTCATTGGATTTATACTTTTGGAGATATCTGCATTTTACTGCTTACTGGTCTATCTCTGCAGAGCCCCGAGAATTGTGGGAATGTTCCAGAACTTGATGAAACTTGTTCTCAGTGCTCAGTCCATCATTTGAAGTGTTTTAACTTGGAATAGGAAGCTTGCTAAGTCTATTTGCTATGCCCAAAAGGAATTTTTCTAATTCCTTCCAGGTTGAGAGCACTGTTCATTTTTTCCAGCAGGTGTATGTCCAAAAATAACAAGTTTTGGGAGCTAGTCATTTCGCAACTTGTCGGTCTTGACTTAAACTTTTGGGATACATGTTCCAAAGTACTTGGCTGATATTTTGGTGGATTTAGGAAGCTCAAAGGGTCTACTAATCAACTCTGAAGTCTCAGTTGGCTGGTGTGAAGCTGGTTGTAGCGGCACCCACTCATCTTTGGATTGCATCCACCATCTCTCTTCACAGTGGTATCAGAGCATAGTCAAGCAACATGGGAGATGGATTTCCATCAACAATTGACAAATTGGATCGAAACAACTACCCGGCATGGTCTCTAAGGATGGAGGCTTACCTTCAAGGGAGGAATCTATATGGATTCATATCCGGAGATGAAGCAATGCCAACCATGAGGAACAAAGGGCAACCATCACATGAAGAAGTGGAAGGACTTTCGAATTGGTGTTCGAAGGATGCACTTGCAAGGTCCTATATTCTAAACTCAATCTCTGATTTTCTTTTACCTCATGTCAAGGGATGCAAGACATCAAGAGAAACCTGGAATGCACTTGCTTCTTTCTTCTCTTCCAACACTCGAGCAAGGAAGAACCAATTGTGGATGGAGTTCACAACAATGAAGAAAAGCCCGAAGCAAAATGTGACTGATTATGTCACAAAGATGAAGGAGATTTCCGACCAACTTGGAAGCATTGGAGAGGTAATTGAAGAGGAGCAAATCATAAGACAAATCATGAATGGAATCAAAGCAGACGACAAGTGGGAGTCATTCACAACAGCCATGGATTTATACATGGATATGCATGTACCCGACCTCAACACACTCATGGGCCAACTCTTCACTCATGAAGCAAAGATTAGCAAAGGTGGTGAGTCCTCAAGAGGTAATCAAACTTCTGCCTTATATTCTGATAAAGCTAAGGTCAAGGACAAGTCAAAGAATAGGAAGAATGAAGATGAAGGAAGCTCTTTCCAAGCAAACTTTGCAGGTAGAGGAAGAGCTAGAGGAAGAGGCAGAGGTGGAAAGCAAGGCAGGGGGAGATTCCAATCATCTCAACCTTGCAACATATGTGGCTTATCTAACCATACTACTGAAGAATGTTTCAGGAATCCAAGGAACTCAAGAGGAAGAGGATTCAATAGAGGTGGCTATGGATCAAATAGAGGTAGGTACAATGGAGGCTACAACAACAACAACTACTACAACAACAATTACAACAACAACAACAACTATCAAAGTGGCCATAGAGGAAGAAGAGATTACAATAACTATGCAGAGGACCAAAGTCAAGAAGATTCATTATTGATTATGAATCTATCAACAAAGAAGGGTAAGGATGATGATCACATATTTTACATTGATTCGGGATGCTCGAACCATGTAGCAGGAAATGTGGCTTTACTTTCTGATTTGGAAGATCCTCATAACAAGCATGAAGTGCAGACAGGAGATGACACAAAGCACTCAGTGGAGAAGATAGGTAATGTGAAGACATCAGATGGGAATATGAACCTCTTAAGCAAAGTCTTGTATGTCCCTACAATTACCAAAAATTTAATAAGTGTTGGACAGATTGTTGAAAAAGGATTGCAGGTTAGATTCAATCGATTTGGAGCATATGTTGAAGACCCAAGGCAAGGCTTTCGAAGGATTGCCAAAGGAGAAAAGACAGGAAGGCTTTTCACTTTTGAAGTGGAAGATACAAAGAACATAGCTTTGTTTAGCTATGGATCTCAAACTCTAACAGAGTTGGAGATATGGCACAAAAGGCTTGCTCACATTGGTGAGAGGACACTCAAACAGATTTGCAGGGACCAAAGTGTACTTGGTTTGCCTAATATCACAAGGCAACACATGATTTATAAGTGTGAAGCTTGTCAACTCGGCAAGGCTCATAGACAACCTTTCAATAAGAAAGGATATATGTATCAAAATCCTTTGGATCTAGTGCACACGGATGTGTGGGGTCCAAGTAAGGAGCCATCTATATCAGGCTCAAGATATTATGTGTCTTTCATAGATGATACCATTCTGTTTTTCATGAAGCACAAGGATGAAGTGTTTAATTGCTTTAAGAAGTATATTGCTCTTGTTGAAAATCAAACAGGTAGGACTTTGAAAAGACTCAGATCAGATGGTGGAGGAGAATACTTCTCTTCTGAATTTGATGCCTTCTTGCATGAAAGAGGCATTAAAAGGGAAGTCACTACAAGGTATACACCTGAACTCAATGGTGTAGCAGAGAGGAGGAATAGAGCTATCGTCGAAGCTGCAAGGTCCATGCTCAACGAAAAGGGATTGCCGAACTACCTATGGGCAGAGGCTGTGTCGACAGCCACATATCTCATAAATAGACTTCCATCTAAGTCACTAGATGGAACCACTCCATATGAAGTGTGGAATGGAAGAAGACCTAGTCTAGAGCATTGTAAAATCTTTGGATGCTTAGCCTATGCTCACATTCCTTCTCAAGTAAGAGGGAAATTGGATCCCAAGGCAGAGAAGTGTGTATTCATTGGTTATGATCAAAACCAAAAAGGATATAGATTGTACAATCCAACCAATAAAGGATTTTCTGTGAGTAGAGATGTAATTTTTGATGAAAACAAATCATGGTTTGATGATGACAGGAAAGTGAAGCTGCCATATGACTTGGATGAAGATTTTCCATCACTTCAACCAAAGGAGCCAAAGCAGATTGAAGAAAGTGATTCGGAGATTGACCTAGAAGACTTGGAAAGACTAAAGCTATGGAAGAACAAAGGTAAAGCAAAGATGCAGGATGCTACATATGGACCCGAGAGCTCACATCAACCACTTAGAAGGTCTTCGAGGGAGAAGAAGAAACCAGAGAGGTTTGGTTATGATACTTCTTTGGTCACCAAGCACTCAATCTACATTGCAAAGGATTCAACCAATGAAGAACCTACCACATTCGAAGAAGCACAAAGCAAGAAAGCTTGGAGAGATGCAATGGATGAAGAAATGGAAGCCTTGAAGGAGAATGACACTTGGGAGCTTGTACCTAACAAGCCATCTATGAAGATAATCGGATCTCGATGGATATACAAAATCAAGAGGAATCCAGATGGAAGTATAAATAGACACAAAGCAAGGTTAGTTGCTAAAGGGTTTGCTCAAACCCATGGTATTGATTATGAGGAGACTTTCTCTCCTGTTGCAAAAATGCCTACAATTAGGGTTCTCATAAGTCTTGCTGCATCTAGAAATTGGAATCTTTATCAACTTGATGTAAAGAATGCCTTCTTGAATGGATGGATTTCTGAGGAAGTGTATATGGCACAACCTCCTGGATATGAGGATGCACATCATCCTAACTATGTATGCAAACTAAAGAAAGCTTTGTATGGATTGAAGCAAGCTCCAAGAGCTTGGAATTTCAGATTGGTTACTTATTTGCAGGACCAAGGATTCAAAGCTAGCAAGGCGGATACCTCTTTGTTCATAAAGAGGAATGGATCTGAAGTGATCTATTTATGTGTGTATGTTGATGATATTATTATCACAGGCAATGATCTTGAAGGAATCAAACAGGTAAAGAGTCAAATGAAGGAGGAGTTCAAAATAAGTGACCTCGGACCACTCACTTATTTTCTTGGATTGGAGTTGATCTACACAGATTCAGGTATATACATCACACAAAGGAAGTATGTCCATGACATGCTCGTCAAGTTCAAGATGGAAAATACAAAGTGTGCAGGTACACCTATGGAGCAAAATCATAAGCTTAGTGCTTATGAAGGAGAGCCAATTGAAGACATCACAAGCTATCAAAGCTTGGTTGGAAGTTTGAACTATGCAACACTCACAAGGGTGGATATATGCTATAGTGTTAGCATATTGAGTCAGTTTATGCATAAGCCGAGAAGACCACATATGGAAGCGGCCAAGCGAGTCCTCAAGTACCTAAAGGGGACCATGAATGAAGGTTTGTTTTATTCATTTACTTCAGATATTGAGCTAAAGGTCTACTCAGATGCAGATTGGGCCGGATCTAAAGATGATAGAAGAAGCACATCAGGGTATATATCATTTGCAGGTTCAAAAATCATTTCTTGGTCATCGAAGAAGCAACCAACCGTGGCATTATCTTCTACTGAAGCTGAATATAGAGGTTTGGCTAATGCAACTCAAGAAATCATGTGGTTAAATTCTTTGTACACAGATCTTGGACTTCATTCTTCAACACCTCACATTTTTGGTGACAACACAAGCTCACTACATCTAGCAGCTAATCCGGTATACCATGCTAGAACCAAGCATATTGAAGTCCACTACCATTATGTAAGGGAGAAGCTAATGAGCAAGGATATTCAACTATCCTACGTCTCTACAGATATGCAATGTGCAGACATGTTGACGAAAGCTCTTGATGGTACGAAATTAAGTAGATTCAAGTTGATGATTGGTTTGCAGGAAATCAAGGACAATTGAAGACTTATTTGGAGGCCAAGCATGTTAGGCTTGAGGGGGAGCTGTTGGTGCATTTTGCCCAAGCCTACATGCTTGATATGCTTGATATTATCCTCATTTGTAAGTCACATGAGTAGTCATGTGAACACCTCTTGTAAAAGAGTACATTTTATCTCTTGTAAATGGAAAAAGAAAAAAGTAAAAGGATGGCTTACCTCATCCTGCATGATGTAAAAGCAAATGCTCTATGTCTCATTTGATCACATGAAGATAGGTTAATCAAGAGATTTTTCATGTTTTTTCATCTCTCTCTAGAATTAGTCTATATGTGAATGGCTACGTGTGTCCACGTTTGCTGTGAGCGCGAGTTGCGCCACAGTGAGTGAGAATCCCCAATATCAGCGCCCGTGAGTTGGCTTGCTTACATGCTAATAAATCGACTCTCGCCTTATATAAAGGAGTACAACAGCGGAATTTTTCGAAATGTGGGATAATCCTACCTGTTCTCAGTGTGTGCGCGTTTTGAGAAGGACTTCATAGATTGTTTTTCTTGACACATAGTGAAAGAAGGTCACACACCCTTGGGACCCGATTTATCCCTCACTTCCAGGGGCTACTTATCTTTGTACATTCTCTAGTAATACATTCAGTATTGTGTGTTTGTGCTCCAAGCTTCTCCTTCTTCCTTGTGTTGTTCGCGTGCTTCCGCAGACATCTATCTCCAACAGTCTAATATCTCTTTTTGTGCATTATACTCAGCTATAGTGAGCTTTAAGATTCTCCTCTAGCTTTTTTTCAAGTGCTTTTATTTTTTGAAAGGTTTGTATTTCAGCTTTTAGAAGTTCTCCCTTGCTAACCTTTGACTAGTTGCAATCTTGATTGATGTAGCCCACTTTTCATATTTTCTTGCATTTATAATTCCTTGTTATGCTTCCATGTCGTGTCTTCATCCCTCCAAGTCCTCAATACTATATCCAATGAAGTCTCCAAGCCTCTAGAATACTATAATAGAACTGATGGGGGATGAGACTAACACCCCAGACTAATAATTGAAGATGTTTGCCTTTCACTAGGGCCACAAATAGTAATATAGGCTCACCGTTTTGGTCTTTTCTCTAAATATGTGCAGAGTCCTACTATGAAACTTTGCAAACAATGGGATCTATCTAACACAAATTGAATCATGCCAAATAGATTTTCTAGTTGGGAGAACAATTAAATCCAAGGCAAGCTATGTGTTTGGAACACTCTTTGCTATGTGCAAACATATATCTTCACAAGCTTGGCAATTTCTTAGAACTCGCTTAGCAAAAGACCTTGAAAATTTGGAAAACTTTGTCAAACTATATGTTGAGACCCACGAAGTTTGAAATCAATGAAAATGAGTAGAATAAGAGAGCACAGAATGCTTTGAAAGTTGGTATAATCAGGTTTCTAAAAGTCTAACTCCACCTTTAGTTAGAGACGAGAAATATTATGTGAAAATTATATAAGCAAGAAATAGGGTTACTTCTTTTAGCTTAGAACTTCACTTATGTAATTGGGAAACTTGTGGATTAAATGCAACATAAGATACATAGGGGGAATGGTGCTTACATAGAGCTTTTACTATTCCTACAATCTAATTCAGCACCCACCAATCAATTTAGGTGAAAATTTTTGTTGGTGATTGATGATATTTTAATTTCATTGAGTTTGGTGGAGCTTCCAACTTAGTTCCACAACTTGGGTCCTTTTTTCTATTGATCCACTTGAAAAATGTGTGTTTGAGTCCTTTTCTTCCCACTGGAAGATGCTTCTATTAGTAAGAAACGATAACCATTGGGTTACAATCCCAATCAGAGAGTAAAAGAAGAAATGGAAGGGGGAAAAGCACCATAGATGACTATAGAACCCTGAAAACCCCAACTCTTCGGGGGGGGGGGGTAGCGTGGGGAGGGAAAAAGAGCCAAAAGAGTGGCTCATTCCAATTGATAGTGTCACCCTAAGTTTTGAAGAAAAGGCCTTTCCTCCAAAGCCAGAAGAAGGTTTGTTGTCATTACGAGGTGCCATTCAAATCTCCCTTAAGGTAGTACGATTTCCCATGCAACATGTGAATCAACTTCAACCATAGATACCACACAATTGGGATTGGAGGGATCATGCAGGTCTTAAAGATGGCTCGGCATCTCACCCACCAAATGAACCACATGGAGAGACTCCTAATTAGCTCCCAATAAGGGCTTCCCTCAATGATCCACAGTGATATGTGCACATCTTGAGTGGTATCAATCTACCCATCCTAAATCAAAAGAATCATACTACCAAACTTGTGTTTGTAGCTGAGGGCCATACTATGGAGAGAGCCCCAAGCAAAAAACACCTCAAGTGATGGTTTGTGGCCCCTTCCTCCACCTAAAGATTCTTAAGATCCTCTACCGAATCTACTCTGCCATTGGGGAGCTTGAAGAAGATTGATGGTGTGACTCCAAATGATAAGTGCAACCAACACAATTCAAAAGTTGGCCCATGAAGGTCAACAAATTGCCAATTGTAATGCTCCTTTGGGCAACCAACCAGTAGAAAATGATCACCCGATGAGACTGTTGGGAACCTCATATTCAATGCAAAAATGATAGGATAAACTAACTCTTATGTGAGCCCAGTCTACTGCCAAAACGCAAGTGGAATGGGCCTCACCTCCTGACATGCATAGTGGATCCTCCACCCCTGCCTAGCACAATACTAAAAAAAGGGAACAATGCAGGCCTTTTCCAAGGATTGGGGATCATGCCACTACCACCCTCTAGGCCTCAAAGGAGGTGAGGTAATGATTGAGCCCCCCATGCCCAACGCCCTCAACCAAGAAGATTCCGATGTCCATTGGATCAAGGTCAATGTGCTAGTCCCGTACCAACCAAATCGGATGAAAGATATAGTCTGCAATGATCTCAAGCTTGATTGGAGAGTAGATCATCTCTCATGCATCATCAATCTCCAAGAAGATAGCCCCATCCTAAAAGATGCCCTAGGCATCAATCAAGACATCAATCTAGGTAAAGGCCCCAAGCCAAAATGCATGTAGTTGAGAAGTAGCTTGAGTCCCCCAATCCCTCGAGATTGGAGCCTAAACATCCTTAATCATTTGAGATACACCACACATCCCCATACAACGGTTCTCTTGACGCTCCACTAGGAGGCTCCGAAAACTAAGACAATCTACCACACTACACTGATGGCCTCTACCAAACTCCCCCCAAGAGTCATATGGATGGCAACCAACCATGAACCCTCTCTTAGAATGGATGAGTTCCAGGTAATAGGTTGAAGAGCTACTCCTATCACAAGAGGGAGTGAGCTACACCAAAGCAGGCTGAAGTAGCTCCCAAGATCTCATGATACTGCAAGCAAAACAGTCCTCCCTACAGTGCAAGAAGCCTATGCACCTCATCTTTGAAACAATCCATCTAATTTCAGGGTTCCAAAAGCCCATCAATGGCAATGGAAAAGATTCCCAATCTCTATTGAAGAATATCCTTCCAGAGCTTAAGGTGAGGAAGAAGACCATGCACAATAAACTTGCCCAACAAGGCTCTGCTCTAAGAGGTAGGGTCAATGATCCCCAAACCTTTGTGCTCGAAAGGAAGTGTGAGGACGTTCTTAAAAACTGTAGCCCAAGTGGGGTAACCGTCCTATCCAGACTTAAGGAAATTTCTTATTATCTACTAAATGTGGGTTATATAGGAACTCAAGAAGATCCAATAAGACTTGGCATACCACGTCATAGCCAAAAGAACTTGGTTAGCCATCATAACCCATCGAGCTAGGGATAAATGAGTAGAGCTACAATGAAGCAACTTCCCCTTGATGGTTAGACGGAGGGGAGAGATCTACTACTCAGGCACAATATCTAGACCAATATGGAAACCAAGGTACCATGACACGGGTTATCCATTGAATCTTCCCACAAGGAAGCAA
>CM035420.1:48887396-48892396 GCA_020310875.1 Ceratopteris richardii | reverse complement strand
AGAAAATGATACTGTATCTCTATGTGCTTTGTCCTTGCATGAAACACAGGATTTGCTGCAAGATATAATGAACTCATGTTATCTCCATGAATAATGGGTATACCTTGATCAATTCCCAAGCTTTTGAATAATGTCTGCATCCATATGACTTCCTTTGCTGCTTCTACAAGTCCTTTGTATTCAGCTTCAGTTGATGATAAGGCCACTGTGTGTTGTTTCTTTGAACACCAACTCACAAGCTTATCTCCAATGTATATCATGTAGCCATGAGTAGACCTTCTGTCATCTTGACTTCCTGCCCAATCTGAATCACTATAGGCTCTCAATCTTATATCTGATGTAAAAGGATAATATAATCCTTCTTTCAAAGTCCCTTTGATATATCTAAGGACTCTTTGACCTGCAATCCAATGTGGATCCTTTGGACAATGCATGAATTGGGAAAGAACACCAACTGCATAACTAAGATCAGGCCTTGTTAGAGTTGCATAAATCAAACTTCCAACTAGAGATTGATACTTCCTCATGTCTTTGAATTCTGCTCCATCATATCTACTGAGTTTATGATTGACCTCTAATGGTGTAGATGCCTCTCTGCAATTCTCCATGTTAAACTTCTTTAGAAGATTCAAGAGATACCTTTCTTGTGATACATAAATGCCATGTTCTGCATAAGTGATTTCCATTCCAAGAAAATATGATAATTTTCCTAGATCACTTATCTTGAATTCTCTTTCAAGTAGCTTCTTCACCTCCTTGATTCCTTCATTTGAGGTACCTGTAATTATAATATCATCTACATATATACAAATGTAGATCATACCTTCATCTGTTCTTTTGATAAGTAGACTTGCATCTGCCTTTGAACTTTGATATCCAAGGTCATTAAGATACTTTACAAGTCTATAATTCCAAGCTCTTGGAGCTTGCTTCAAACCATAAAGGGCTCTTTTCAACCTGCAAACATAATTTGGAAACTTATGATCTGCAAACCCTTGAGGTTGCTCCATGTAAACCTCATCTGATATATATCCATTCAAAAATGCATTCTTAATGTCCAATTGACTCAATGTCCATCCTTTTGATGCTGCAATGGCAATGATTGTCCTTATGGTTGACATCTTTGCCACAGGACTGAATGTCTCATCATAATCTATGCCAAATGTTTGAGCATAGCCTTTAACCACCAATCTAGCTTTGTATCTGGCTATAGTTCCATCTGCATGCTTCTTAACTTTGTAAACCCATTTATTTCCAATCACTTTCTTACCATTAGGCTTTGGGACAAGTTCCCAAGTTTTGTTCTCTTCAAGAGCATCAAACTCTTCCTTCATTGCTACTTCCCAATGTCTCTTACCCTTTGCTTCATCATAGCTTTGAGGTTCTTCATCTTCCTTAACCATGTAAGCATAATTTTTCTGAGTCAAGTAAGAAGTGTCATATGAATACCTTGTAGGTTGATTCCTTATTCTGGTTGACCTTCTTGGTTCACACTCTTCATGTATATCTGGATGTACTTCTTCATCAAATATTGGTCCATCTTCATTCCTTCTATATGATCCAACTCTTGATGTGCTTGCTTGCATATGTTCTTCATCTCCATCTATCTGCATATGTGATTTACCTCTTGCACTCCTTCTCATCTCTTCTTCAAATGTTTCAAGCTCACATTCTTTATCTGCATACCAACTCTTCTGTTCATCAAAAGTCACATCTCTGGAAACAATAAAATGTTTAGTTAAAGGACTCCATAGCCTATAACCCATTTGTTTTTCATCATACCCAATAAACACATATCTTTCTGCCTTTGGTTCAAGCTTATGTCTGAGTTGTGATGGTACATAAGCATAGGCAATTGACCCAAACACTTTACAATGGTCAAGTGTTGGTTTCTTACCCCACCAAGCTTCATAAGGGGTCATACCATTCAAAGCTCCACATGGTAATCTATTCACAAGGTATGTGGCTGTATTTACAGCCTCAGCCCAAAGATAATTAGGGCAATTCTTTTCCTTTAACATTGCTCTTGCAAATTCAACCAATGTTCTATTTCTCCTTTCTGCCACCCCATTATGTTGAGGTGTATACCTGCAAGTTATCTCTCTCTTGATACCTGCACTCCAAAGATAATCATTAAATTCTTGGGAGAAGTATTCTCCCCCTCCATCAGACCTTAGCCTCTTGAGTTTGTGACCTGTAACTCTTTCTGCATAAGCATGAAAATGTTTGAAGGCTCCAAAGACTTCTGATCTTTCCTTTAAAACATAAAGGGTTATCCACCTTGTAGCATCATCAATAAACAAAACATAATACCTAGATCCATTTATTGAACCTTCTTTTGTTGGACCCCATACATCTGTATGTATGAGTTCAAGCAAACCCTCATGCTTGAAACCTTTCTTCTGAAATGGTTGTCTATGAGCTTTTCCCATCTGACAAGCTTCACACTTGTAAATCATATGTTGATTCTTCACATTTGGTAGTCCCAATACAGATTGGTTCTCCACCATAGTTTTGATTCCTCTTTCATTGAAATGTCCCAATCTTTTATGCCAAAGATCTAACTCTGTAATTACTTCATCACCATGTGTGATTAGGGCTTGACCAACATTTCCTTGCACTTTGAGAGTAAAAAGTCTACCTTCCTTCTTACCACAAACAATGGATTTGTATGCATCCTCTGGATCTTCAACAAATACCCCTTCATTTGTAAATCTGACTTGAAAACCTTTTTCCACTATTTGTCCAACACTAATCAGATTCTTTGGTATTGTTGGAACATACAAAACATTTGTTAATAAATCAGCTCCACTCCTGCACTTCACCTTTCCAATTGAATGCACATTATGCTTTGTATTGTCACCTGTTTGTACTGTATGACTTGAATTTCCTTCTTCCAATTCTGACAACAATTCTATATTACCTGACAAATGATTTGAACAACCAGAATCAATATAAAATACCTTGAGATCCTCCTTCTCTGATGAACTAATTGAATTCATCATCAATGTTGTATGGTTGTCATTCTGTGTATCATTTGCATAATTATAATATGTGGTGTTGTATGATTGGTTCTGATTCCAATTTCTACCACCACCTCTTCCATAACTTCCTCTTGAATTTTGTCTTCCTCTTTGAAATTGATTCTGAAACCTTCCACCTCTTCCTCTGCCATTGTTGTTCTGATTTTGGCTTGCTCCTTGTTGATTGTGCCAACAATCATATGCTAGATGATTGCTCAATCCACAAATCCAACATGTCTTCTTATTATTGTTCTGATTACCTCTACCTCTTCCATTACCTCGACCTTTACCTCTGCCAAAACCTCTTCCTCTTGCATAATTTGCTTGAGTTGTTGACTCTTCTTCATCCTTTGCCTTGCCTTTATCTCCTTTCTTTTTATTCTTCACATACATTGCAGAACTTTGACCTTTGTCTCCATCTGACTTTAAGTCTTGCTCAAATGTGAGCATCAATCCAAGTAATTGATTCAATTCTGGCACATAATGGTTTAATGAGAGTTCTGTTGAAAGTACAAAAGGCTTCCACCTTTCATCACCTCTTAATCCTGCAAGTAATTGAGCTATCAACCTATGATCTTCAATATCCTCATCAATGGATCCAAGGCTATCTGCCAAGTCCTTCATCTTAGTGACATAATCACTAATGCTTTGACTTTGTTTTTTCTTGAATGTGGTGAACTCTGACCATAAGCTAGCTTTCCTAGCTTTAGTAGTGTTTTGGAAGTGGTCTTCCAAAGCATTCCAAATATCTTCAGCTGTTTCTAAACCTCTGATATGTGGCAACAAGTGATCTGTAATAGTGTTGTATATATAAGCTCTTGCACTTGCATCTCTCTTCTGCCATAGCTTCAAAGCTTCTAGCTCTTCCTTCCTTGGATGACTTTCATCTTCAAATTTAGGCTTCTCCTCTTCACCTGTCACATATACCATTAAGTCCTTACTCATAAGTAAGGCCTCCATCCTCATTACCCAAGCAGGATAGTTATCTCTGTCCAATTTGTCAATAGACACATGATCTGCCATGGTATCCTTGCTTCTGCTTCAACCTGTAAGTGTAAGGTTAAAGAATGATACCTTTTGTAGACCTTTACTCTTGGGAGCAACTTCGAAATACTCTTCTGATGACTTTTGGTTGTTGAACACCTCAGCTTCCTCCTTCTTTGATAAAGAACTCTTCAAATCTTCTTGTATCTGCTCTCCTTTACTTCTCGAGGACCTTATCTGCTCTGATACCACTTGTTGGTGTGTGAAACACCACAAGAACTAAACTAATGTGGTATTAGAAGACCTCCATAACCATCATTAGCTTAGCAAACCTCTAAATATGAACCTTCAACTCTGAACTTAGTGAAAATCAAAAATTTCACTTCACAGAAATCTGCGCCTCTTCTTTAAACTTTCAATCTGACCTGTATCAACTTGATCTTTGCAAATTCTTCTGATCATTTGCTAGGAAAGGTTCTTGCTAATGTTCAGTAACATATAACAAGCAAAACTTTCAAGCAATAACTTCACAATCTTCTGATTTTGTACCAAACTTTACACTATGTCTGAAAACTGGAAATTTACTTCATCGATTTGACATACCTTCACTCTTAAGCTGATTTCTCTGAGTACGCGTCCCGTTTCTCAAAGATCTTTTGACCAAATGTAGTTGAGGATAGTAGCTTTCAAACGAGCTATTACTTACCAAAAACTTTACACTGTGCTTCGAGATCTGACCTTCAGAAGATCAGTCAAATGTGCGCCAGAAAAGTCGTAACTGTCAACTACCTTACATAGTCATATGAAATGACTTAGAACTCAATGTACAAGAGGAATTAGACTCAATCCTTCTACACAAACATGTGTTGATTATCAGAGAAGATGTGTACAAAATGGCTTGGCCTAATTTTGCTCACAGCCATGGAAAACTCTCTCAGACTCAGAAGTTTTCTCTCACCATCTCTCTCAGAAATTACACGACTTTTCTCTACT
>CM035420.1:48879896-48882396 GCA_020310875.1 Ceratopteris richardii | reverse complement strand
CCACATTCATTCAAGAACTTGACCAATCTGTAATTCCAAGCTCTTGGGGCTTGCTTCAACCCATATAAAGCTCTCTTGAGCTTACACACATAATCTGACCCAATTGACTCCATGAAGCCTTCTGGTTGCTCCATATATACTTCATCTGCAATGTAACCATTTAGAAATGCATTTTTCACATCCAATTGTGATAATTTCCATCCTTTGCAAGCAGCAATAGCAATCAATGTCCTAATTGTAGACATCTTAGCAACAGGACTAAAGGTCTCATCATAATCTATCCCATAAGTTTGGGCATAACCTTTAACCACAAGTCTAGCCTTATATCTAGACACCTTACCATCTGCAAACCTCTTTGTTTTATATACCCACTTGCATCCAATGACCTTCTGATTCTTTGGTCTTGGTACTAGTTCCCAAGTTTCATTTTCAAGTAGAGCATCATACTCTTCTTGCATTGCCTTCTTCCAATTCTGTTTACCTTTGGCTTCTTCATAAGTGGTTGGATCTTCTTCTGTTTTCACAATGTAGGCATAATCTTTTGTTGTTAGGAAAGATGTATCATAACTATACCTTATAGGCTCTTTCCTTTCTCTTGTAGATCTCCTGATTTCTGCACTTCTTGAAGTTTCAGCCTCATTTGATTCTGGATCAAATCTTGGCCCTTCTTCTACATGATCCTGCACTCTACATCTAGAGTCAACTTCATCAACAATTTCTTCACATACTTTTACCTTTGCCTTTCCTTTCCTTTGAATTTCTTCAACACCTGTATACTCATTTGGTGATCCTGTATACCATATGTTTTGCTCATCAAATGTTACATCTTTAGTAACAAGAAATTGCTTTGTGGATGGACTCCACAACCTGTAACCCATCTGTCTATCATCATATCCAATAAACACATACTTCTCTGCTTTTGGTTCTAGCTTATGTCTTAATTGTGAAGGAACATAGGCATATGCAATACATCCAAATACTTTACAATGATCAAGACTAGGCTTCTTACCCCACCATGCTTCATAAGGGGTTCCTCCATCCAAAGCTTTGCAAGGCAACCTATTCACAAGGTATGTTGCAGTGTTAATAGCTTCTGCCCATAAGTAATTTGGACAATTCTTTTCCTTCATCATGGCTCTTGCAAACTCTACAAGAGTCCTATTCCTCCTTTCTGCTACTCCATTCTGTTGAGGGGAGTACCTGCAAGTTACTTCTCTTTTGATACCTGCATTCCACAAATAATCATCAAACTCTTTTGAGAAATACTCTCCCCCTCCATCTGATCTTAACCTCCTTAACTTTTGTCCTGTGATCCTTTCTGCATAAGCATGGAAATGTTTGAATGTCTTGAAGACTTCTGATTTGTCCTTGATTACATACAAAGTAATCCACCTGGTTGCATCATCAACAAACAACACATAATATCTGGATCCATTTATGCTATAGTCCCTTGAGGGACCCCATACATCTGTATGAACCAATTCGAGCATGTTTGAATACTTGTACCCTGATTTGTTATAAGAACTTTTATGTGCTTTACCTAATTGACAAGCTTCACACTTGTACACCATATGTTGCCCTTCAATATTTGGCAATCCAAGCACCACCTGATTCTTTGACATCTCCTTTATAGCTCTCTCATTGAAATGACCTAGCCTCTTATGCCATAGGTCTAATTCAGACACCTTTTGACCTCCATAAGTAAACAATGCATGTCCCACATTACCTTGGACTTTGAGAGTAAACAATCTTCCTTCCTTTTTACCTGCAATTATGTTTCTATATCCCTGATTTGGATCTTGTACATAAACACCATCATTTGTGAATCTTACCTCATATCCTTTCTCCACAATTTGCCCTACACTTATCAAATTTTTAGGAATAGTAGGAACATAAAGTACCTTGCTCAGAAGTGTACTTCCACTCTTTGTCTTAACTGATCCAATGCTTTCCACTTTATGTTTGGTATTGTCACCTGTTTGAACTGTATGTCCATTTACCCTTGCTTCCATATCAGTCATCAAGGATAAATTTCCACTCAGATGGTTGCTGCACCCTGAGTCAATATAGAACACTCTTTGATCTTCTCCCATTGATTCATGAGTTGCATTCAAGATAAGAGTCATATCATCCTTCTGATCTGATGCATAATTGTAATAATTATTGTTGTAGGACTGAGATTGGAAGTTTCTTCCACCTCCTCTACCATATGATGTCCTACCACCTCTTCCTCTGAAGTTACCTCTTTGGTTTCTGCCTCCTCTACCTCTTTGACTATAATTCTGATTGTTGTATCCTCCACTTTGATTATTATACCAACAATCATTTGCCAAATGATTTGTTCTGCCACAAATCCAACAAGCTTTAGCATTATCTTTGTTCTTACCTCCTCTTCCTTTACCTCTGAAATTTGTCTTCCCTTTTGTGAAGTTGGCTTGATTTGAATTCCCTTCATCATCATTTGATTGCTTTCCCTTGCCATTCTTTTTCTTGTCCTTGG
>CM035420.1:48634896-48872396 GCA_020310875.1 Ceratopteris richardii | reverse complement strand
GATAGATAGATAGATAGATAGATAGATAGATAGATAGATAGATAGATAGATAGATAGATAGATATAAGTAAAACTAGTAGCATTGTTTGAGCCTTTATAGATTTTAAAGTTCTAACTTCTCACCCAAGTTATCCTCTATGTCTATGCACATTTTCACACAATATTCTATGTTCCTAGGGTGCTTCAAGTCACATATGACTGTAATTCTGCACTCAGAGAGCCATCCAAAAAAAGTGCCACTTGTTTGGATAGCATGGGTAACTTTGTAATATTGCGTCTTTCCAAGTATTGCCTAAATCTTCTTCGTGCTAGTCAAAGAGTTTCTTGAGGTGTTTGCTAGAAGCTATGTAAGAGAGATGAGGTATTGTACCCGATGCTCGTTTTGGAGAATTTAGTGATGAATGCTTCTAGCAACTAGTCCATGTTCCTAAATTGACCTTGATGCAGTGCTTGAAACTGTGTGAGGGCTGCATTCTTTAGAGTAAGGCCAAAAGCATTGTATTTAGTGAAGAAATCATCAACTTGTTCACTCTTAATACTTGCCTAAACTATTCCACATGATCATATGGTTCTCAAATGGAATCGAAGTAGTTCTTCATGGACTTCACCAAATATATAAGTCTCAATATCCTAGGGTGTTCTCTTGGTCTTGGTAGGGGGAATTGTTCCATGCCTCTTTGATGTGTCAAACCTCAAAGCCTCTCCTCATCTATCCATTCTATCTCCAAACGTGATCTATCTCTTCTCGAGAGGTTTGCAAAGCATACCTCTAGTCTATCTCTAGTTTTTTCCTTATGCCTTCATGAATCGGAGATGACTAGGCTCCATGTTGACCATGAGAAATAGTGGATCTCCTTGGCAGAAGATCAAGTGACCCTTCCAAGTGTATGCATGCCTACCATGCTCCATCACTAAGAACATTCTCTCTGAAGTGTTATCCAGGTAGATAACCTTCCTTGGAGTCTCAAGGTCTTTAAATTGATATATGATGATTCCTCCTACTTCATTAGGTTGATCTAGTTTCAATCTCTAGAAGGCTCAACATTGAGCCCATGCAAAAGAAGTTTGATGCTTTTGTTAGCATGAGGGATCCACTTTGGGTTTATTATTCTAGTTAGAATGGACTTGGCACGAGGCGTTCTTGGCTCCTTTACAAGGCTCTCAGGGTCTAGGTTTCTAATCTCATCTTAAGGAATGAAAATTATGAATTCATCAGTTCTATCTAGTAAGCTACTGACCACATACATGATTCCCTACTTATGGATATATGAACCTTTTGCAAATTTGACCACTAGGTATTCAAGTCCAAGGGTTGATCAAGGATTTTGATTTGGACAATATATCTACTCAAATCATCCTCATAGATGCAAACACCTAATGGATTGGTTCAAGTATATTCCAATTTAGTCTTATAAGGACTCTATAGTATCTTTAAAAAGAATACCTTAGAGCTACCAATTGGCCTCTCCATACTAAATGACAATTCTGAAACACTAGTCTGAGAGCTTGGTAAGTAGTGATAGTCACTTAGCTACTAAGCCCATCACCTTGCTGTGTGATTGACTCTAGCCTCTAAGGATCAGATGCTTTTATGCACCTACTTAACCTAAGGTTCATATGCCTTCTCTATTACCTCACCTTTTCCTAAGTACAAGCATGATGCAGTGTTCTTTTGTCATAGTCACTTGAACTTTTTAGGTTCTTCTTTTTGGTATGAAGTCTTGTTTAATAAGTCAAGTCATTAGGAATACTTGAGTTATAGCATGATTTGTTGTGTTATTGATGATTGTTATCATGAGGAAGGCGATAAGGAAGAGAGCTCACACACACACTCTGACAATCAAAGAGAATCATACACACACACAGATTGAGCCAAGAAAGAATGATCTTCTTCTTCTATTTGTATTGTGTAAAAGGAATGTACAAGAATGACCTAAAACAAAAATACAAGCAGTACCATATATAAAGGACAATATATAAGGAAAATCCTAATGTCTGCTAATGAGTGAGCTAGCAAAAAACAAATGTTTCATCACTTTCAGTAGATAAATCTAGTAAACCTTATACCAGTGTGGCCACTATACATGTCAGAGAAATGAAAAAGTGATACTTCTAATTCTGGATCATCACGTTTTGAGCTTGATATCTCAACACTCTACCTCAAGCTCAACGTCATGTCCTGTAGTCCAAGCATCTTTGAAAATGTCTTCAACGTTTTTTCTTCAAGGGCTTTTTTGCAAATATTTGCAACCTACTCATCCATTCTCACATAAACAATATCGATATCACCTGCTAATACCTTCTCTCCGATGAAGTGATAATGTACCTTGATATGCTTTGTTCTAGCATGAAAAACAAGACTCAATGCTAATTGTATGCTGCTAAGATTATCACAATAGCTAGTGATAGGCTTTTGCACTTCGACACCTAAATCTGCAAGTAGCATCTCTAGCTATGATTCCTCACATGCTACCATTGGAAAACCTCTATAGTCAACCTCTCTACTCGACATAGCAACAGTGGGTTGCTTCTTACTGCTCCATATAATAGATGCTCTCCCAAGTGTGAATAGAATGCCACTAGTAGATCTTCTATGTAGAATGCTACTAGCCCAATCTACATCGTTGTATTCATGAGCCTGTAAATCTATACCAACTTCATAAAACAATGCATAATCCAAAGTAGCACTCACATAAGGTAGAATGCACCTTAGAGCATCTAAATGTGGCTTTTGGGGAACCTGCATAAATTGACTTTCAAGTCCAACAGTGTAGCTTAGATCAAGCCTTGTAATTGTGAGATATATCAAACTTCCCATAATTTTCATATACATAGTAGCATTTTCTAATGCTTCACTTGATGTAGTATCCAACTTCAATTTTTGATCTAATGGCATAGAAATTGGCTTACAATCTCCCATAGTATAACTTTGCAGCATATTCAAGGCATATTTCCTTTGTGACATTTAGATACATGTTTCTGTATGTATAAACTCAATGCCCAAGAAATAGCATGGAACATGAAGATCTTTCATGTCAAGTTCCTGCATAACGAGTTGCTTTACCTCTTTAATGCTTGCTTCATGGTTGCCTCCTACAATCAATTCATCAACATAAATAACCACAATTGTGATGCCATCATTACCCTTCCTTGGATATAGGAATGATCTACATCCCACACAGAAAAACCAATGGTGGATAACTAGTCTGCAATGTTTGCATGCCAAGCATGATGGTGTAGGCGTGAAAGCGACAGTTGGTGCATCAAGACAAATGCCGGTATTACGACACATGCCGGGTGCTTGGAGCAAGCTTAGGTGAAGTGGGAACTCAAAGAAATAATTAAGGGTTCAGTTGAAAAACATATCCCAATGTCCGGAACTTTACAAACGCTTTTACTCTTCAAGTCATTTCTCCGAAAACTTCAGAATTCTTAATAGAACATACCCACACAAGGTAACTTAAATAAGTTTCGGTTAAACATGTAAATTGAAGCCAAACAATCCATTCATCATCTTTCATCAAAGAGAATTTCAATAAGCTCAAGAGAGCAACCTTCAAAAATTTATCATTATTTTCATGATCTTTTATGGAATATTTTTTTCTAAGAGAGAAAACATTTGAGTTCTCTAGAACACATAAGTATTCATGCTTGAGGCAAGGAAGAGTTCACTAAAACTTAGCGGTGACTCAGAAGAGTTAAACCATAAAGGATTAGTGGTTCAAAAGTTTGTCGTTGCATCAAACAATTTGCCAACTATGTTCCAAGCTAAACGAGAAGTTTCAATAATGCATTAATATGCTTTGTAGTTCAAAAGAACATGTCAAATACTTAAGTCACTATATATATATATATATATATATATATATATATATATATATATATATATATAATTAGAATTGCATGTACTAAAAGCAACAAAAGCTCTCTTATAACCTTGGGCGTTTGAAAAGAGTTACAACAAAACATTATCATCCATTCATCTTCAAAGTATATGTCAAAAAGAAGTATGAAACGGTTCTACTATTTAAACTTGCATAATTGCTTTTAATGAAGAAATTCTCGTGATTGTTTCCATTGAAGCAGAAAGATATTCAATAAGTTGAAAAACGCATTGAATGTATATGGCCTATCTTCAAACTTTACGATTTTCCAATGTAATTTCAGTATATGATTTTAGCTTCATGATATTTAATCTGTCACGCAAATGCCCAGTTGATGCTAATACTGCGTTAGATCTAATACGCAAATGACATACATGTAAGAGCGAATCGTAGAATATTAACTCCTCATTTAACGTGCATGGTTATATGATCGGACACTCATGATGATCAGTCAAGTTTGATGATAATTCAAGATTATCAGATGTCATTCATAAAAAAATGAAAGCATGTTTTCTTATTGATTTGAACACATGAGCGAAACACTTCGATGAAGGTATTCCTTTCATGCATGCCTGGCTTCAAGTAATAAAGAAATTTACATGTATCTTTTTTCTTCTACTTCTTCATCACACAACGTTCGTCCAAAGATTCAAACTCCACAGATGTGCGACAGAAGATTCTTCTATCTTTTCCGTCATGTGATCTATGTCAGAAAGTCATACTAAACAACTGAATAAAGGATCCAATTTATGGAATGTACAGTAATCAAAGTACGAATCTAATTTCTCCAACACAAAATTTATAACGTTCTGTTACTACCGAGTACTTCCAAATTCCGCTTCACTAACGCATTTCGTATAACTTTTCAATGGAAAGAAGGAATGTCAATAAGCCGACTTATCAAATGGTTAAAAAGATCAATTCAACAACTGCAAAATTATCAAAAAAAGTCATTTCAAAGTTTTTCATTGCAGACCAGAGTCACAGAAATTATACAGTAATCATAGCCATTGAGTTCTAGATAAACAAGCACATATAAATGAAACTTTCATTGCGATCTGAATCAGATAATCTTCAGGATTTCATATATATCAAAATTGATGATCTCATGAGAATCTCTCCGACATTCACCCCCTCCAAACCTGTGCATCCTCCGGATGCGCCAAACCGTCAATAACATGTGTCTTCAGGATCCTGTAAGTGCATGGGTTAAAAACAGACAAGTGTATGTGCATGACCATGTAATAGGCCCTAATATATGCATATTCTAGAATGCATGGATAACAACAAAAACATGGTGCCAAATGGAAGGTAATAGGTTTTTGATGACGAGGCCGGTGCTCTCACTCACATACATTTCATTGTGCATTTACATCACACCTCACAATCACTCAATGTGCATGGGAAAGCTCAAATTGTGCCTTAACGAATGATGGTGCTTCATGTATCATGTGTAGGCATAATAGATTTAGATTTAAACAAACCCTCAAATGTCTTTCACACAAAATATGCAATGCGTATCAGATACATATGAAAAACAAAAAGATGATGAATGCCATATTTTCACCTACTTGTTGATCATTTGTCTTATTGATACTATTTGCATTCTTCATCATAAACATCTCCACTCCAAACTCTTATCTTTTGCATTTATTTGGTCTCATGTATCGATAAAGCACAAACATTAGGTGTTCGTATATTTATATTTACAAAATTAATTTCATAATTTTAGATTCCTTGTAAATCACAGTTTCTCTTTGCAAGGAAACTCCACTACTAGGTGTTCAATGAAGAAGTTATCCATTTGATAAAGCCAACTTTGAATTGCATCAATCAAAAGGAACATTCTTAAACAAGCTAGATATGCAAACAAGCAATTCTATTTGCTTTTCCATCCCTTGAAGGCTTGATTGGCATACATAGCTCTTGAAAATTTTGGACATTCATGATGTAATCATTTGAGCATAGTTTCCTTTATTCATGATCCTTTTAGTTTCATCATACCAAAATGCATTTGAAAACTATATAGCACTTGTATATATTAATTTTATTTTTATCATGCTTAAACCATCGTCAAAAAGATCCTTAAGGCATGTATTTTGATCAGTTTTATGCTTGAATTCATTTGAAAATAATTCACCATTTGCATTATGATTATTTCATTTTCCATCTTCATTAGAAAAGAGTTTCTAGATAGACTAATAAGATTTAAACTTGGAATGGGAAGGCTCCTCATTCTTAGATTGTATGCTCATATTTTTGATCCAATTTGTTATCATTTCTGCCTATTTAGTGCTAGCAATTATGGAATCCGCTTTTAACTCTAATCTTTCCAAGAATTCTTCATCATTGTTTTGGTCCAAAACCATCTCTCCTTCACCATGAAGGGACTTAATTTCATGACATTAAAGGAAATCTTGATCATCAAAATCACTAGATTCTTTGTTATGCAAGTTGAACTCATCACATTCTCCACATTCACTCACACCATTTTGTCACTTTCTAGGAATGTAGTTTGATGACAAATCAAATTTGGTATTAAAAATGCCAACATAGAAGTATTTATCTATCTCGATTGCTTCTTGCTCATTCTCTTTTGGGGATGTACTTTCACCACATTCCTCATACATTTTTTTGATCATTTACTTTTGCTCAAATGTGTAATCATGTCTGAAGATCTCAAGGCATTCATCCAATCACTCAGATCTTCATTCATCTAATAGTATTCACATTAAGCTTCATTATGTAGCTAGTTGATTCAATATTTTCAACTCTATTCTCATTATATAAGGTGCTTTCATAACATTATTCATACATTTCAATTAACATTGCATGTGGGTGTTTGTGAATAGTATGCATGCATGTGAGTCATGATTTATGAATATATAGAAACTTATCCTCACAGTCGCAATGGATGATCCCACTTGGTTCAACGGAAGATCGTGGAGCCTTCTCACACATAGAAAGAGATAGAAGGAGACATGTAAAACACATAAGAGACTAAGAGAAAAGAGGCAAGAGACAAGAGACATGAATTACACGATATTGTAATGAAATACATGTACGTGAGTGTGGTCATACATCAAGGTAAGCATTCTACTAGTGAAAGGCAGTCTGCACGACCCTCCCACCATGATAGTTCAATCAAATGTCACACGTGAGAGGATAGGTTCCACTGCATTAACCCTATATCTTTCTAGGAGCATAATGTGTATCTCAAGAACTCTAAGACTCATAAAATCAACTTTAATTCATTCACATGCTCCACTGAGGGTGATCATCTCAAGGAAACCATGTGCACGCAAGGGCTCAAAGGATGCCTAAAAATGATGCTCTACTAGTTTGGAGGGTGTTTTTATAGTTTTTCTTAATGAATTTGGGCTCTTGGATCTAGAGAAATTAACGCTCAATCCACAGATGAAGTGCTTTTGATTACAACCATTGGATCTATAAAATGCATGATTGGGATTGGTTCTTTATATGATATCTAGGGCAAAGGGTGGAGAATTAGGTGCATTCATTCTCCTCTATTGGATTTGGGCAAGATATGGACCGCCGGATCAGTGCTAACATCAATTTGGATAATATTAGCTGCTATTTTTAGATGAACTTTGCATTATTGATCTTTGATCATCAAAATAGGCTTATTAGATGAAAAAAATGGTGGATCCTCTTTTGTTTAAGCTTTAGTGCATCTCCACCCTTGAATGTGAGCTAATCCTGTTTGTACAACATGGCTCAATCATTGTTTTCCATGTGGTAGCCCTTCAAGCCTCCAATTCGCTTATTCTAGGAAATTATGGTGTCCTTGAAAACTCGATTTTGTGCTTCTTGACCCTCAAGGTATCCTTTAATGAAGATGAAAACGCTAGGGCTGTGTTTTGAAAGGTCTCCTTTAGGAATATGACAAAAAACACCCATCTCCCTTATACAAGTTTGAGTACATTTGGAAGTTTGCAAGGTGGCATTAAGGTGTCTAGCAAGCTCTGATAGCCTTTAAATGTTACACAAATACGTAGCTACATATGATCATTATACATGCCAAACTATATGGCTAGAAAAAATTCCTTTACAAGATTTTGTAGTGTCTAAGTGCAAAAATTACAACTTTACAAAATGCACATGGCATATTAGTGTGCTAGAAAATCCATTTTCATGTCAAATTTAGGCTATAGACTTTCTTTGATAGGCTTTATAAGTGTATGAATTTTCATGTGATTTGGTGACATTGAAAATTTTGCCTTAATTTCCAAAACTTTACCAACTTTGACCACTACCTTAGATTTGCTTGATTTCTTCCAAACATTGCATGTGAACTACCTTTGACATCCTTGATGCATCTTGGACTTCTCAGGGAATTTTGGATACCTTCACCGATTGTGTTTCCTGTACGCCTTCATTAATGAGAGAGGAGAGAAAATCTTGATGACACTGCATGCATCATATCCTTGGAACATTCCCATTTGACCAAATCCTTCAATTGAGCCCGTCACTCCAACATATGAACCCAATGTGAAATTCCATGGCACTAGAGTGACTCAGGTGGTATCATTGCACATGTTGTATATGCATTCCAATGCTTAGCACAAACACTATATAAGAAGTGCTTGGGGTCACTTCTATTTTTCCTTCACCTAGTATTCAACACAAGCTTGGAGCTTGGACCTCAATAGAGGTGGTGTTTCGTCTAGCACATGTGGCAGCCATGGTGCTAACTTGAAGCATGTTGAGGAGCATCTATGGAGTTCTTCTTAATGATTCTTCTTGGAGAAGATGAAGGGTGTGCTCACACTCTAGCTCATGGAGAGGAGGCTATCTCTTGTTCATGGCAAGAAGACTTGGTCATTAGCAGCTTGATGGTGAGGATCGGCCATCTACATGGTGTATTTGAAGATTATCTTCTTCAAGAAGCTATTAGGTTGAAGATTGTCTTCTACAAAAAGATGTCGGGCTACTTCAAAGACATTGGATGGTGCCATCTACATGTTGTATTTGAAGATTATCTTCTACAAGAAGATATCAGGTTCAAGATTGTCTTCTACAAGAAGATGTCAGGCTACTTCAAAGACATTGGATGGTGGTTAACATAAGATTCACATCTTATGTTAAGTATTCAGGTACATATTCTCTTTATGCACACATGTACTACTTGAATTTTATGGAGGTCGTGGCGTTCATATCAGTAGGAGTCCTATTCGGCATAGGTACAAGAGAAACAGTACGTATATGCTTTATGCATATTTGATGAGGTGTTTAAGAAGGTGTGTTCACATGAGTTTGAGGATTTCTAGCAGCAAACTTGTTAGCATTCTATGCTACTTTATAAGTATGTGATCTTTTCACACACGTATCTGACTTAGGGTCTTCCATAGCCTAAGTTCAGATGAGGGTTTGTTGACTATTAGTTTCACATTGATCCTTCCTCTTTGAGTCACTCATATTCACTCTTCTATAACCTATAAGGTCACACATCTCATATATATTCAGATTACTACCCATACATCTGAATATGTTTGTTACATTGTACATTCACTGATTCATCTATTTCTCACCACATAGAGTGGTTGAGAGTTTTGATCCCACATTGTACATTGAATATTGGTATATATGATACTATGAGTAAGCGATGGCTTACGTAACACCTTACACATGTTGTCTATTCTTTCTCTATTTTTATCTCATCATTTGTATGATTAAGTTGTGGTATGTTCATGTTTTGTCAATATTGAAGAATGCTGGAATTAATGTTGTATATACTGGACCTATGGAACCATGGACCTATGACATGAGCCTAAGGGCCTACCTCACTTCCAACATTCGGTATCAGAGCACTAAAGTTTTGGTTACAGAACTTTAGATCTTTGGCATCAATGCATTAAGGCTCATTCATATCTCAGGTTCCCAGAATTCCAGATTTACAACATATGATTTGAAAGCATCTTCTAATATTTGACATTTGACATACACACTTAATCTAGATGAGTAGAGATTTGAGAATTAGACAATACAGTTACATGTGTATTCATGAGTGTGGAATATGAAGTTGATGATCTGTTAGCAGCCGAATATTTTTGAAGAGTATGCAAATACTTTACAAAAGTATTGTTTGAAGACCCAGACTTGATGAAGAGAAGACTACTTCAAATTCAAGGAAGAACAATGGTTTAGAGAAGATGAAGGAATCATATCAACATCAAATCACAGGTATCACTTTCTACTATCAGATTATCATTTGCAGGTCATATCTTAGAAGAGCAGTTATGAAGAGATTTCAAGGTTTCAAGGAATGCTTTTATACACTTTCAATCTTTTGAAAGTTAAAGCATTAGCTACATCAAAACAAGTATCTAGAGGTTTTTCTAGAGAGTTTTGAGAGATCTCTTTCATGCCAAGAAAGTTCATCTAAGAAGACAAATGTGAAGATGGGATGAGTTTTGTTTTTAGCCAATTTTCTATTGTAAGTTGGTTGGATATCAAGGTACAAATGTATCTAGAGAAGGTAACTCTAGAAGGGTAATTCATCATTCAGACAACGATTGGTGAATTTAGTCATTTCAGACATTTGAATCAGAATTTTGATTCAGAGATATGAGGAGATGATAAAACATGTTTCTATATTCAACTTCCATTTATATACCATGTTTGTTTTATCTCTTACTCTTAGCATTAGAAGAAGAGAAAATTTCAGTTGAAAAAGTCAAGAGTGTTTGCTACTTGAAGATGAAGAGAACAAAAGGTATGGAAGAGAAGTTTGAAGATGTTGACATCATCAGGTGGAAGAAAGATGCAGAAGAAGAAAGTCCATCAGTTCCAAAAGAAAAGTAAGACTTCCTTTTCTCATATATTTTCCATATACTTTTCCTATTTTATCCTCTACATCCAAAGACAAGTCTACGAGAACATCTTGTGAAGAATCTTGTTTAAAGAAGAAGCAATTTCTTGTTTTGCATTATACTTAGTCATGATTTAGTAGATTTGACAAAGAATGGCATTGAGAGAAAGAAAAAGCAGCAGATATATGTTTTGACTCATATGTGTATGAGTTATATTGAAGCTTTTAAGCAGGCAGCTTATATATTCCCTCAAAAAATTCTTGGAGTGTCAATACAGAGCTACTTGGTATATGACAAGTTGCAGAGAAGTATATTTCTTCTCATCTAACTCTTGAGGTAAAAGATTTTTTTGTAGTAGATGTTGAAGACTTGGTTTGAGGTTTTATATTTGGAAAGGTTACCTCATATTCAGTATTTTTAGAAAACTTCAGAAAATTCAGAATCTTGTTGATGTACCAGTCAGTTGAAGAATCTACTTTCTATGATTGTCTTGATTTTTTGGATACATGTTTGTATTAAAAAATGTGTTCCATCAGATCCTATCACTTGATTAAGAAGTGGAGTTAGCCAAAAGAAAATCAAGCAAGTACTATCACATTTCACCTGGGTAAAATATGAAAGTTATGAAGTATCAAACTTGCAGCTTTTGGAGTTCTCAAGGTGAGAAGTTTGTCCACTTATGTTTCAAGTAGGAGTTAGAGATTCTTGGGAAGGATTTGATTGAAGAAAAGTTTTATAACTTTTTGAGAAGCATGGACACTTGGAGACATTCAGGTAACAAATCAAACATTGCATCATGAAGTTTTGATAAGAGAAGATTCTACACAGAAGAAATCATTGATCTTGAATGATCATGAAGATCTTGAGTATTTATGAGTCAGTTGTCTATCCTTTGTTTATGAAGATTCTTAACATTGGAAGAAGTAAGTCAAAGATTCAGATTCTATCAGATTTGTGTTGCAGAGAGATAGAAATACTTGTTATGTTGTAGAAGGTTATGAATCCTATAATGCTTTCAGCAAGGATTTGTTATGTTAGGATCATCTAACCTTATTCTACAATATGGAAAGCTGATGACTTACAGTGAAAGCTATTAGCAACTGTAGTGCTAATAAAAAGGGTTCAGACATTTTGTTTCAGATACAAGTATTGATCACTGAACATCAGATTTATGAAGAAGGACGTCCAAGATTTTATAAAGTCTAATATAATTTGAAGAATACTGGATACTAATGTTAAGTTATCAAGGGGGGTGATGAAACATGAAGACTTATTTTCAGCCATATGTGAAAGAATGCAAATTCATACCTACAAGTATTCCTATATTTCCTTTGTCAGGTTCTCTTTATGTTCTAGCTTTGAAAAAAGAAGGAAGAAGAAGAATATTTGGAGAAAGTTCCTGTTAGGATGTTCCTGTTGAGGAGAAGGTTCCAAAGTTCTATTGAAGAGAAGCTTGATATTTTAGAAAGGTATATTTCAGAAGTGCGCACATATATGTTTATACCGAGTTCTGAAGGCAAGAGGTATGAAGGATTTAAAGGATGAAGACATGATGACATCATAGATTTTTTGACTCATATTTCAGTTGATTTCAATTGAGTTGAGTTTATTTGACTTGAGTACAGTCAGAGATGAACCAGCAGTGTTCATAATACACTAAGTTGTGAGTTGTCAGTCATAGGTTCCAGGATTCAGTTCCTGATTTTGTTTAGTGTATTTACATGACACAGCAGAAGTACGTTGAGAAACTTTTTTTGTAAGGTAAATGCAAATATGTGGATCCTAGTGTATGTTTTCAGGTTTTTGAAGACAAGAAATAGCAGGTTCCGAGATAGTTCATGCTATATTTATTGTCAAGCGGTGATTGCTTGATAAGAACACTATTGGATATCTAGTTTGCATATTTTCTCAGGTATTATGGTGCATATTCAACAAGTTTAGGTTTTTTGAAGGAAAGTTTTTAGTTTTGAAGAAGACTTTTTGAAGAACAAGTTCTGAAGTGTTAGAAGTACAAGCTTGAAGCTTGTGACAAGCTATTTGAAGCTTGTGGTAATTCGCAGATTGTGACAATTTGCAGATTCAGTTCAGGTTGTAACAATATGACATTGCAGGGGGGATTGTTGGAATCAATATCCTATTGGTCAAACAATCTCTCAATAATTCTTTTTGGTCGGATTGTACACCATTTATAGAGCTCACTCTTAGTCCTTCTTAAAGGAAACGGCGCAGCGCGACATAATGTATAGAAATTCTATACTACTCTTGTACAGCAATGGACGTTGGCATGTTGGCTAAAAGCAAATTCTGTCATCCTTGCCACCCGGGATCAAATCCCGTCTCCAGTAGCACAAAGAAATAAAACTATTTATCATGCTTTTTGATTAAAGCTATGACGACAGATGAGCGCGAACGTAATGCGTTATGCTTTTCAGATTTCAACGATTGTATGTTTGCTTTATTGGAGATCATAAGATCGTAGCTTTATTAGCTTTTGGACAGCTCTTGGAGGGGAACACAAACACTATATAAGAAGTGCTTCGGGTCACTTCTATTTATTCTTCACCTAGTATTCAACACAAGCTTGGAGCTTCGACCTCAATAGAGGTGGTGTTTCGTCTAGCACATGGGGTAGCCATGGTGCTAACTTGAAGTATGTTGAAGAGAAGCTATGGAGTTCTTCTTAATGTTTCTTCTTGGAGAAGATGAAGGGTGTGCTCACACTCTAGCTCATGGAGAGGAGGTTATCTCTTGTTCATGGCAAGAAGACTTGGTCATTAGCATCTTGATGGTGAGGATCGGCCATCTACATGGTGTATTTGAAGATTATCTTCTATAGGAAGATATTAGGTTGAAGATTGTCTTCTACAAGAAGATGTCGGGCTACTTCAAAGACATTGGATGGTGCCATCTACATGTTGTATTTGAAGATTATCTTCTACAAGAAGATATCAGGTTGAAGATTGTCTTCTACAGGAAGATGTCGGGCTACTTCAAAGACATTGGATGGTGGTTAACATAAGATTCACATCTGATGTTAAGTATTCAGGTACATATTCTCTTTATGCACACATGTACTACTTGAATTTTATGGAGGCCGAGGCGTTCATATCACGAGGAGTCCTATTCGACATAGGTACAAGAGAAACAGTACGTATATGCTTTATGCATATTTGATGAGGTGTTTAAGAAGGTGTGATCACATGAGTTTGAGGATTTCTAGCAGCAAACTTGTTAGCATTCTATGCTACTTTATAAGTATGTGATCTTTTCACACACATATCTGACTTAGGGTCTTCCATATCCTAAGTTCAGATGAGGGTTTGTTGACTATCAGTTTCACACTGATACTTCCTCTTTCAGTCACTCATATTCACTCTTCTATAACCTATAAGGTCACACATCTCATATATATTCAGATTACTACCCATGCATCTGAATATGTTTGTTACATTGTACATTCACTCATTCATCTATTTCTCATCACATAGAGTGGTTGAGAGTTTTGCTCCCACATTGTACATTGAACATTGGTATATATGATACTAAGAGTAAGCGATGGCTTACGTAACACCTTACACATGTTGTCTATTCTTTCTCTATTTTCATCTCATCATTTGTATGATTAAGTTGTGGTATGTTCATGTTTTGTCAATATTGAAGAATGCTGGAATTAATGTTGTATATACTAGACCTATGGAACCATGGACCGGTGACATGAGCCTAAGGGCCTACCTCACTTCCAATAGACTTGACCTGAGCACCTCCACAATGACTTGCAAGTGGCTGAACCTCCTTGCTTCACCCTTCCCATTGAGAGATTGAAGCGGCTATGTTGGCAAACAAAGCATACTTTTAAATCTCATTGTAATTAGGCTTTTGAAGAAAACAAAAAATGAATTAATTGGCACATATGCACACATGAACCTCATCTGCAAGATGATTCAAGGTAATTGTTTCCCAAGTTCTTTTAAAAGTTACAGAGTTAAAGAAGCTCCAACTCAAGTTCAAGCCTCAAAAGGGTCAAAGAGGCTCAAACTCAAGTTTGAGCTTCAAAAGGGTCAAAGATGCTCAAATATAAGTTTGAGCCTTGAAAAAAAACATAGTGGCTGTATCTGAAAGGCAAGCCTCTAGGTTGAGTGTAAAACAAAAAGACATCATAGCCTCTAAAACTCAAAAGTGAGCCTCTAGGTTGAATGAAAAAAAAAGAAGCAATAGCATTTGAAACTCAAAAGTGAGCCTCTAGCTTGAGTGAAGAAACAAAAAGAAGTCACAATGGCTCGAAATTAAGTTCGAACCCCTAGGGTGGCAAGGAATGGATGCTAAGTTAAGAGTTTTTGCACTTGGAAGATCACTTTCACTTCTCACAAAATCAAAGTTTTGCTTTTTTTACAAATCTACTTTGAACATGAAAAGATCACTCGGATCGATAACAATTGCATAGTAGCATACTTGTTTGTCTTGAAAAAGCATAAAAAGAGTTTTTATTTTCATATCTTTGAGAAATAAAAAACATAACACTAGAACAAAATGATGTAAGTGATTTAGCCACACTTCAAAAAGAAAGACTAAAATTGGAGATCAAAGACATAAATTAAAAGTATCAAAACCCAATAAAGACTTGAATCTAATGACAAAATGAAATATTTCTTTTAAACACATGATGCATAAAAATCAAGGCCAAAAGCTTGTAGAATCCCTATTAAAATCAAAAGGGGAATACTCTAGGGTTAACATGATTGAATACTTAGATTCCTTTGAGCAAATCACCAAATTGCATGGTTTACATAACTATAAGATGATTCCCTATCTACTAAGATTGGCAACTAGATATGTGGTTTCAAAAATTAAAACACATGAAACCTTAAATTGGGAGAAATTTAGAAACGAAATCCATAAGGATTTTTACCTGGAAGATTTTAATTAGCATAATTTTACTTGGAATAAGTGGATTAGCTCACCCAAACCTCAAAGAGCCATAACAAAACTTCATAGTGATTTTATGAAACACTTTTCCCAACTACAAAAAATAGATAGAACCACTCTCACACCTTATATCATTATCTATTTCCTCAAAAGTTTGAGTTTGGATGTGAGAGTAGAGTTTGAGCGAAGACATGAAGAGCTAGGGAAGAGATAGGGGTTCATTGATGACCTAGCTATAGTAAGAAAGGTCGTTGAAGGGTTCACTAATATGAAGAAAGACAAACCATGCTTTATGAGACCTCACTTAGTCTTCCACCTAGTATGCCACATTTGGGTGACCCTAGGGAGAGACATACCTCTACAAAAGATGATCCTATAGAATCCTCATCTAGTATACCTAGTGAACTTCAATTTGATATTCTATTCAACAAATTTGAAAACATGATGCAAATTCAAACCAACATGCCTCAAGAACTAGCATCACTCCAAAACACAATATTTTCTCTAAGAACTCAAGATAATTTGTTTCAATACTCAAACTTGGCTCAAACATCCTCTCACTCTGAAACTCTTCAACCACAACCTCAATCTACTATGCAAAGAACCTAATTGTAATGAGCATCGTAGTCCCAATATGTAGAGATTTGTCTAGTATGATGCCACTGACCATCTCAATTATTCATGTGAGGCCTTGAAGGAGGAAAAAGAACAAAGTCTTGTCATAGATATCAATAAGAAGTTATGTGGTTTTAGGACACGTCTACCTTTAGTCATCAATTGAGGAAAAGGGGGTATGAAAAAGCTATATGAAAATCCTTCCAACTTCAATCTTGGAGCCTCTACTGTTAAGCTTGAGTGTTTGGATAATTATGATTCAGGATCTGATCAACCCAATGAGACAAAAAATTATTCCATAGAAGCTCTAGTTAAAGCAAGAGATGCCGTTATGTAGAAAACAGTTTGGGATTCACCTAGACCAGTTCTTTAATTATTCCCACCTTGCTAACATAGAGCAAAAGAGGAAACGAGATGATGAACAAGATGAAAATGATTCTCGAAGAAGGATTACAAGGAAATAATTAAGGGAAGAACCAAAGAAAGTTCATTTTTAAAAAGGGGAAAGATCAAAATCAAACCAACAAAGGAGAAGAGAAATAAAGCAAGGGAAAAGACATATGAATAGTGAAAAGAAATCAAACAAAATACATTGATGATAAAACAATTGACACATGAGATGAAACATAAGCAAATGAAAAACAATAAAAAAAACCAAAAAGAAATCCTTTGAAAGCCATTATAATCCCTAAATTAGAATAGAAAATTGATTCAAAGTAAATTTTATATGAAATCCTATTAAAAAGTCAAGTCATAATGTGCTTAACAAAAATATTTTTGATTGCTAAACTTGATTTTAAGGAAAATTTTATCAAACTAGTTATAAGGAAGAGGTTTCCACTTTTAGAAGAAGTTGAGATGCAAGACATTATAGACTAGACTCATGTGATGAACAAATCTCTTACTTTTAATTAGTCTAATGAAGATGATGAAGACAAGTCTTATAATATTAATAAGAATTTTCTAGGACCAATTATGCTTGATGAAGAAAGTAAACAAACAGAAAGCCATTTTAGCAAAAGTTTCTCGGCTAGCGGAACACTTGAGATGAAAATCAAATTAGGGGATAAAAAGAAGTCATATTCATCTTTGGCTCTTGTTGACTAAGGGTTAGAGATCAATGTGATTTCAAAGAACTTTATGATAAATTCAAATGGCCAATTGACAAAAATCATGGATGGATAATGAGAATAGTTGATAATGGTTGTGGTTTCTTTACTAGGAGCTTGTGCAAGCATTCTTGTGATTATAGGTGGGATTTCTAACACATTCCATTTCTTTTACCCACAACGACTAGTCTTATGAGATTATCTTAGGTCAACCTTTCATATGTGAGACTAGAATGGAAACTAAAGTAATGGATTGTGAGTCTGCATATGCCAAGATTAGATCTAAAGATCACTTGCAATCACTCCAAGTAATATCTATCAGCCCAAATCATGTATGAAATGTAGAACAAATACAAAAGTCTCCTATACTTTCACAAGAGAACATATGTGACAATTACTTACCTCTACATGAGTTTGGAACTTCTTTTGACTAAAATTTACCTTAGACTGCATTGTTGAGCCAGACAACTATTGACATTGGAATGATGTCTTACAAACCTTGGTACAAAATTCTGAAAGATTTTCTATTTATTTTCCTTCATCAAAATCAAATTTTCTAAACATAGCCAAAAACCGTTAAAACCCATGAAAAATAATTCAAAAACAATGGATACATTTCATCTGATGAGCACATTGAATATATCGTTGATACTTCATTTACTTTCTCACTATTTGAAGAACTTCAATGGGCATTACATGATGTGAAGACTTCCTGATTTGTCCTTCTTAACTCCCTTGATGAATATTAATTAAATGCCACTTTCATTATGTAGCACGTGGATGACGAAGCTCAAATCAATACAAAATATAAAACAATTGACTAAAAGATAAAACCCACTGGTCATCCTTTACCAAAAGGAAATGATGAGAAGTTCAAGCAGGCTACTAAAGACCCTATTTTATGAGAACAAGAAAACATGGGAAACACTTTACTGATGAAATGATTAAACAACTTAAAATAGGAAGTGATGATTTGTTTCTGTTGCTTACTGAATAAGAGTTATTTCTAAGAGTCATTAGAAAACATGAGAAATTTTTCTCACTTTATCCTCACGAGATAGGTTGCACTGATCCACAACAAGTTTCCCCAATGATCATTGTTATGATACCACATATTCTATGGAGTCTTTTCCCCATACGGGTCCCAAAAGCTCACTTACTTGAGTTGATGAGACTACTTAAGGAGAAGATGCACATGATAGTTCTAGAGCCATCCTAAGTTCCATATGCAAATAGATGGTTCAGTGTACCTAAAAAGAATGGAAAGTTGAGGTTCATTCAAGACTTGAGCCTATCAATAAAAGTCATGATTACGAACATAGGAACTGGCCCAATTGTAGGAGAATTTGTAGAAGCCGTTAATGGGAACTCTATCTACTCTATGGTTGATTTATATTCACGATATGATCAATTCTAGCTTGCTATTGAGAGTAGAAATATTACCATGATGAAGACTCTAGATTTAGTATGTATGTGCACTTTTCCACAAAGAGCTACAAACAAAGTAGCACATATGATGAACGCTATGAGTATGGTCTTGTATGAGTTCATTCGAAATGTGATGATGCCTTTCATAGATGACATTCCCATTAAAGGACGTAAGGACAAGTTGAAAGATCATTGAATAAGTACAAAGAAAACTCCTCTTAATGTTCTTGGACCTGTGTGAAGAGAACTATGCACAAAAAGACTTTTAAATGGCTCCAAAAAGCACTCCAAAATTGCTTCAAAAATAAGCTTTGAAAGCACAGAATGAAGCTTTGACGGCCCAAAACTTGTTGAAGGTAATGTGAACCTTAGTCTTTCCCCTTCTTCAAGCACCACAAGGTTTTAGATTAATGGCACCAGATTGCCATGGTCAAGCGAGCTCCGGGGAGAACCATACCGACCTCCCTGAAAGTAGTAGGAACCGTTGTCTTCCTTGATTGTTGAGGTCCTCCGTGGCATGCAACCAACAACACCAATAGTGACTTTGGTGACTCGGATGACAAGGTATGCCAAGGTCTATGCCTTGGTTGCCCCCTTAGTCGTAAGCCTTGGGTGGGTGGGTGGGCGGTCGCTTCGCTCCACAAAAGGAACAAAGCTTCTACATCAAAACGCATTCATACCAATGAAGTACTTGGATTGTGATGCACCACAATGTGGTCTCCCTCTCTAGAGCTCTAGGAAGATATCCTCAAAATGGAAAATTGAGCTCAAAATGTTGCACATGATACTCCGTATAAAGCCTACAAAGTACTCAGAAAACATATTTCGCATGGAGCACGAACACAAAATTCGTAGGTGTTACTAATGCGATTGAACGTATAGTCTATGGTTGACTAGGCCACTATATGTTTTATTAAAGAACATATAGATGTGTCCAGTGGCCATTCGGCCTTTCACATGGACATTAATGGTAACAATGGATTCTCGGGTTACAATCAAGTAGTCATCACCCTAGAAGATCAACACAAAATGGCCTTTGCCATTTAATGGGGCATATTGAAATTTTGTGTGATGTCTTTTGGGATCACCAATGTACCTGCTACTTTCCAAAGAATGACGTGGTCATGCATTTAAGGAACTCTTGAGGAAGAACCTAGAGTTCTATGTAGATGATGTGTGCTCACTCCAACATTAGACAAATACATACCCCAAATCCTGGGCGACTTTTTTGACAAATGTAGAGAATATCATATGTTTGAACCCAAAAAGTGTTTTTTCATGGTTGAGCAAGGAAAAATTCTAGGTCACATAGTCTCAAAGAATGGGATCTTAACAAATGAAGATAAATTCAAGGTTATAGCAAAGCTACATAGACTAAACATCGGCAAGGAAGTACAAGCTTTTGTGGGACATTGTGGATACTAGGGACTTTTTATCGACATGAATGCTATAATTGCAAAGCCTCTATACAAGCTCGTTACTAATTTTGAGTAAAATTGATGAGTGCAAGACCTTGTTGAAGACTAGTGTTGTACTTGGATAGTTTAGTGTCTTGTAAAAGAGACATTATTTGATGAATTCTTTAGATTACTAGAATGAATCATTCATAAATGTAACTATGCAATATGTTAGTATAAAGGTTGAATATTTCTAGAAAAATATACTTTTTATTAAAGGATAAAAAAATTATAAATTATTGACTAGTGCAATGATGCTAATTTCATATTTGCATAGAGATTACAATAATGTCAATTAGTGGTTATTTTCCATTTAAATCATGATCTCATAATTTTTTGCTGTTTAATTTAAATAAAATCTCTTATTTTATATATGAAAACATAATTCTATACAAAGTTAGATATTTTTAATTATTTTTACCCACTTTATGGCATAAAAGTAATCTCATATGTGCTATGATAGTATTTTCATCTATGAATTCTTTTGCAAAGTGCTGGTACGAATATGAATCAATTTTTATTGTCAAAATACTGTTTGAGTTTCTTGAAGCTAGAAATAGTTTTGTGAAAACTTTAAGACTCAAATTTCTATGTAATTTCTTCAAGCTAAACAATATTATTATTTTCCTATGCTATGGAACGGTCATTTGATGAGGAAATATTGCATATTCTACATTATCAAAGTTAAGATGCTCGTTTTTTTTATATAAACTATTTTATAACATCTATAGGATTAATTTGATTAATACTATATACCTTATATCATTCAAAAAAGCTAATCTTTTACTATGAATTTTTATTATCTACAAAATGGAATATGGCTATTCATTGAAATAATGAGATTGTTAGTGTATGTGAGATAGGTATAAAAATTATTGATTCAAAGACATGTAGAATACTTTAATGATAGTATATGATGGTTTTTGAAATAAAACACGAGTATAGTTATAAGCACTCTATATTGTAGTAAATGATCATATAGAAGGCTCCTACAATGTATAGTTATATAATGAGCACCCTATATTGTAGTGAATTTATTATTATAAATATGATTTTTCTAATTTCCAAGACTTGTGGTAAATGATTATATAACTTTCAATAAACATTAAAAAAATTATCCAAATATGAGGAATTTTTTTTAACGGAGATTTTTCTTTCTTCTGATATATATTTCTACAGAAAAATAGTTTTTCTTAACCATATTCAATCATTTCAACATTTTGATTTATCAAAAAAGATTACTTTAATATATATATATATATATATATATAATAAAATCTATAGGTATAAATCTTTATGGGGCTTGAAGGTTCTTTCTAAATTTTATTTGACTAGTACATGTGTTTTTCTATTTGTTAAAAAAGGACACTATAGTGTCCAATTTTGGTATAACACTAGTGTAAATGACCTAAAATGGAGATTGTGTTTAGCACCAATCTTGAATAACACCCCGTTGGAATAAGATATTCCACATTCATGTGGATGTCTCTAATTATGGTATTGGATGTGTGCTCGCACAATCAACAAGTGAAGGGAACATTGATCTTCCCATTCCTTATGTAAGAAAACAATTGAATGTGGTTGAAAGAAACTATACAACTACTTAACGAGAAGGATTAGGTATTCTATATGTGCTAAAGAACTTAAGTTGTTATTTTGTTTCAAATAAGTTTAAATTCCTCACAGATCATAAGACATTGCTTTACTTAGTAAGACAACCTTGCAATACAGGCTAATTAGCAAGATGGTTTCTCTTACTAAGGGAGTATGATTTTGAAGTATTCATAAGGAAGGGTAAGACTCACGTTAGGAAAGATAACCTTTCTGAACTTACTTTAGGAGAATCACTGCAAGGAGTATCAGATGAACTTCTTGATGCTTACTTGTTCAACTTCGAAGTATTGCCTATCTGGGCTAAAAGAATTCTTCATATTCTCACTTTTGGACCTAAATAGCCCATAGTAAGAACAAAAGATAAAGATAATCTTAAATCTCAAAGATACCATATACTAGAAGGAAGCATATACAAGAAAAATGATTAAGGAAGCTTAGATTATTGTGAGGAAGAAGAAGAACACAATAAGTGGTTGCAATTAGCACATGTAAGTGCATTAGGAAAAAACCATTCAAAACATCAAACCTCATAGACTTTGATAAGATTAGGCATTTATTGGCCAACAATGGAAGCATAGGTATATAGGATGTGTAAGGATTGTCCAACTTGTATTACCAGAACACATACTGAGCATGCACCATTGTATGAAGTGTCATTAAAATTGATTTAGAGCAGTTTATTAATTGACTTTCTAAGGAGGAAAACATTCCCTTTAAAGATAACTTTGGTTGTGAAAAAGAAGTTTAGAGCAAGAGGCTCAAGACCATATACTCATAGGAGATAATCTATGTAGGCATGTATGCAATGGATATCTAAGACTATGCGTACATGAAAGTGAATATCTAAAGATCTTAGTAACTACATAGCAAGGTTTTGTAGGACGAGACTTTGGACCTAAACGAGTGATCAAAGTCATTTTGTTCTCAAGTCCTTGATAGCCTACTCTTCACATTGATGCACATACCTATGTGAAGAGGTGTGACATATGCATGAGAAGTCACTGTCCAATTTGTAAAAAGAAAAATATCTTGTTTTATTGATGGCTATGTGATGCAAAAGGATTTAATTATTGGAGGAAAAATGTGAAAGAGCATGAAAATCCCTTCTCTTCCAAAATCAATTGCAGCCTCACTCAAGAAATTGAAGAAGACTTGTGAATCAAGAAGGAAACCAACATGTCAAAGCAAAACAAATCTTGACGTGAAGCAAATCTGGGTACGAAAGGGTGAGCACCCAATTGCTCCCTGTAGGGTGCAACCATTGCCTATGAAGCAATCGATGAAGCTACGACAACAAGTTGTAGGACATCAAAGATCTCATTCACAAAGAGTACTCTCCATTTTGGTACTAAAGTGATCGATGAAGGGTGACCACAATCCGAGATAGAATTGGGTGCCTAAGACCTACTTAGGACCTCTAATCTCTACATATGAGCTCTTAGGGTTTAATTAGTGCTCCTCAATCCCAAACCCTCAAAATCCTACATGGGAAGTTTTTAAAAACATATCTCTATGTAAAGTCAATCCTAGAGAAACTTAGAAATGGGTGCACAAAAAGTCCCATGACCGAGTCAAGTCATCATTAACACCCTTATATGTATCATCATGCAAAACTTGTAATCCCATAAGGGAAGTCTAACAAGCTAAAACAAGTATGTATCTAGGGTACAAAGTAACTATAATTACTCTCATCCAAACCAACCTCACACATCACTTACTAACTCTTTGACGACACACACACACAAGGTTTAAGTGTGTCATGTTGGTATTGTAAACTAGATAAGGCATCATCAAGGCTCTGTTACAATACCAATTTTATTATTCTTCTCCTAGGAGGTCTACAAAACAAGAACTAGCTTCTCAGCAAGAACTAGATCCCAACAAATAGATATTAGTAGCTCGCCTCTTTTTGAACATCCAAAGGAGAGAGCAGAAGCACTCTAGCCCTTGCAAATCATTCCCATTGAGGACCCACCTTGGGGACACATGACTTGTTGATATATTTAGCTAGTGATGTGTGTGAACACACTAGCACCACTGGGCACTTTTTTCCCTCTTTAGGAGGTCTTTTTACCCTCGCTTGTATATATGCCTATAACCCTAATAGGTTACTTATCTTTGTACATTCTAGTGGTAATACATTCTGTATTGTGTATTGTGCTCCAAGCTTCTTCTTCTTCCTTGTGTCGTTCACATGCATCCGTAGATGTTTAACTCCAACAATTGGTATCAGAGTAGGTCACCACTTCATCTAGGGCATCGTCAGCACCTCTCCGATCACAGTCTTAGAATCACATCAAATTTGGTACACATACTCAAGGTGATTAGGAGATGAAAACAGCTTCGTTGTGTAGTGCCAAAATTGCAATCCGCGCTTGTTTTGACCTTCGAACGAACTATCCTATTGCTTGTGTGGGCTATTTTGTCTTTCTGTGCCAAAGAACTATACAAGTTTCATCTACCAGTATAAGCATCTCAAAGTCTATTACAAGTTTAGCAGAATCAGTAAGGGAAGTTTCGTTCAACTTTTTGAGATACAATCATTTTTTTTGCATTAGGGTATTTTAGTCATCGGCCATGGCTGAACGTAGTGATGTATTCTATATGTTTCCTATTGAGGATAAGTTGGATGGTACCAACTACCCGTTATGGGATTATATTATGCATCATGTATTGGTTGCAGAAGGACTGTGGAATATTATGCAAGGTGTTGAAAAACGTTCTATTAATACAGGTACAACAAATACAGGTACTGAAGATGATGTTGATGGTGTCAAAGATGGTGACACTCTACAGATTCCTATTCGTGTTGCGGGTTCTGTTGCACCTACTATAGAGAAAATTTATTGGGATGGTAGAGATGCTCAGGCACATGCATGCTCATGTTGCTTACCTCCAAAAATAGTTGGAGAGTGAGAAAATGAATGAAGGTGATTCTATGGATAGTTTTCAGACAAAGATCAAGGATTTGAAGGAATAATTGATTTCTGGTGATGAAGTCCTTCCTCATTGTTCACTTGTGCAGACTTTTTTGAATGGTCTTCCTAACTTATATTAGAGTTTTTCTTCTATGCTTTGCTTGATGATGAAAGGCATTCCGAAATTAGCTGCACAATAGGCAAACAAAAAAGAGGTTGAAATGGTTATTGTAGAGGCCTCTACACCAAAACCAGAGTCTACTAATCCTGTGTAAGAAGAACAATAGGCATTTACTATTGTTTGTAGTTTTGACCTATCTTCATGAGTAGTGCATGTCTGCAATAGACTCAAATGTTTGCCGAGTATTTTGATAGTGGGGCAACCAAACACATTACCTCGCAACACAGTTTCTTCACTTCACTTTAGCTTGCCCCTATAGGGAATAGTTTCACATGCGCTAACAACTCCTCTTATCCTGTCATGGGAGTTGGTAAGATCTTTCTGACTACTGCTAATGGTAGTTCTTTCACTTTGTGAGATGCTTTATTTGTGCCAGGGATCAAGAAGAAACTATTATCAGTTTCAGCTTTAGCCAAGATTGGTTTGGTTGTGAAATTTATTGATGACAGATGTACACTTCATGATCTGTCAAATGATGATGTGATTATATAAGCTCATAGACTATGAAGAATCTATGAATGATTTAGCATGTGCAATACATGATTCTCATGCTATCTCAAAAGCAAAGCTTTGGCATGCATGCTTTGGTCATTTGAATTTTGCTAGTTTGCTAAGCCTGCAAAAATTTGAAATGGTGTCCTCTTTCCCCGAACTTGAGGCACCTAGTAAAAATGTTTGTGAAGGCTTTATTTTGGGCAAAATGCAGCATTCATCCTCCCCAAAAGATGGTTCAGTTTGGGCTACTTAGAAATTGAAACTTCTACATAGTGATGTGTGTCGTCCTAAGGAGGCACCTTCTTTTGGAAACTATCTTTTCAGCATCACTTTTATTGAAGATTTTTCTTTTGCTTTTGGCTGAAAATCTATCAGCATGTAGAATGGGCATCCTCCATTCTTGAATGAGGTGGGGGGGGATATATTTCTTCTAACTTTAATGCATTTCTTGTTGAACGTGGGATAAAACATCAATTTACAGTGCCGTATACACATCAACAGGATGGTGTTGTTGAATGGAAGAAAAGTTCACTCATGGAGATGGCGAGATGTATGGTAAAGAGTCAGGCTTTACCACATAATTTCTAGCTTGAGGTTGTTATGTGTGCAACATACGTACTTAACTAGTGTCCCACTAAAGCACTACAGTGTATCACTCCATATGATGCTTGGCATGGTCGCAAGCCATCTGGTGCTCATCTCCATGTTTTTGGTTATTTGGCATATGCATTAGTGCCTGAACAACATCGTAGAAAATTGGATGATAAAGCAATAAAATGTATTTTTGTTGGGTAAAGTTCTAAAAGAAAAGGCTATCATCTATATCATTTATAGATTAAATGCATTCTAGTTAGTCATGATGTTTTTTTTGCGGAAGATGCTATTCAGTGATTGCTTTCATGTACTAAGGAGACATCTGTTAGCTCCGAAGAAATGAATGATACCTTGTTGACTCTTTTTATAGGTGGATATTCTAGTGCTGGTCCTAATGAGAAGTTATTAGCCTTTGCAGGTTTTATGTGGTGATGGCGATCATCCTATTCTGATGTAGATTTACATGATGCACTTGTTGATGAGAGTGTTGATATTGGGGAGGCAAAAACTATGCCAAAATGGTTGGTGCAGACTTTGCGTGATAGCAAATTAGATGCATCTCTATCATATAATACTCTATCATGCTCTCATAGTGCCTCTTTTGCATCAGATTGTTATGCTATGGCTGCATCTAGTCTCTGTGATACGAATGGGCTTGTTTCGTTTGATGAAGCACAAAATTTTGAAAATTGGATGGCTCTTATGCAATCTGAATATGATGCTATAATGAAGAATGGTACTTGATCTTTATGTGACTTGCCTCCTAGCAAGAAGGCCATTGGAACTAAGTGGGTATATAAACTGAAGTGTAAGCCTGATGGAGTAGTTGATAGGTATAAGCCTAGGCTCATAGCAACGGGCTATAGAACTTTGCACCTACATGCCGAATGACTATTATTCATAGGGTATGTGCCCTTGCAGCTCATCATGGTTGGAATGTAGATCAACTAGAAATTAAAACTGCATTTTTGGATGTTGACTTGCATGGAGAAGTGTATGTTCTTTAGCCCCATGGCTTTGTGCAAAAAGGGCATGAAACCGAGATGTGTAAATTAAAGAAGGCATTATATGGTTTGAAGCACGCACCACGTCCTTTGTATGAAAAGATACATGCCTATCATATTGCACATGGTTTTGAGAATAGTCCAACTGAAAGCACCTTATATGTTAAACGTGGTAATTATGTGCTTCTAGTCACTATTGTGTATGTTGATTACATGGTGTTCACTGGTCCTTATGAGAAGCATATTGCTGATTTTAAGGCTGATTTGCATGCCTCATTTGAGATGTCTAATTTTTGGGCATTTTCATCATGATTTGGGCATTCATTTTATGCAAGTTGAGGGTGGAATAGCTTTGTGGCAAATGAAATATATTGACACATTATTGCATTATTTTGGCCCTGAAGACTACAAACCTATTGCTACTCCTATGGAGAGAAGTTTACAATTGAGTCTTCATGATGCTGGAGATGCATTTGGTGTTGTTCTCTATGCGCATGCTATTGGATGTCTGATTTACTTATGCATTACTCAAGTAGATATTTAGTTTTTTGTCTCACACATGAGCAGTTTTATGCATTGCCCATGTGTCAAGCATTGGCAGGTGGTTAAGTGCATCTTTTGCTACTTGAGTGGTACCCGACTACTTGGATTGTTTTATCCCAAGGGGGAATCACTATCGCCAAATTTGCATGCTTTTTCTGACTCTGACTGGGTTGCTTCCTATGACACTCATGTGTCCACTAGTGGTTTTTCGTTCATGCTTGGTAGCTCATGCCTATCGTGGCTAAGCAAGAAGTAGCCTACTATGGCCACTTCCAATTGTGAGACTGAGTAAAGGGCAACTTTCACAGTGACTATTGAGTGTGTGTGGCTCAGATGCCTTATGGCTGATTTGGGTGTTGGTCAGTCTTCTGCCATCACCATCTTCATTGATGGTCAAAGTGCATTGGCACTTGCGAGGAACCAACCCTATGTTCCATGTTTGCACTAAGCACATTGAGGTGAATTATCATTATGTTAGGGAAACGTCCTCTACTGGAGATATTAGCTTGGCATATGTGTCCATGCAGGAGAACATTATAGACCTTTTCACAAAGGCTCTACCTCGGGAGAAGTTTGAAGCTTTCCACAAAGCTTTGGGCTTACTTCCTTTTGTGGATTGATTCCAAATAGCTTGGGATTTCCATATACATGAGTGCCATTCCTTGTTCACTACATCACTCCTAGGGGGCATTTATTGATATATTTAGGTAGTGATGTATGTGAACACACTACGACTGACAGGGCACTTTTTAGGAGATGTTTTTCCCTCGGCTTGTATATATGCGTATAACCCTAACGGGTTACTTATCTCTGTACATTCTAGTCATAATCCATTTGGTAGTGTGTGTTGTGCTCCAAGCTTCTTCTTCTTCCTTGTGTTGTTTGCGTGCTTTCACAGACATCTAACTCCAACATGGCTAAGGTCAATGCCCAGTCCCATTAGTTTATCAAAATGGAAGGACCCCTAGGTGACATGGTTTACATTTGGGGGGCACAATGTAAATTCTATAATGTATGAGGCAAGTATCAATTTTCCACCCATGAGTTTCAGAAGTTATAAAATGCCATAGAGCTTCAACCCATGTGGCAAAAGTCAGCATTTTCTAATAATTTGGTGCATGCCTACCAAAACTAGACATTATGCACTGTTATTATTTGATCACCATATTACAAGATAGCAATGTGAAAAATGTGTGAAGCACCATTTGCTCCTTGATGCACAGTAATAGATTAAAGAAATTCAAGCTTTACCTTCATTTAATTAGAGAGTATCTTGAAATGCAAGGGATGCACATTCTTATAGAGAAGGAGAGGATGGTACCACATAACATGAAGATCTGCAACCTCACTTAGCTTGAAGACATGGCTGCAGTGACCCCAAACATCATGGTTCAACTCAAAATGTGTATGCAACACTTTGTCTTTCCTTGTCAAGATTGGTGAATGCAAGTGCACAAGAAAGCCTGATTTTATCTATGCCTAGTAGAGATCCCTAATCTCACTATCAATCTCCCCATTTGGATTATCAATGAGATCCATGCAACAAGTAATAGATTATCTTTGTTGAGGGATTCTTTAGTTGAAACATGCTTGAGTTTTTGTAGGAGAAAAATAGAGAAGAAGAAGGAAAGCAATTGCACCAAAAGATTGTGTTTCTTGATTACAGTAAAGAATAAAATGGATTTATCTAAAATGAGAAAAATTGTTCTTTGTGCATAGCGCTTATGCCAAAAAGCACACACAAAAGAATAAAAAATACCACATTTACTTGTGCAATCAATCTCCTCTGTGCTGGTCCTCTAGCTTGACCAGTAGCTTGCCCTTGTGTCTACCTTGCACTCAAGCTTCGAATAAGCTTGAAGGAAGGCACATGCTCTATTGATATGCAACACGGCCTTGATAATACTTTGCTCAACCTTAGTTGCTATCGTAGTTGCTCACTGTGGACTCACTATTCAAGTCTTTTTCTCTCTCTTGCACCTTAGTCTAACTCCTTACTCGAAGAATGATGCCTCTGCTCATTGCCTTGTGCTCATGCTCATGCTTCGTGTATCTCCAAGAATATGCCTTTATGGTGTGTCGATTAACGTGTACCTATCTTGGTGCTCAATTTTATGTCCCAAGAACGTCTTCATCTAAAAGACCGAGGACCACCTATTTGGTCCTATAGTGACTTTATGCAAAACAAAAATTTAAATGGGGGCCACATATAAACTCTTGTGTATCATCTCCACTTATTATCTCTTCAACTTGTGACCTTTATTTCTCCAAAACATGTGCATAAATGAGGGTTCACCTGGACCTTGCAAAACACTTAAAAGGCCTTGAAAACCCTTCAAAAAGACCACTTTTCAACCTACATTTAACTTTTCCTACAAAACCATTGTGAACAAATTATTTGTGCTTTACCTATCGACCTCTATTCTCGACCACTTGTGCACCACTTTGCACTTTGCAATGCATCCCTTATGAAGTCACCATTTTGACTAGATCAATAAGATTCCTAAGCAATACTGATGGATGTTGCTCTCTCACCCACATAATTTAGAGATGATTGGCCTATGACATACCTACGCAACAAGAATTTTCATGGAATAGGTTACAACAATTCAAGAGTAGAGAGGCATATGCACCTTCATCAAGGAGGATGCAACGATCCATTCCATCTTCCTAGCCTAAAGGGGCCACCTAGAATCTATAATTTTAATAGTAAGGGAACACTGTTTATGGCCCTTCACAATCTAGCTTGCTAGATGAAGCATGGATGGATCATCAACATAAAACAAGTGGTAGCGCCTATACCAATTGACCTTGACTTTTTGGGATCCATTGGCCTACAAGAATTAGGTTATATGGACTTTGATAAACTATGAAGAAGAAGAACGGGGAACCACAACATATACAATGGAACTCCATTGCCTAAGAGAGATAATGGAAAGTGTTCAAGCTAGAGAAGACTCTTTGTGAAAAGCATTTGTATGTTAATGAATAAAATACTAGAAAAAGAAGGAGTGGATCCTCAATTCATCGAGGGACTATGACTCATAACAAAGAGTTGTGGAGTTGTGGAAGCATTAAACACATGTTTCTCTTCAACTTCCAAAGTAGAATTCTTGCTCAAATCCAGCTTTTTCTTCGGATTTGAGTCCACCAAAATTCTTTTCTTCAATTATCAACATGGAGACAAGATTAGAAAAATTTGGAGTGTTCTCCCTGTTCTAAATAAAAGTTTTGGATTGCTCATATGTAGCTCCTACACCACTAACACACACTTCAAATTTATCACTATCATCTCATTGATAACAATAGACGCAAGTGACTCACATATACTTTTGGTTTCTAAGTTGTAGTCACTTATAGACATGGTCTTTTTCTCGAGTGTGTGCATCTTATTGATTGAGTTGCAATTTCCATGCATTGGTATGATACAATGTGAAAAATCTATTGCAAAGACTCTTTTGAAGTTTTGACTTCCTATATGTGGCCAATCATGCTATCTTGTTGTTGGAGTTTGAGGTCTACCGAAGCACGTGCACTTTTCAAGGAAGACAATGAAGCTTGGAGCACAACACACAATAATGAATGTATTACCACTAGAATGTAAAAAGATAAGTAACCTATTAGGGAACCAGGTGTGAAAGTTTCCCTATACTCACAACTTGAAGTGGCCATAGTAGGTTTCTTCTTTCTCAATCAAGATATGCATGAGCTACCAAGCATGAAGCAAAAGCCACTAGTGGACACACGAGTGTCATAGCAACCAACCCACTCAGAGTAAAAAAAAACATGTAAATCTCACCGTAGTGATCCCCCTTGGGAAAAAACAACCCAAGTAGCCGCGTACCACTCAAATAGCGAAATATGTGTTGAACCACCTACCAATGCTTGACACCTAGGAAATGCATAAACCTACTCACATGTGAGATAGAAAACTAAATATTTATTGAAGTAGTGCATTAGTAAGTCAAGTGTCCAATAGCCTACTGATATAGAACAACATGAAATGCATCTTGAGGATCATGAAGACTCAATCGTAAACCTATCTCCATAGGAATGACAATAGGTTTGCAGGCATCAAGGCCAAAACACTACAATACTATGTCAATATAGTTTGTTTGACACAAAGTTATTCCGCCATCAACTTGCTACATAGAATGCCCAAAAAATCATGCAAATGCCCCAAATCAGATGTCTCAAATGAGGCATGCAAATTAGACTTAAAATTAGCAATATGCTTCTCATGAGGACTATTGGCAGCAGTCAGGGAACCGAAGGAGCCACAAGACAAAGAGGGTCGGAACGAAGAGATAGCACAAGCAGACACAGTAGCCAAAGAAGATCTGGCAAGTAGGCCATCTAAATTTTTCAGACATCAAGGAGTTGAGCACACAAGAAGAAAGAGCAAGTAAGGAGCTCAAAGAGGTGTATGACAAATCAACAGAGAAAATCCCTACACAAATAGTGATTTTAATCACTAACACCATTGTAAATACCATTTCGTATTTGTCTAGCTCCATTTTGTGCAAGCCAAGGAGTCCTTGAGCTTGAGGAGCTTTAGAAGTATCTACTTGCCAATTTTCATATTTTTTAGATCTCGTTTGAGCCCTCAAATAAGCCCTGGAACCTAATTTTTAACTAGGCCGGACACTAGGTTTGGACAGGACCAAAGCTAGTCAAAAACTATAAAAGGAGCTAGAGAGCTCATTTTTGGGGTTAGCTTGTAATAGTTTTGAACTTGTATGAGCTTTCTGAAAGAAATCTAAGAACTCCATTGCTTCTCACTCTTTGTCTTGCTGTGTGTGCGCGTGTGTGTGTATGTGTGTGCATGTTTGTGTGCTTCTCACTCACGCACTTGTGCCTTCACTTGCTCGAGGTCTTCATACTATCCTCATGTCTTCCTGGATTGACATTAAAGGAGGTGCTACTCACCACTGAGCTACACCAAATTTTGGCGCCGTTGTCGGGGATCGAGCTTTGAGGACGAGCGTGTGATGGTAAGACGTAGAGTTGAAGCATTGGAGTTATAGGTATTTTCTTCACTTTTATCTATTTCCTTTCGTTTTCTTCATCACCATCATCATCATCACCATCTCCCACCTCCATCTCCATCATCGCAAAAAATTCAGTTTTTTGACTATATTTCCTTCCTCCTTCCATTTCCCTCATTCCACTTGTGAGAGAGAGCAAGAGAGCGATATTGTGTGTGCAGTTTTTGCATGTTTCTTGAGCTGTCTTGCAGGTACATGCTGCATCATCTTCTCCAGCACTCCGCGCAGGTACAGAAATCTTGGCAACTGTCTCTGTGTCGCCGATCTCTGTCAATCGCAGCTGACAGAAAAAATACTCCATTTGCCAAACAAAGTACAAAACTATGATCTACAGGCCTAGAGCTTCCCAAAACTGTTTAGATTTTTGAAATTCATCAAATTTATGTCAATCGCGATCGCTCTGTGAATCGCAATCGACAAACCACGACGGACAGACCTATCAATCGTGATCGACCAGTCAATCGCGACTGACAGCCCACGACGGCTCTGTCAATCGCGACCGACAGAGTCAACGACCGATTGACCACGACTGACGGATCATACGCGTGACACGTGTCAATCGCGATCGAGTCATCAATCGCGATCGACCCATCAATCGCGACTGACAACCCACGACGGCTCTGTCAATTGCGACCGACACAGTCAACGATTGTTTGACCACAACGGACAGACCCTCGCGACCGACCTGTCAATCGCGATCGACCCATCAATCGCGACTCACAGAGTCAACGAACCTTTGACCACAACTGATTTACTTTTTGAGCCACGTGTCAATTGCGATTGACCCATCAATCGCGACTGACAGCCACGACGGACCTGTCGATCGCGATCGACACATCAATTGCGATTGACCTATTAATCGCGACTGACAGAACTTGCGAACGTGATAGAAGGGAAAATTTGGCCAGTTTTTAAGGGCAAAAAAAATAGTGGTCTAATCTTTGGGGAAGTTTTAAGGGTTTAGCATTGCATTGTGAGGCCGCAACCCAAGTAATTCAAGAATTCTTGTCTGCTTGAGTAAACTGTTTTGAACCCTGTTTTAGCACCAAAACCCTGATCGGACATAACGTCCTCATACAAAATCCAATTGCTGTGATTCTTGTTTTGTCGAGAAGCTCGTGGAAAGTTAACCATACCCGAGGTAGGAAAACTGAGGGATCCTTGGGATTGTTTTTCATAAAGGCAAAGGATAACTTGGTCTGTGAGTTACATGCATGGAAGTGGTCTAGTGTGTGAGTTGAATTTAAGTCTAGAGCTAATCTTGGGACTAATGCAGGTCTATTGAGAAGCAATTGAGAGCATCCAAGCAAGGGCTTTGTGCAAGCTTGAGAATCAACTTCTCGAGCACTAAAGAACAAGGATCAACAAGAAAGGTCGGAATATTCTCAACTTCCCTTCGTCAATTCCTAGCTTAGGCTAAGAACGACTAGAGGTAGGAGTAAGTCAGGGTGACGATAGGCAATTATCAAGTTGAAGAATACCTAAACTTTCAAGTTTAAGCTAAGGACATAATCTTTGTACTGTCGAGAACTTTAAAGGAAAAGAACTTAACGTGGAACGATCAACTTCAAGTGCGGAACTACACTCAAGTATACCTTACGACGTGATATCATACAAGAATTTTAACACAGTAATCAACTAAAAAGAATCAAGTAACTGATACAGAAGGACTCCGCAACGAGGTTGTACTTGGGCAAATTTGGGTTATTCAATTAGGCTTATGAACCTTAGATCAGGGCGACATCTAGGGAGAGATAGACAAAGCCTTAGGTCTTCAGAGGCCAGTGTCAACCACACTGCTAGGTCTTGGGCCCAGCAGTTGAACCACCACTCATACTACCCTAGCTCTGAGACTAGTGAATCAGAGATGTCTCAAGGCATGGACCGACCTACGGGAAGTTCAGGAGTGCCATACTTGCACAGGGTAGAAGGCCCTTACAAAACGCAGTTGGAATACCTTAGGACCAACCGATTGGGTGCTAGCATCTATGAGGACGGCCTAGGAAGGTCACTGGTCCAGATTAAAAATCCTGACCAATCCATTGGACTAGAACACCCAGCTGTAAAATTTGAGAATGGAGCATACCTTGACAAGGAGGGAACCATATATGTAGTCACCAGTCATCCAGAAAGGACTAATGAATTTGGGAATGTAGTCCTAGAATCGGACTTAGGTGACCTAGAGCAGAGAAACAAGGGTGTAGAACCTAGAACCCCCCGAGGCAAATCCGTTCTCACTAGGATTATCACACCAGAGTGGATCCCCCAAGACAACAAGAGCATAGACCTGCTTCTGAACCGAGAAACGAACGAAGCCTTTTGGAGGTATAAATCTGATCGACCGCCCCAATTGATATAGGAACAATCATGATCTATGAGTTTAAGGATCCTGATAGCCCAGGCAGGGTGACCTACTTAGATCATGCTTCAGAGAGGATCTTTGTGGTTACAGAAAATGATAGACATGCTTACACTTGGAAAGGTGAATTCATTTTCCCCCAACCAAGATCAAACGTGTCCTTTGGTCACCCAGGAGCTGGAACCTCCCATGCTCACGGAACTCAAAGAGACAAAGATAGAGACAGACCGGAGGTAAGCTTTGCCAACCCAGGGAGCAGCGAGAGAATGAGGACGGAAACAAATAGCGTGGAGCCTGAGGTATTTAGAGCTCACAGGAATCAAAGAAATGCGAATGAGTTCCTTCTACCACGACCTAGAGAGCACACAAGGACTTTGAGACCGACTCAACTAGTTAAGTCCATGAAGAATTACTTCGATGGCACTGGAGACCCATACGATCATGTGGCCGAGTTCAAGCAAGTCTTGAGAGCTGAACAAGTGGAGGATCTATTCACGTAGTACAATGCCTTTGGTCTAACCCTTAGGAACACAGCCCTTACATGGTTTCAACCATTGAATGAGAGACAGTTCAGTAGCATAGACCAACTCCTAGAGGCTTTCATTATCAAATTCTCTAAGAGTGGCATTAGACATAATACCTCCTCATTGATTCATAGTTTCAAGCAGACCCCTCAAGAGACCGTGAGACTTGCAGGAAGAAGATTTAGGCAATATCTTGAAAGGTGCCCTGTTTCAAAGCTACCCACACCAGCTTGCCTCTATTCTTGGACGGACTGCTAAGTACCAAATTAAGATCATATGTGTATTTGAAGGACCCTAGGACCATAGAAGAGTGTGTACGCATGTGCATTGACATTGAGGATAACCTAGGGGAAGAACTAGAGCTTTCCAAAATCTACAGGGACTCAGATAGTGCCTCTAGCCTCTCTTCCACGCAATGCACATCAATTGAGGAACTTGCTGAGAAAGTAGCTCAAAAATTAGGTGTCTCTAGTAAGCAAATTCCTAGATTCGCCCCAGTCATAAGGTGCTATACTTGTGGAGGCGACCATATGGCGAATGTCTGTCCCATTACGGCTCAACCCCAAGTAAATCCGAGTAGCCAATACTGTACTATAGAGCAGAGATACACAAATCACACAGCACAAGACTGTCCATACAATAAGCAAGTAGTTAGGCAAACCTACTCTCAGCCATACCCTCAACAAGGCAGATATCAGAGTCAATATCCACCACAACAGTATACTAGGCCTCAGCAAAATTACCAACCGCAATATCAGGCCCAACTGAGACCCCAGCCAGTGCTAGCTCAACAACCTCCAAACCCAGCTAATTTGATTCCTGTAAAGTATACAGCAGTTGAGGAAAATTTGAATAGAGCTATAGTGCCAGCAACACCACTGCTTTCAGAAAGTGACCCGAGCAATCATAGCTTTGATTCTACTCACATTGATAGCCCCCAGGCTTACTACATGCAGTCTCCTGAACATGGTGAGTCCTACTATAGTGAAGAGCCAAATGAACCTAGTTGGGAGTCTGATTACACAAACGTCATGTATGCAAACCCCAACCCTAGACCCCAACCTAGGCAAGTAAGACCCCCATTGCCTAGAGGACCGTGCTACAGATGTCAAGGAGATCACCTCATTCATGATTGCCCCTTACCTCCACCTACACAACCCCAGTCAATGGCAATTCAAGGCTTTTGCCAAGAGTGTGGAAAGGAGCATCTCTTACGAGACTTCCCTAAGAATCCTATTAATCTGCCAAAGATTACTCCTATGAACGTTGTAGGGTTAGTGGTAGATTCCACAGGAAGTTTCACTTCCACTGCGCCAATACAAGTGGTCACGAGAGCCCAAGCCTTACAGCAGAACCCAGGTGTAGACCAGGAAAAGGGCCCAGAGGGTAGTGAAACTAAGAGCATAACCAAGAAAAGGACTAGAGCTTGGCGAGATAGTCGCGAAAGAATGAAGAGACAATGGGCAAAAAAGATGAGTAAACTTGAGGAAAGCCTCAGAGAAACAAAGTCCAGGATAACTGAACTCACATCTCAAACTCCCTCTCTCACTACCCCACCACCACCATTCCCATCTCCATCCGAACCACCACCTTCCAACCCGCCTCACCTAATTCCACCACCCCCTAGAGTAGGGTCAGTCCTAGCAGATCCCACTCCCAAGGACCTAAACATGATGCTTAAGGCATATCAGGCGAGAATCCAAGAAGGGCCAAACATAACTAATCATGAAAAGTGTTACCCTAGAGCAGAGCTAGAGTTAGAACGAACCAAAATTTGTGCCAAAATGGTGGAATTGGCTCAGACCATGTTTGAAGCCAGTCGCCTATTTAACATCTCTAGTTCAGCCAAGATGCAGTTACACTTTGATGGATTACTAGAAAGAATAGAGAGACTAATTGCACAATCAGAAAAGGAACCCACTTCTCAACATAAGGACAAGGCAAAGTGAAAGAGCACATCTTCCTGCCCAGGAAGCCTATGTGCCTGAAGCCTATGTGCCTAACTCTACGGAGCCAGACACATCATCTTCTACGAATCGATTCACACCAGAATTCCTACGAGAGATTCAAGAAGACAAATGGGCTAAAGAAAGTGAAGTACCTCCTCCCATTGAACTGGTGGATGACGCACACGACCAATTCCCACAAGACATCCCATCCATTTATGAGGAGCGGGAGAGCACCCACTCTCAGGAAAGACTAGACTTTGAGTCTAACTCCCTACAAGAATTACCCCACTTCATAGGCCCATGGGAAGCTAAGTCTACTTGTATGAGAGCACCCACGATCATGGTACGAAATGAGGACTCAGTCTTACCTAGGAACACAGAGGTAGTGAAAAACACTAAAGTGCAGTGCAATCTCAAGTTAGAAGAGCTACTCAAGGTTAGACCTAAATTATGGAAACATGTCACCAAACAGGTACCAGAGATAGTGAAACCTCATTCCCAAGTAGGATCACATAGGACAGTGCCTGAGATACCCTTGGATAAGATAGGAGACATGTGTGAAGGTGAAGAAGGGAACACCTATCTTCCCATTACCTACCAGGGGTACACCACCAAGGCAATTTCGGACTCGAGTGCAGGAGTTGCAATTGCCACCACTTCCCTATGGAAGCGTTGGGGCAAGCCAGCACTACGGCCGACGAGAATGAAATTGCAAATGGCCGATGGCCATATTGAGAGGCCCTTGGGATTGCTAGAAGGCATAACTCTCACCACCTGTGGTGTTGAGTTCGAGCATACATTTGCTATCTGTGATTTCAGCAAGAATCATGCCTATGAGATGATTTTGGGAAGACCATTTATGCGACAGTTGCAAGTGGTACAGGACTGGGGAACTAACTCTTTGTACCTACAACACCTAGGTGTTACGACCAAAGTGAATCTCAAAGATTACTCTCATAGAGATGTCCCTCCTATCCAATGGAATCCCATCCATAGAGCCAAAGATGATACAGAATCTGTGTATTCCATAGGATCAGGATCCTCATGGATGCATGAAGACACACACTTATGGATGTGCAAAGTAGCAATAGAAGAAGAGAACAGAGAAAAAGCTAGAGATGTGGGTGTAAAAGAAACACATAGATCAATTCAAGACCCAGCCTATGCACCTGTAGTCTTTCCTGATGAGGAATTTGAACCCCATAGCTAGGCAGAAATCCTAGCAACAATGGATGTAGCCATCAACGAGGAACAATGGACACCTCACTGTGATGAGGATGACTATGACATTTCAGTCTTCTCCATCGAGCCAATCATGGGAGAAGTAGTGTTAGAAGAGTGTGAACCTAGCCCTGATGCATTTGAGGATGCAAGTGACTCGGATCTAGAGTCAATCATTATGGACCCACCTTTTGCATCAGATGAAGAATACTTCTAAGAAGTAGAATTTCAACCTCAGAGACACGAAGAGCTTACAAATGATGTAAGGCTAGCCACGCATGTAACTCCTAAGGAAGAAGGAAAGAAAAGGAAGAAGAGAGCAGTCGCACCAGAAGAGGAAGAATCTTTGTTTGAGGTCCCAGAAAATTTTAAGAAATACGAGATAGATGACAGGAGAGTCATGCTCAGAATGCCTAAACGAGAGGCACAATCAGGGGAGGCCTATGATAACAAAGAGACCACGAAGAAAATAGTAGTAGCCATGGAAGAAGGAGAAGAGAGATGCACGTACATAGGCCATGACCTGACGGAAGACGAAGAGCGTGAATTGATAGCCTTGCTAAGAGAATACAGAGATGTATTCGCTTGGAGTTACAAGGATTTGAAAGGTGTAGACCCTGACATATGCTCACACACTATCCCCATGACCTCAGATGCTAAACCCTCTAAGCAAAAGCCATACACATATAATGATAATTATGCTGCTAAGATCAAAGAAGAGATAGATAGACTGGTAGAAGCCGGATTCATCTATGAAATTGAGCACACAGAGTGGGTATCCCCCATTGTTGTGGTGCCCAAGAAAAATGGAAAGCTGCATGTATGCATTAACTTGAAGAAGGTCAATGCAGCCACAATTCGAGATAACTATCCGCTTCCTATCACAGAGCATCTCTTAGAAAGAGTGGCAGGCAAGGAAGTGTACAGCTTCCTTGATGGATTTTCGGGTTACAATCAAGTAGCCATAGCTCCAGAAGATCAGCATAAGACGGCTTTTGCCACTGAATGGGGCATTTTTGCCTTTAGAGTAATGCCATTTGGGCTTACCAACGCACCAACTACCTTCCAAAGGCTGATGTGCCATGTATTTAAAGAGTTCTTGAGGAAGAACTTAGAAGTCTATGTTGATGACCTCTGTGCTCATTCCAACATTAGACAAACCCATATACCAAAACTCAGACAAATCTTTGACAAATGCAGAGAATATCAAGTCTGCTTGAACCCAGAGAAGTGTGTTTTCATGGTTAGGCAAGGCAAGATTCTAGGACACATAGTGTCAAAGAATGGCATATCCACTGATGAAGAGAAAGTGAGAGCCATAGCCGAGTTACCTAGGCCAAAGAATGTCAAGGAAGTACAAGCTTTCATGGGGCATTGTGGTTATTACCGACGGTTTATACACATGTATGCCATCATAGCAAAGCCTCTGTATGGACTTCTGACTAACTTTGAGTGGATGGATGAATGTGAGAGTTCCTTCCAGGAGCTTAAACGAAGATTGTGTTCAGCACCAATCTTGACCACACCAGATTGGAATAAGCCTTTCCATGTGCACGTGGATGCGTCCAATTATGCTATTGGGTGTGTACTCGCACAACCTACTGGTGAAGGTAATATGGATCTCCCTATTGCATATGCCAGTAGACGGTTGAATGTTGCTGAACGAAATTATACCACTACGGAGAGAGAAGGACTAGGCATGGTATATGCAGCCAAAAAGTTTAGACATTATTTGCTTGCAAATAAGTTTAAATTTTTTACTGATCATCAGGCATTGCTGTATCTGGTAAACAAGCCATGCAATACAGGCCGATTGGTAAGATGGTTTTTCTTACTAATGGAATATGACTTTGAGGTAGTGGTAAGGAAAGGGAAGACTCATTTGAGAGCAGACCATCTCTCTAGGCTCACATCTGGGGAAGCCCCACAAGGAGTGTCAGATGACTTACCTGATGCTTACTTATTTAATTTGGAAGTTGTACCATAGTGGGCTAAGCCATTGGTGCCAGTATTGACATACGGACCCAATCACCCAGTAATAAACACACAGGATAGAGAGGTAGTAAAAGCCCAAAAGTATCACATCATGGCAGGAAGTATGTACAAGCACATAAATCAAGGGATCCTGGCTGTTGTGTAGAAGAGGACGAGTACTCAAAATGGTTGCAATTAGCACATGTAGGTGCATTAGAGCAACACTACTCAAAGCAACGAACCTTGCAGACACTAAGAAGACTCGGAGTGCATTGGCCGACTATGGAAGCTGATGTCCAGAAGTTGTGCAAGGAATGCCCAGTCTGTTGCACTAAACCACTTGTGGAACATGCCACTCTTTATCAAGTGTCCATTGTGCTAGATTGGAGTGAACCACTAGTATCCTTCCTGAGGACGAAAACATTCCCTCCAGACATGACCCTGGTTGGGAAAAGGAGTTTAGAACAAGAAGCCCAGGATTACTCACTCATTGGTGATCATCTATACAAGCGTGGTAAAGATGGTTACTTGAGACTATGTGTCCATGAGAGTGAATATCTCAAAATCTTGGAAACTGCTCACCAAGGTGTAGCAGGAGGACACTTTGGACCAGATCGGGTGATCAAAGCGATACTATTTGCGGGCTTCTGGAGGCCGACCCTTCACATGGATGCACATACCTATGTGAAACGGTGTGAGATTTGTCAGCGAACTCAGTGTCCTATACGCAAAGATGAGATGCCACTGAAACCTATGATGGGCGAACGTGCATTCTCTAAGTGGGGAATAGACTTTGTAGGTCCTATTAATCCCCTAGCTAAGAGTTCACATGCTTAATACATCATTGTTGCCACAAACTATCTAACGAAATGGATAGAGGTAAAAGCTACGACAAAGAACGACGCTCAGACAACTACTAAATTCTTGTTTGAGAATGTATTCACAAGATACGGGCTACCTATAGAGCTAGTAAGTGATAGAGGCACTCACTTCTTGAACAAAGTGATTGAAAATCTACTCCAAGAATTCTTGGTTGTTCATAAGAAGTCTGCCCCCTACCACCCACAGGCTAATGGGCAGGCCGAAAGCACAAACAAGATTCTGTGCAATGTGTTGACAAACTAGTGAATAATAAACGCTCTCATTGGGACAAACAACTACACCATGCTGAATGGGCATACCGAGTCGCCTGCAAAACGATACTCCAAGCCACCCCCTTTCAGATGGTGTTTGGCCAAAACGCAGTGCTACCGTTGGACTTCTTAATACCTACACTGAAAGTAGCACAAGAACACGAATGGACGGGTCATGAACTATCCTCTAGACTTTTTGACCTTGAACGATTAGGAGAAACAAGACTGAGAGCCGCTGCAGGGATATATGCAGCTAAGAATCGACAGAAGGCATATTTTGATGCCCATGTTAAGGATAAAGGCTTGAAAGCAGGAGATCTGGTACTAGTCTACACTTTGAAACAACATGCAAGGAAATTAGAGAAACGTGGCTATGGACCCATGATCATTAATAGGATCTCAACGAGTGGCGCAGTACAGCTAGCCACCTTAGAAGGTGATGTTCTCCCAAGCTACATTAGCGGATGCAGAGTCAAGTTGTATCAGGAACCTCTCACAGAGGAAATGCTAAGTCGACTCAATACTGCTAAGAAACGGAAAGAAGAAGAAAAGCGAATTCGAGAGGAAGCCCATGCAAAAGCTTTAGAACGTATATGGAGAACAAAACTAAGAAGACAAGGCAGAGAGCAACCTAGGCTAGATGCACATGCAAATCAGGGATATCATATGGCTATGTGTGAAGTTTCATGTATCAGCTCTCATAGGATAATTGATCGACGTCCTTTTATAACCTTAGATATAGGACAAGGAAAGAGTGCAAGGATTGTAAGAGCCTTGATTGACTCAGGTGCAACAACTAGTGCTGTTAAATTGTCTTACTGTCAAGAGTTGAAATTAACTGTCAATCCTATAGAAGCATATCTCATAGGATTGGGAGGCGTGGAAACCCCTTGCATGGGCGAGGTGGAACTTCCCCTCTATGTTCATGATGAGGCAATGATAGTCAAAGTACTAGTATGTCAAGATGAGGACCTCACTGAACCTCTTGTCTTGGGTCAAGACTGGATCTATGACCAAGCAGTCAACTTAAACCTAAGAAGTGGACTTCTTCAGGTATGGGTGAATCAGAGCAGAATTATAGTTGAGTTAGATAATGGAGCACTCCCGGAACTAGGAAAGGCACAGACTCCTGGTCCCTCCAGGGGTACACATGAAGTTGACCATGCTGTTCTTGTCCAAAGCTATGTGATGCAGAGGAATGGAGATCTCAAGAGACAAGTGAAGGCGTTGGCGGAACTCCCTTCTTTTCCAAAGGCCAGAAGGAGATAGCAACTAAGGGCAGATCAATTACTGAACACTATCTATGCGGGAGACCAAAAGAACGTGCGAAGCATTAGGGGAAAAAGTGAACCCTGCATGGGCCTTGTAAGGATTCCTAATTTTCAGGAATTAAAATGGTTAATCAGGTAGATTAAGAGGTAGAGAAAAACCAGTAGTGGTATTGTACAATAAAATAATGAGTAAACTCCAAGAAGAAATTCGTGTGCATTTGTAGCCCTTAGATCTCTCAAATTGGATGGCCATGATTGTGAAGAGAGATGGTGGATGCAATCCAAAGATGAGTAGGTGCCGCTACAACCAGCTTCACACCAGCCAACTGAGACTTCAGAGTTGATTAGTAGACCCTTTGAGCTTCCTAAATCCACCAAAATATCAGCCAAGTACTTTGGAACATGTATCCCAAAAGTTTAAGTCAAGACAGGCTAGTTGCGAAATGACTAGCTCCCAAAACTTGCTATTTTTTGGACATACACCTGCTGGAAAAAATGAACAGTGCTCTCAACCTGGAAGGAATTAGAAAAATTCCTTTTGGGCATAGCAAATAGACTTAGCAAGCTTCCTATTCCAAGTTAAAACACTTCAAATGATGGACTGAGCACTGAGAACAAGTTTCATCAAGTTCTGGAACATTCCCACAATTCTCGGGGCTCTGCAGAGATAGACCAGTAAGCAGTAAAATGCAGATATCTCCAAAACTATAAATCCAATGACCTTGAAAATTTATAGGTAGAAACTAGACAGTGAGAGCTATCCAACGCACTTTAAAACACTGAAAAATGTTCAGTTAAACTCGAGATATGACCTTCTGAAGTTACTGCTCTGAGTGAGTATAGCAGAGAACAAAACAGAGAGGTAGATGATAATAAATGTATAGATTCACATATGATTACAACCACATTGGCAATGAATCTTTGCACAATGGGAGTAGAATGATAGAGCTATGGAGTAAGCTCTTCAATCTCTACAAAATGACATGAAGTGGTCACGTACAAGGCTTGCTAATCGCCTCTTCCTTCTTGCTCCTTTTATAGCTATTCTTGGAGGGAGTTTTGAATTCGAATTCGAATGGCTCCACCTAAAAGTGATCCCCAAAGTTAGGAGAGATTCCCTCAGCTCAAAAATTCGTGATTTTGGTAGTTGGAGCCACGAATTTGCTTTTACATCATGGATGAGGTAAGCCATCCTTTTACTTTTTTCTTTTTCCATTTACAAGAGATAAAATGTACTCTTTTACAAGAGGTGTTCACATGACTACTCATGTGACTTACAAATGAGGATAATATCAAGCATATCAAGCATGTAGGCTTGGGCAAAATGCACCAACAGCTCCCCCTCAAGCCTAACATGCTTGGCCTCCAAATAAGTCTTCAATTGTCCTTGATTTCCTGCAAACCAATCATCAACTTGAATCTACTTAATTTCGTACCATCAAGAGCTTTCGTCAACATGTCTGCACATTGCATATCTGTAGAGACGTAGGATAGTTGAATATCCTTGCTCATTAGCTTCTCCCTTACATAATGGTAGTGGACTTCAATATGCTTGGTTCTAGCATGGTATACCGGATTAGCTGCTAGATGTAGTGAGCTTGTGTTGTCACCAAAAATGTGAGGTGTTGAAGAATGAAGTCCAAGATCTGTGTACAAAGATTTTAACCACATGATTTCTTGAATTGCATTAGCCAAACCTCTATATTCAGCTTCAGTAGAAGATAATGCCACGGTTGGTTGCTTCTTCGATGACCAAGAAATGATTTTTGAACCTGCAAATGATATATACCCTGATGTGCTTCTTCTATCATCTTTAGATCCGGCCCAATCTGCATCTGAGTAGACCTTTAGCTCAATATCTGAAGTATATGAATAGAACAAACCTTCATTCATGGTCCCCTTTAGGTACTTGAGGACTCGCTTGGCCGCTTCCATATGTGGTCTTCTCGGCTTATGCATAAACTGACTCAATATGCTAACACTATAGCATATATCCACCCTTGTGAGTGTTGCATAGTTCAAACTTCCAACCAAGCTTTGATAGCTTGTGATGTCTTCAATTGGCTCTCCTTCATAAGCACTAAGCTTATGATTTTGCTCCATAGGTGTACCTGCACACTTTGTATTTTCCATCTTGAACTTGACGAGCATGTCATGGACATACTTCCTTTGTGTGATGTATATACCTGAATCTGTGTAGATCAACTCCAATCCAAGAAAATAAGTGAGTGGTCCGAGGTCACTTATCTTGAACTCCTCCTTCATTTGACTCTTTACCTGTTTGATTCCTTCAAGATCATTGCCTGTGATAATAATATCATCAACATACACACATAAATAGATCACTTCAGATCCATTCCTCTTTATGAACAAAGAGGTATCCGCCTTGCTAGATTTGAATCCTTGGTCCTGCAAATAAGTAACCAATCTGAAATTCCAAGCTCTTGGAGCTTGCTTCAATCCATACAAAGCTTTCTTTAGTTTGCATACATAGTTAGGATGATGTGCATCCTCATATCCAGGAGGTTGTGCCATATACACTTCCTCAGAAATCCATCCATTCAAGAAAGCATTCTTTACATCAAGTTGATAAAGATTCCAATTTCTAGATGCAGCAAGACTAATGAGAACCCTAATTGTAGGCATTTTTGCAACAGGAGAGAAAGTCTCCTCATAATCAATACCATGGGTTTGAGCAAACCCTTTAGCAACTAACCTTGCTTTGTGTCTATTTATACTTCCATCTGGATTCCTCTTGATTTTGTATATCCATCGAGATCCGATTATCTTCATAGATGGCTTGTTAGGTACAAGCTCCCAAGTGTCATTCTCCTTCAAGGCTTCCATTTCTTCATCCATTGCATCTCTCCAAGCTTTCTTGCTTTGTGCTTCTTCGAATGTGGTAGGTTCTTCATTGGTTGAATCCTTTGCAATGTAGATTGAGTGCTTGGTGACCAAAGAAGTATCATAACCAAACCTCTCTGGTTTCTTCTTCTCCCTCGAAGACCTTCTAAGTGGTTGATGTGAGCTCTCGGGTCCATATGTAGCATCCTGCATCTTTGCTTTACCTTTGTTCTTCCATAGCTTTAGTCTTTCCAAGTCTTCTAGGTCAATCTCCGAATCACTTTCTTCAATCTGCTTTGGCTCCTTTGGTTGAAGTGATGGAAAATCTTCATCCAAGTCATATGGCAGCTTCACTTTCCTGTCATCATCAAACCATGATTTGTTTTCATCAAAAATTACATCTCTACTCACAGAAAATCCTTTATTGGTTGGATTGTACAATCTATATCCTTTTTGGTTTTGATCATAACCAATGAATACACACTTCTCTGCCTTGGGATCCAATTTCCCTCTTACTTGAGAAGGAATGTGAGCATAGGCTAAGCATCCAAAGATTTTACAATGCTCTAGACTAGGTCTTCTTCCATTCCACACTTCATATGGAGTGGTTCCATCTAGTGACTTAGATGGAAGTCTATTTATGAGATATGTGGCTGTCGACACAGCCTCTGCCCATAGGTAGTTCGGCAATCCCTTTTCGTTGAGCATGGACCTTGCAGCTTCGACGATAGCTCTATTCCTCCTCTCTGCTACACCATTGAGTTCAGGTGTATACCTTGTAGTGACTTCCCTTTTAATGCCTCTTTCATGCAAGAAGGCATCAAATTCAGAAGAGAAGTATTCTCCTCCACCATCTGATCTGAGTCTTTTCAAAGTCCTACCTGTTTGATTTTCAACAAGAGCAATATACTTCTTAAAGCAATTAAACACTTCATCCTTGTGCTTCATGAAAAACAGAATGGTCCACCTGCTACAATCATCTATGAAAGACACATAATATCTTGAGCCTGATATAGATGGCTCCTTACTTGGACCCCACACATCCGTGTGCACTAGATCCAAAGGATTTTGATACATATATCCTTTCTTATTGAAAGGTTGTCTATGAGCCTTGCCGAGTTGACAAGCTTCACACTTATAAATCATGTGTTGCCTTGTGATATTAGGCAAACCAAGTACACTTTGGTCCCTGCAAATCTGTTTGAGTGTCCTCTCACCAATGTGAGCAAGCCTTTTGTGCCATATCTCCAACTCTGTTAGAGTTTGAGATCCATAGCTAAACAAAGCTATGTTCTTTGTATCTTCCACTTCAAAAGTGAAAAGCCTTCCTGTCTTTTCTCCTTTGGCAATCCTTCGAAAGCCTTGCCTTGGGTCTTCAACATATGCTCCAAATCGATTGAATCTAACCTGCAATCCTTTTTCAACAATCTGTCCAACACTTATTAAATTTTTGGTAATTGTAGGGACATACAAGACTTTGCTTAAGAGGTTCATATTCCCATCTGATGTCTTCACATTACCTATCTTCTCCACTGAGTGCTTTGTGTCATCTCCTGTCTGCACTTCATGCTTGTTATGAGGATCTTCCAAATCAGAAAGTAAAGCCACATTTCCTGCTACATGGTTCGAGCATCCCGAATCAATGTAAAATATGTGATCATCATCCTTACCCTTCTTTGTTGATAGATTCATAATCAATAATGAATCTTCTTGACTTTGGTCCTCTGCATAGTTATTGTAATCTCTTCTTCCTCTATGGCCACTTTGATAGTTGGTGTTGTTGTTGTAATTGTTGTTGTAGTAGTTGTTGTTGTTGTAGCCTCCATTGTACCTACCTCTATTTGATCCATAGCCACCTCTATTGAATCCTCTTCCTCTTGAGTTCCTTGGATTCCTGAAACATTCTTCAGTAGTATGGTTAGATAAGCCACATATGTTGCAAGGTTGAGATGATTGGAATCTCCCCCTGCCTTGCTTTCCACCTCTGCCTCTTCCTCTAGCTCGTCCTCTACCTGCAAAGTTTGCTTGGAAAGAGCTTCCTTCATCTTCATTCTTTCTATTCTTTGACTTGTCCTTGACCTTAGCTTTATCAGAATATAAGGCAGAAGTTTGATTACCTCTTGAGGACTCACCACCTTTGCTAATCTTTGCTTCATGAGTGAAGAGTTGGCCCATGAGTGTGTTGAGGTCGGGTACATGCATATCCATGTATAAATCCATGGCTGTTGTGAATGACTCCCACTTGTCGTCTGCTTTGATTCCATTCATGATTTGTCTTATGATTTGCTCCTCTTCAATTACCTCTCCAATGCTTCCAAGTTGGTCAGAAATCTCCTTCATCTTTGTGACATAATCAGTCACATTTTGCTTCGGGCTTTTCTTCATTGTTGTGAACTCCATCCACAATTGGTTCTTCCTTGCTCGAGTGTTGGAAGAGAAGAAAGAAGCAAGTGCATTCCAGGTTTCTCTTGATGTCTTGCATCCCTTGACATGAGGTAAAAGAAAATCAGAGATTGAGTTTAGAATATAGGACCTTGCAAGTGCATCCTTCGAACACCAATTCGAAAGTCCTTCCACTTCTTCATGTGATGGTTGCCCTTTGTTCCTCATGGTTGGCATTGCTTCATCTCCGGATATGAATCCATATAGATTCCTTCCTTGAAGGTAAGCCTCCATCCTTAGAGACCATGCCGGGTAGTTGTTTCGATCCAATTTGTCAATTGTTGATGGAAATCCATCTCCCATGTTGCTTGACTATGCTCTGATACCACTGTGAAGAGAGATGGTGGATGCAATCCAAAGATGAGTAGGTGCCGCTACAACCAGCTTCACACCAGCCAACTGAGACTTCAGAGTTGATTAGTAGACCCTTTGAGCTTCCTAAATCCACCAAAATATCAGCCAAGTACTTTGGAACATGTATCCCAAAAGTTTAAGTCAAGACAGGCTAGTTGCGAAATGACTAGCTCCCAAAACTTGCTATTTTTTGGACATACACCTGCTGGAAAAAATGAACAGTGCTCTCAACCTGGAAGGAATTAGAAAAATTCCTTTTGGGCATAGCGAATAGACTTAGCAAGCTTCCTATTCCAAGTTAAAACACTTCAAATGATGGACTGAGCACTGAGAACAAGTTTCATCAAGTTCTGGAACATTCCCACAATTCTCGGGGCTCTGCAGAGATAGACCAGTAAGCAGTAAAATGCAGATATCTCCAAAACTATAAATCCAATGACCTTGAAAATTTATAGGTAGAAACTAGACAGTGAGAGCTATCCAACGCACTTTAAAACACTGAAAAATGTTCAGTTAAACTCGAGATATGACCTTATGAAGTTACTGCTCTGAGTGAGTATAGCGGAGAACAAAACAGAGAGGTAGATGATAATAAATGTATAGATTCACATATGATTACAACCACATTGGCAATGAATCTTTGCACAATGGGAGTAGAATGATAGAGCTATGGAGTAAGCTCTTCAATCTCTACAAAATGACATGAAGTGGTCACGTACAAGGCTTGCTAATCGCCTCTTCCTTCTTGCTCCTTTTATAGCTATTCTTGGAGGGAGTTTTGAATTCGAATTCGAATGGCTCCACCTAAAAGTGATCCCCAAAGTTAGGAGAGATTCCCTCAGCTCAAAAATTCGTGATTTTGGTAGTTGGAGCCACGAATTTGCTTTTACATCATGGATGAGGTAAGCCATCCTTTTACTTTTTTCTTTTTCCATTTACAAGAGATAAAATGTACTCTTTTACAAGAGGTGTTCACATGACTACTCATGTGACTTACAAATGAGGATAATATCAAGCATATCAAGCATGTAGGCTTGGGCAAAATGCACCAACAATGATCAAATAGAAAACTTGGGAACTAGAGGACAAAATAAGAGCACACGCTCTGGCAGAAAAGGACAAAATAGGATCAGTCCTACGAAGAGAGAGATCAAAATATCAAAGTCTGCGTCGAAATATAGCCGTCGGATCGCTTCAAGCTTGAAGGGTGGAGATTAAATCCCAAAAGACTGGCACTAAAAGACAAAATAGGAGCACAGTCTGTCACTAAAAGACAAAAGAAGAAAAATTCGTGCAAGGAGAGTTGAGATTCTTTGAGACGCGCGCATCTTTTTTAACCTTTGGATAGCGTCTCTATCGGACGGTGAAGATTCAACCTGTGGTGATCCTTGTAGGAATGAAATTATATCCATTAGATTCATTCAAGATCCAAAGGCTATAATCGAATGCGCCTTTTCCTCTTCGATGAGCAACCGCAGGCGTTGGATCTAAGCAAAATCTAAGGTCTAAAATTCAAAGCCACCCATTTCCCAAGAAATGATCTTAGCCATTGAATCTTGAAGGGCATCCAAGGGTTCTCTTTGAATTTCATCTCTTTCAAAAACTACTTGAGGGACAAAACCACGAATTTCAGGAGGTTTTTGTGGTTTTGACTGGCCCAAACCAAGGGAAGCCTATGCCTAGCCTAGGTGATTAAGGGACTAGACTGTGTCCACCACCCTCCTCTCATTGGTCCATCACTAATCACTCTTTAATCTAAAAGGCCCATGCAGGGTTCATTTTTTCCCCTAATGGCAAAACAACTCAGCCAGTGAAACAAATGTGGGTGCGAAAAGGCGAGCTACCGACTGTAGCCAAGTCGCGACAACTGTCTCAACTTCCTATTAGTAATCAACGACATGATACTAATAAGAGGACTCCTAAAACCTCTGTTGAGAAAGTGAAATCTATCTGGGTGCCCAAGAAGTCGATGAAGGCTAACCCACAATCAAGACAAATTTGGGTGCCTAAGGCTTGCTTGCGGGCTCAACTAGTCCCACACGATTCACATCATACACGACCGAGTTCACTCACTCAAGGAGCCGCCACCCACTCTTGCCTGATACACTCGAACACACAGTCACTTAGAAGCACGCACAGACTCACTCGTAAATGGGTCCCAAGGACGCATCACCCCCGAGCAGAATTACTCATGCAACCCTCCAGAGTCTCCACAAAACCAAAACCAAGAGCCATCCATTGCGTTTGGCAACCTAAGACTTGTAATAAATCCCTCGACCCCAATTTGTAAATTCATCTCCACTTACTAACTGCATCAGTCGGACACTGCATCTTTCCATCTAGCTCCTAGGACTATCCATTCATTAACTACACACACTGTCATCGTGCACTCACTGACCCACTAACCCATTACTCACCTCACAATAATATTGTAACGGGGGCAAAACATGTTCTATCTTGTCCATTACAATATTAACGCATGCTCTATATTCTCGACAGAACCAGCTAGCAAGCAATAATGATGGTAGAAGCTGGAGGCACCAGCTCCCAAGCAGGGTCTAGCGCACACATTGTGGACATCGAAACCCTCCTCCTAGAGCAACCACTCACTGAAAGACCTCAAGAACTTCTAGCGGTGCACGTTCTCCCGATTCAGGACCCCCCTCAAGGACACACGTCTCAAGTGGGGAAACATGCCCACTGGTTTAGTGATGTAGCAGGGCCACTAGGTGATGGCACCTATTTCTGGGAAGCAGAAATGGAATATAATGGCAAATTGGGACGCTACCACTTCTTCACTCGGGAATTTGAGAACTATCAGAATGCTGAAGTTATGAGATCGGTTTGGACCAAAGCAGGCTTGGATAACTATTTCCGGGCACACTTACCGAAACCTGATTTCCTACGTTGTTCTTATTTTATCAGCACCATCACTCCCAGCAGGGCCAAGGGAGGTGACAGTACTTTTGTACTACCATCATTGCTGCCAGGTCACGAACTGAAAAGATTCAAACTGACCCTCAAGCTGGTACGGGAGGCATTGAACATGCAAGGTATGCACATTCCCACCGAGAAAGAAACAATGGTCCCGGGTAGGATGAAGCATAAGGATCTCAATAAATTGAAGGACATGGTGGCAATGACGCCTACCATTGCTCTCCACTTACGAACTGTTATGCAACATTTTGCTTTTCCCGCACAAGAACGATTCACTATGCCCCCTAAGAAAATATGGTTCAGCTTATACTTGGCAGAAACAGAGAGCCTCACCCTCAACATACCGCACTAGGTCATCGACCAAATACACCTAGCCCATCAGCGCTGGAATAAGAAGCAGAAAAATGTACTTCATGGATGTTGTGCCCTAACAAGGATAATTTACAGGTGCCTAGCATATGACGTACCCATTCAAAGAGCACTAGTGTGATCTAGGGCCCAAGAATTCCAAAGGCGACTATCAAGAGCGGGTCCCCCATCGAAGAAGATGAGAGGGGGCGTCCAATTACCATGTACTCAACCAAGGGGAGCCACTACCACACCTGAGGTGACTCCTCCTCAAACCCGGCGTGTTCGACCATTCACCATTCGCCTACCCAGACCAAGTACAGAAGGACCTAACTTCGTGTTTCCCCCCATTCCATCAGACTTAGAATTTCCGCAGGGATTTACTCTCAATGACCTCACGGATGAAGAAGTTGCCAGATTGATCTACGAATCTAATCTTGAAACCGAAGCAGACCGGACCCAGGAAACACATCCCACCACAACATCAGCCCCTACACAACTAGTAGTAGTAGAAGTCGAAGGAGATGAACAAGAGGAAGGAGGAGAAGACGAAGAAGCCGACGAAGAACAACATCAAGAATATGATGAACTCTCAGAGCTAGCAAGTGCCCCAGCATATTCGGCACAAATAAAAAGATTGTACCAAACCATGAAGCGAGTTCAGGAACAACACAAAATGTCACTTGAATCAGGCAAGGTGCTCATGAGCCAACTATTGGCTGAGGAAGGTGTGGACGATATGTTTATCGAATCCATGAACCTACACGCAGAGGCAGTCGGCTTGGATGAGGCCATACATGAGGCCATGACATACATTAATCGATTTGAGAAACGTGTGCCTGCCCGCCCTAGGCGATCTGGAAAACAAATACACATCAATGTATCAGAACCGGAAGGCAACACGCAAACAGAAGAACATCAAGAGGAACCACTCTCCCCACCCAACTCACCTCTCACTACACAATTCACCTCACCAACCGGCACGACCACACCCTTTTCTACCACTACCACAGTTGTCATGGGAATTCCTCTCTCTCCCGGTATCCAATTCGGAGGAGTTTCCATGCCCACCTTCACGACTCTCTTCACAAATATCACTTCCACCCCACCCACTGTCCCCATTTTTACAGTCACACATACATTTGACACAATGGAGACATCACCCGCCACAGTACCACCCCCACCCCCCACACAACCTCACTCTCCCATACCCCCTCCACCTACTTCACCACTTGACTCCACAGCATTCACAACTCCCTTCCCCTTCCCCATTCCCTCTGCATCTTCTTCTTTACCTGCATCTTTTAATGTGAATAGTATATCCTATCATTATATCATTGTGAATATCAACTTCAGCGTGAGTACAGGGATCTAGAAGGCCGCCATCATCAGCTGACAACAAACCATCAGCAACTACAAACACGACTCATAAGGCTAGAAGAAGAAAATGCGGAACTCAACCAACGCCACACCACTCTCGAGCAAGCCCATCAAACACTCCTGGAGGCACCCCAACCATCAGCAGAACCTAGTGTCAAACAACTCGAAGCCTTGTTGGAGGTGTACCAAACAGATAACCTGAGAGTCCCGCGTAATTTAACTCTACTTCGAAAGCATATGGCTACAGCACTTGAAGAAAATAAACGGTTACAGAAACAAAATGAAGAAAACCTAGAAGCAGCCATGGAAGGTTCCCCCCATGAGATCGATCCAGAACAGTTCAAAATGGTTCCCACAGAGACAATGAAAACCATCTTGGAAAGTTATGCGGATCTATTAGAAGCACATGATGATTTGGAAAGGGAACGAGATGAGCTACGTAGCCAGCTCAGGGAAAAGGAGGCTCCAACCAAGGTAATAGAAACGGCCTCGACTTCAGAGGAAGTAAAGGCATTGACAGAGCAGGTGGCTGAGCTCCAAAAAAAGTTACTAGAATATGAAAGGCAGCCCTCCCCAGTTGTAGAACCCGAACCAGAGGATTTAGTACCCATTGAGGTGGATGAAACATATGAGGAACCCTACGTTCCTATGCCGATGCCAGGTGGTGCACAGACCTCAGAAGGAATGGACACATTAGAAGTTGAAGTACCTGAATGGCTCCAAACACTAGAGAAGACAGCAACATCCCATGAAGATAGAGTGGCCATTCAAATCCAATCTATGGCAAAGTTAGAAGACACCATCATCAAGTCTGAATACTTTCGAAGCATGTCTCATCATAGATGGATCGACACCAACGATGATCAATATGTGCCATATTGTGTGCTCCTTGGGGATTACAATGCAGAGATTCAACGCAGTTGTGGCAAACCTCCAACTTCTGCCACACAATTTGGGCCAGAGGATATCCCAGAAAGTGCGAAGAAAGGCTCCATTCATCAACCAACCTGGAGAATCCGTCTTCTTGAAACCTACCCGGAAATGGTTCGTACGTGGACTAACATGCCCCTTTTTATTAAATAATCCTTGTTATGTTTCAGTATTCTGCCGGCGCACTTGGCCAAAGTTTACAATTGTTGTTAGGAACATCAAGGGTTGTGCAAAGTGGTTAAATTATGTTTATCTAGCACCGCCACAAGGCCCTCCCACTGTAAATTACATGATTTCTACCATCAGACACTGGAGCACTCGACTACGGAATACCCCAGATGTGATGGCACAAATGTGTATGAAAATCTTTGAACTAATGCTAATGACCTTCAGTACGTTCAAGAATATTAAAGACCCCCACTTCTCAGGTGTTGGGTTTCTTACAGGAAACCAAGATCTGGTATACGACATGAGCACAACCCCATCCATAGAGGTAATATATGCTTGGCACGCCAGAATAAAGTACCTCCCAGCTTGTTTTAAACAGACATTCGAGGAGATGTTCATAACGGGATTCTGGGAATATCACTCAGAAATATTTGTACCCAGGCCCTCACATCTCCTCCACTTATTCGCTGTGGAGAGAACCATCCATTCAGAACAACTGCGGGTGCCACATCCGGACGTACCAAGACCAGTGAATTGGGATGCATTATTAATAGATCTAGCATGGGGGCTCAGATTAGAAGAACATCACCTTGCTGCCGACGTTGTCCAATATTACGTTCAACGAACATCTAGACAAGGGTGTGTCAGGGGTGACAGACGCAAGAGTGGGGGGGGGTGTTGGCACCAGTCAGGGAACCGAAGGAGCCACAAGACAAAGAGGGTTGGAACGAAGAGATAGCACAAGCAGACACAGTAGCCAAAGAAGATCTGGCAAGTAGGCCATCTAAATTTTTCAGACATCAAGGAGTTGAGCACACAAGAAGAAAGAGCAAGTAGGGAGCTCAAAGAGGTGTATGAAAAATCAACAGAGAAAATCCCTACACAAATAGTGATTTTAATCACTAACACCATTGTAAATACCATTTCGTATTTTTGTAGCTCCATTTTGTGCAAGCCAAGGAGTCCTTGAGCTTGAGGAGCTTTAGAAGTATCTACCTGCCAATTTTCATATTTTTTAGATCTCGTTTGAGCCCTCAAATAAGCCCTGGAACCTAATTTTTAACTAGTCCAGACACTAGGTCTGGATAGGACCAAAGCTAGTCAAAAATTATAAAAGGAGCTAGAGAGCTCATTTTTGGGGTTAGCTTGTAATAGTTTCGAACTTGTATGAGCTTTCTGAAAGAAATCTAAGAACTCCATTGCTTCTCACTCTTTGTCTTGCTGTGTGTGCGCGTGTGTGTGTATGTGTGTGCATGTTTGTGTGCTTCTCACTCACGCACTTGTGCCTTCACTTGCTCGAGGTCTTCATACTGTTGTGAGTGATGGTTGGATGCACTCAGAAGATCAGTTGATGCTGCAAAACCTGCTTCACACCTGCCCTCCTTTGACTCCAGATATGCTTAGTAGACTCCTTGAGCTTCCAAGTGATACCAAAATATGCTATATGTACTTTGGAAAAGGTTTGAGTAATGACTTGATCAAAACAGACTACTTTGTAAATCACAAGACTTGAAAACTTTCTATTTTGGTCTTGATACCTGCTCAGTGTTATGCTCAGTGTGACCAGTGTAGTTACAACTAGCAAAATTCCTTCTAGAGATATTCTATTAGCTTAGTAAGCTTCCATTTGCAAGTGGAATGAAAGGAAATGATAAACTACACTCAGAGAAATCACTTTAGCAAAATAAGGTGTACCCCCGATTTTTTAGGAGACTTACAGTCACATACCAGTGAGCACCCCGACTGAGATTTCTCTGTGATGGTAGATCCAATGGCCTTCAAATTTTGTAGGTGTATAGTAGACTTTGAGCTAAATCCAATGCACTTTGAATCATCCAATTTGGTTCAGTAGATCGTGAGATATGCCCTGTTGAAGTTGACAGAGTTGAAGAGTACACTCAGAGAATAACAGAGATGATCAATATGAGTATATGTATTAAATCTATTGATTGTACATTCCCATTGGCATGTAATGTGATGCTCAATGGTACTCAGAGGTGTAGGCTATGGTGTAGCTCACACACACTCAGAAATTCACTTAGAAATGTCTCGGGAAGAGTGTCACACAACCCGCGACTTTTTCCTCATCTTTTATAAGAGTTGATTGGTCATTTGATTTTGAATTCAAACTATTCTCCTAGAATCTTTCACCTAAAAGTTTAGTTGAGATATTCTCTCAATCATTCATCTACTTTTCCACGACTCCTGAAGTAGGTGAGTTTACAAGAGTGGTTAAAGTCATATAGACTTTTACATAGGATAAAAGGTAATAACCAATTAAGCATTGGTTCCTATGATCATTGTTCCATGTGAATATATCCTTCAAGGGTTCAAGCTTTATGTGTGGTCTTCAAGTTTGATAACCAAGCCAAGTCTTCCAAAGCTTCCAATGTTCCAAGCCAATGTGTGAAGGCTTGATATGCACCAACACATACTATCCTCATGTCTTCTCGGATTGACATTAAAGGAGGTGCTACTCACCACTGAGCTACAAGGACCAATGAGTAGCATGTCATCAACATACACAACAATGATAAGAAGCACATCATTTGCATGCTTAACATATAATTTGCTCTCAGTTGAACTATACTCAAAACCATGTGCAATTAGATAGGCATGTATCTTTTCATACCAAGCATGTGGTGCTTTCTTCAAACCATATAATGCATTTTTCAACCTGCACACCTGGTTTTGATGCCCTTTGTACACAAAGCCATGCGGATGAAACACTTGTACTTCTTCATGCAAGTCACCATTTAGAAATGCAGTTCTAATGCCCAACTGATGTACATTACAACCATGATGAGCTGCAATTGCAGAGATGCACCTTTTGCAACAAGCCTAGCCTTATACATGTCAATTGTTCCTTTAGGCTTACGCTTCAGCTTGCATAACCACTTAGTGGCAATGGCCTTCTTTCCACAAGGCAAGTCACATAAAGGCGAGGTTCCATTTTTCATGATAGCATCGTATTCTGATTGCATAGTAGCCATCCATTTTTTTGAATTTTCTGCTTCATCAAACGAGATAAGCTCATTCTTATCAAAGAGACTACAGGCAACCATAACATAGCAATCTAATGCAAAAGAATCACTATGAGAGCCTGAATGAATACAATATGATAGAGGTGCATCTAATTTGTTATCACACAAAGTCTACACTAGCTATTTTGGCATAGGTTCTGCCTCCTCAATATCAGCTCTCTCATCAACAAGTATGTCATGTAAATCTGCATCAAAAGTGGAATGATTTGCATCATAACATGGAATCCGAAAAGGCTGAGAAGTTGCCTCATTATCACTAGCACTAGATTGTCCACCTATAAAAAAGAGGAATCAAAGTGTCATACATGTCTTTGGAGCTAATACATGTCCCCTTAGTACATGAAAATAATGGTTGAATAGCGTCTTCCACAAAAACAAAATCATGGCTAACCAAAATGCATTTAGTTTGTGGATGATACAGATATTATGAAGAGAGGACACACATAGAAGCAAAATGAAAAGAAAAGTGTAGTCAAAAAAGAAAGAGTGGTCACAAAAGAAAGAGTGTGAGAGACTCAAAGTGAGTAGACCAAGAAATGGGTAAACTCACATGGATTAGAAATGAGCTTGCCAAGAGCATGGAGTAGGCTCCTCAAGCTTCTAACGAAGTGAAAATGGAGGAAGAGGCCCTCCTTATATAGATTTTGGAGGGGCTCTCCCAAGTTCATTTCATGTGGGACAACTCCCCTCAAAGGAGAATTAATACAATGATAGAAGCAAATGGAAAGGTACCCAAATATGAAGGATATAATATAAAATGGAAATCCAAATGGAAATAGAATAGAAATAGAGTGACTCCAAGATACAAAAGGGAGATGCACTCTCATATTCTCAACAACCCCTCTGTAGCTACATTTTGTAGACTATGGAGGCTACTAGGGTATGAGAGAAAGGTCCACCAAGAATGTAGCAGCAATAGCAAGAGCACCAAATAGGGAGTCTCCATCTAGAAATCCATAGCCTCAAAGTAGTATCGACCGTGTGGGATCACCAGGTACTCCATAAGATGTCCACAAGATGGATCAAGAAAAAGCTCCATAGGTACGCCACCAACGAGGTACAAGAATCAAACATGATCTCACTAGACGAGATCACCTCCATGCAAGATAGGTAGGATGACTCCGTGTGGTACGTGGGAACTTGCATAGCTTTGACAACATCCACCATGAGATGTGTATCGCCAAGAAGTAGGTCCTAGAAGAATGAAATATGAAGCATGAAGCATAAAATCATAGTCACATGGTAGTACATCTATATGCTCTAATCCTCCATGGAGTTTACAAATTCTTGATGTGTGACAGTAGGACCATGGAAGACTCCTCTGAATTTAGAAGCTGGCTCAGAGAAGGATCCAATTAATTAATGAATCCAAGTATATGGAGGAGTATCCTATGTTAATTGAAACGATGATGGACTCCAAGAATGGAAGAGTAGATGCTCAAAATGCTACTATAGACGAGGTAAGGGGACTCATGAAGATAGAAATAAAAAATGATGAGTCACTAATCTTCGAGTAATTCCCAATTGAAGTTGAGGGGAAATATAAACCCTCGATGGTATAATAGGAGGTGTAGCCATATGAGGTATAAGTTGAGATGGTATCTTTGATTCCTCTTGCGCCAAAACTATATCATGATTTGGAAAGTTTTGCACAAAGACAACATACTCCACATAGTGTGATTATTCGAAATTGGAATGATCCCCCTCTAAAGTAGAATTTGGACGATCTAAAAGGGATGAATGATTAGGGTATTCATCAAATGTGCCTTCTTTGGTTACTATAACGAAGTGAATCTTTGGGTCGTAGAGTTTGCATGCCTTTTGTGGGTAATTGTACCCGATGAAAATGTACTGCCTAGGCCAATCATTATCATGGCCTTACACATATGCATCACTCCCAAAGACGTGGAAATAGCTCACACTCAACTTCTTCTAAAAGTAAGCCTGAAATATTGGTGTTTGGTTCTTGAAGGCATCTGAAAACCCTCTATTCTAAATATGTAATGTAGTCTGTACTGCTTCACCCCAAAACTTCAGTGGAAGTTGCTTTTAACTAAACATAACTTTGGCCATCTAGATCACACTTCAAATTTTTACAACGCAATACCTTGTTGAGTATCTTGCGATGCTTGATACTTGATTCCATGTTGCTTCAAATACTTGGAGAAGTTGTATATGACAAAGGTACTATCTCCAATAGATCAGATGATCTTCCAAGAACCTAGAAAGTCTTCTTGAACTATTTGTGTACACTCCTTGAGCTTGGAAAGGGAATCCTCTTTGTGCTTGAGTGAGTTAACCCAAGTATATTTAGTGAAGTCATCTACTAACAGGAAGAAGTAGATTGCACCACTTAGAGAAGGTGTATGCATAGTACACAAATATTGGCATGGATGAATGCTAAGCATTTATTTGTACAAATGGAGGCTTCTATAGGCAAAGCAACAACCATTTTCTTGGCACATGCTTGGCAATTCAACTCCACTTGTGCAATCCAAGTTAAACCCTTGACAAGATGATTGGAAGAGATCTTAGCTAAGCAAGAAGTATGTCCAAATTTGCAATGATACAAGCTAAGACTTGAGTCTTTGGCCATAAAACTTGAAAGCTTGTAGAGGCCTTTGTCTTCATAGCCTTGAGCTATTACTCCATTGGACTCACGATCAATGAATTGAACTTTGTTGTGATCGAATTGAACTATCATGTTGCCCTTTGTGATGGCCTTCATTGACAGAAGGTTTTTACAAAGCCTTGGTACATATAGAACATCTTTGTGACTTGGTCTCACCTTCAGAGTTGATGACTTGACCTTTTCCTTTTCTTTGGATTTCAATGCACTTGTTGTCTCCAAGGTAAACTTGGCCTTGAAGCTCTTCAAACTCATGAAAATCATCTTTTTCATTATACATATGTGATAAAGCACCACTATCAAGAATCCATTTTTTCTTGGGAGTGGATGCCACAAGGGCTTTGTATTCTATTTTGAGAAAGATATCTTCACGTGTGCAGTGAGAATGATGTTCCCTCTTTGAAGTAGACTTAGACTTATCCTTGTTCTTCTTCTTGAAGCAATAGTTCTTGATGTGGTCAGGCTTGCCATAAAAATTGCAAGTGAACTTCTTCTTGCCTTTGTCCTTTGATTCTTGATCTCATTTTTGTCCTTTATTCTTGTGGAAAACGGCTTTAGCCTTCATGGATATTCCTTGGGTAGTTTGGGTTTTTTTGTAAGGCAATAGTTACGCAATATAACACAGGAGCAATAGCAGAGAAGATAACAGATATAGGAGAATCTCAACAATTTTCTACTAGCAGCAAGTACAAAGATGATGGCGTTGTCCACCCGTGCGCTCTCAAGGTAGAGCTTAAATGGTGATCTAGACAACTCTAGATAGGGAGATACAAGGTAGAGGTATGCTGGCTCAACTCAATGTCTTAGGTAGTGCAGAAGTCATGTATATATAGGATCATGGGTGGCCTGCCATGGACGGCTATACATGGGCGGTAGAGCGTGGGCGGCCACCGCCCGCGTAATTGCCATACACGGCTTAGACTGGTTGAACCGACCTAACAAATATAAATGGTTTCTGACTCCGACAGGGAATATTCCATGGAATATTCCCTTTACCGTCGCGCCGGGGGCGCTGCCCCCGGACCCCCACCAGGGGGCCCGCTGGCCCCCTGGGACCCCCCAGCCAGGGGGCCCGCTGGCCCCCTTGGACCCCCCAGCCGAGGCTGCTCACCGCTGCCCCGAACCCCACAATTGGGGACCCTGGTAACTCCCTTTCCTTATAATATCTTACATGGTCCAATATGACCTTCATCCAACATTCAAGTTGGGATTCCCATCAATTGGGTAATGCACGCTTGGCTTCTCCTCATAAAGGGGGCCTTACAAAATGTGCATACAATCATGAGGGGTAGACATTGATCATACTCTAACACCCCCCCTCAATGTTTACCGATGATAAATCAAGTAGGTCTCGGTCCTATGCCCATCTGTTGAAGATGCTTGTTGAGCTGCTCTCTTCCAAGTGCTTTAGTGAATATGTCAGCACAATTTGCCTCTATTGGGCAATATTCTAGCTCCACAATTTCATCTTCAATTAGCTCACGAATGTAATGGTACTGTACTTCTATGTGCTTGGTGCGAGCATGAAATACTGGGTTCTTTGCAATAGCCATACAACTTTGATTATCACACTTGAGTACAATTGGCATATTTGATGGAAAGCCTATATCTGCAAGAATTCTCCTTAACCAGACTGCCTCACAAGAAGCAAAACAAGCTGCTTTGTACTCTGCTTCAGTGGAGGAGAGTGCGAGAGTTGGTTGCTTCCTACTTACCCAAGAAAATATTCCTGAACCAAGTGAGAAACAATATCCAGAAACTGATTTTCTAGAATCACAATCTCCAGCCCAATCTGAATCACAATATCCTTGGAGTGTATCACCTGTGGTATACAAAATACCAAAATCCAAGGTTCCTGCAATGTACCTTAGAATTCGCATTCCAGCATTCCAGTGACTCTCCTTAGGTTTGTTGGAAAACCTGCTTAACACTCCAACAGCATAGCAAATGTCTGGTCTAGTGTTGCACAGAAAAATAAGACTTCCAACGAGCTTCCTATACTTCTTAGCATCTACATCAGGCATGTTATCATCCATAGATAGCTTATGATTTACCTCCATAGGTGTGCTAGTTGGTTTGCAGTCCATCATTCCAAATGCCTTGAGAATTTCTTTGGAATATTTTTGTTGTGAGATGAAAATGCCATCCTTCCTTTGCCATACTTCAATTCCCAGACAAAAATGGAGTAGACCTAAGTCTGTCATTTCAAACTCAGTTCCCAAGCTGATCCGAGTTTGATTGATGAGTTCCTGATGATCTCCTGTAATGATCAAATCATCTACATATACAATGACAACAACTAGCTTGCTATCCCTTTTCGTTACATACAAGTTAGCATCAGAAGTACTTCTTTCAAAACCCATATTTTTGAAAAAATGATCAATTCGTTGGTACCAAGCCCGTGGAGCTTGCTTAAGTCCATACAAAGCTTTCTTCAACCTGCAAACTTTATTTTCTGAATTGGGCACCTCAAAACCTGGTGGTTGAGATACATATACCTCCTCCTTGAGGTGACCATTCAAAAATGCAGATTTGACATCCATCTGGAAAATAGGCCAAGACTTTTGTGCAGCTACTGCAAGTACCGTCCGAATAGTTGTCATGCGTGCTGTTGGTGCAAAAGTTTCTTGAACATCAAATCCTTCAATCTGTGAAAAACCCTGTGCAACTAATCGTGCCTTATACTTTTCTAATGTTCCATCAGCTTTATACTTAGCTTTCCAAATCCATTTAGTACCTATTACCTTCTTCTTTGGCGGCAAGTCGACTAGATCCCATGTATCATTTTTTAGTATACTATCATACTCAGACTGCATTGCCGCTCTCCAATCTGGATCATCAATGGCTTCTTCAATGGTGGTAGGTTCCTTTATCGAACCCATGATATCTGCCATTAGAGCCATGTTAACAATGTGTTCTGAGGCTCTTCTTTGCTCCTCTATTCTCTTTGATCTTCGTAATCCATCCGATGATGATTCTGGTGCATCTACATGTGGATTGTGATCATCAAAGAGCTGTTGTGCCCACTTCGGTAGTGGCTTACGCTGTGCAGCTACAATTGGTTGGCTTTTTATTGAGGAAATTTCTCCATCAGATGTTTCCTCCTCCTCAACTTTAACCTGTCTTTTGATAGGCACAAGGTGAGATATTTCTCCGTTTGATGAGATAGTAGATTTACCTTTATCTTCTACTAAGTGTGGTCGTTCATCAAACACCACATCTCGGCTGACAAAAATCTTCCTTGCCTCAGGATCCCATAACCTGTATGCTTTAGACTCTTCACTATATCCTAGGAAGACACACTTTTTGCTTTTTGAATCCAACTTTGATCTTGTTGAATCAGGAATATGTGCATAACAGAAACAACCAAAAATTCTGAAATGCAAAACTGAAGGCTTTTTACCAGAATATGCTTCTTGAGGAGTCATCCCCTTCAGAGCTTTTGTGTAGCTTTGATTGAGGATGTAGACTGCTGTATTGACTGCTTCTGCCCAGAATGAATCAGGCATGTCTTGAGCCTTTAACATACAACGAGCCATTTCAACTACTGTCCTGTTCCTGCGCTCAACAACGCCATTTTGTTGAGGTGTATGAGCTGTGGTAAGTTGCCTTTTCACACCATGCTCCTTACAGTAATTGTTGAATTCTGTTGACAAGAATTCACCTCCTCTATCTGTTCTAAATTTCTTCAGTTTCCTTCCTGATTCACTTTCTACATACTTATGCCACACTTTAAATTTTTCAAAAGCATCAGCCTTCTCTCGAATGAAATAAACCCACATCTTTCTACTATAATCGTCGACTAACAGCAAGAAGTAGAAAGATCCTCCTAAAGCAGGTGTAGACATTTTACCGCAGAGATCAGCATGTACCAACTCTAGAGGAGCTTGAGATCGATTGCTGGTCTCTCTTGGAAATGCCTTTCGTTGTTGCTTGCCCATCATACAAGCTTCACAAGGTTCCTGCATCTCTGAAAATGCAGGCAAATGAGCAACCATCCCTGTTCGTTGCATCTCCTTCAAAACTGCAAATCCGAGATGCCCAAATCGTTGGTGCCATAACCTGCTTACATCTTTATCTTCTGTAGCAGTTAAAGCACTTAACTCATACAAGTTATCCCGTCGTGTGCCTTTACCTACAACATTACCTGATGAATCCATGATTTCCGCACCACTCTTATTGAAGTGAACTTCGAGTCCACGATCTGTTATTGCAGAAACTGACAACAAATTTCTTTTGAGTGTAGGTACATAGAGAACATCGGATAACTTTTTCTCAACACCTGGAGAAGTGATAAAAGAGATGGTTCCAGTTCCTTCAGCTGGACACTTGGAGTCGTTTCCCACCACTACATTGATGGATTCCCGCAGAGGCACTAGGGAACTATACCAATCCTTTTTACTAGTCATATGGCGAGAAGCTCCACTATCTAAAATCCATGGCTCATCAACACGAGCTTGAGCAGATGAACATACCTCTTCAATAGCTACCCAAAGTTCCAGCTCTGTGTTGTTTGCAGACTCTTTGTTCTTCCATGATGATTTTACAGTCCCATTCCGTTCATCAGCTTGCTTCTTTCTGCAATCCTTGATGGCATGGCCTTTCTTTTCACAATAGAAGCAACTTCCTGTGAACTTTTTCTTCTTTGGCTTCTTCTTTGATCCCTCTGAAGAGCCTTTACCTTTTGCATTTGCTGAGAATGCAGCATCAGTTGTACTTTGCCGATTCTTCAGCCGCATCTCTTCTTCTAAAAGCATGGCACAAAACTCTTCAAATGTAAGAGGAGTTGGCCTTACCTGAGTGTTAAGGGCTGTTACTAATCCATCATACTTTGCTGGAAGAACACGTACAGATCTTCGAGCTAGCTCTTCTGGTGTTATAACAACACCAACTGCAGCCAATTGATCTTGAAGATGCTTTATCCGTTTGATAAAATCTTCAGCCTTTTTAGAATCAGAATGCTTTTCATTTGCCAACTGATTTTCTAAATTCTGTATCCTAGTGTGGTTCTTGGTCTCATATTGTCGAGCCAATATGCCCCAAGCCTCATGTGCTTTAGTAGTATGTTGAACTAAAGTAAGCACAGAATCACTTACACTAGTGACAATCGCACATAATGCATCAGCATTCCGCCTCTTCCAAGCTCGTAGAAGATCTGGATCTGGCTGAATCATCAATCTTGAATTTGCTGGATCTTCAACTGGTATAGGCTCTGGATCCAATCCCATCGGTCCCATGACAGTGTCAAGTAATTCATAGGAGTCCAAAATTGCAGAAATTTTGAACTTCCAGAGTGTATAGTTGGTTCCATCCAGCTTCCCTTCAGTGAATGCAGGTGGACGAATTCGAATAGGTGCAGCATTAACATTAGGTGAAGCACCAAGACTAGTGTTCGACGATGAAGCCATCATGTAATCACTCGAATAATCTACTGATATTCTAGTCTGCTAGTAGGCTAAAATAATGATACTTCTCAAGCTATTCGAACCTTACAGCTCTGGTACCATGTAAGACAATAGTTACGCAATATAACACAGGAGCAATAGCAGAGAAGATAACAGATATAGGAGAATCTCAACAATTTTCTACTAGCAGCAAGTACAAAGATGATGGCGTTGTCCACCCGTGCGCTCTCAAGGTAGAGCTTAAATGGTGATCTAGACAACTCTAGATAGGGAGATACAAGGTAGAGGTATGCTGGCTCAACTCAATGTCTTAGGTAGTGCAGAAGTCATGTATATATAGGATCATGGGTGGCCTGCCATGGACGGCTATACATGGGCGGTAGAGCGTGGGCGGCCACCGCCCGCGTAATTGCCATACACGGCTTAGATTGGTTGAACCGACCTAACAAATATAAATGGTTTCTGACTCCGACAGGGAATATTCCATGGAATATTCCCTTTACCGTCGCGCCGGGGGCGCTGCCCCCGGACCCCCACCAGGGGGCCCGCTGGCCCCCTGGGACCCCCCAGCCAGGGGGCCCGCTGGCCCCCTTGGACCCCCCAGCCGGGGCTGCTCACCGCTGCCCCGGACCCCACAATTGGGGACCCTGGTAACTCCCTTTCCTTATAATATCTTACATGGTCCAATATGACCTTCATCCAACATTCAAGTTGGGATTCCCATCAATTGGGTAATGCACGCTTGGCTTCTCCTCATAAAGGGGGCCTTACAAAATGTGCATACAATCATGAGGGGTAGACATTGATCATACTCTAACATTTTTGTCTAGAGTCATGGAGAAGCAACAATCTTCTAACTTCTTCCCAGGTGAGGAAGCATATTTTGGTAGAAATTATTTGTAATTTGACATTTTTTGTAGATATATTTATCCAAACGATGTAAAAATTGGGAAGAGACTTCCACCTGTAAATTAGAATCATATGTATTTTTCTTAGAATTTTTGGAAGCTCTTTGATAACATATTTTTAGAATAGAAGTCAAAGAGAATCAAATTTCAAGTGTGGAAAGGGACACTTGAAAAAGTATAAAAGATAATTTCTTCTATTTTGAAGAGGTTGGTTGCATTATTTTGATGCTATCCGAGTAAGGTGAAGAGCTTCCTTGCAAAAAATCGTGTTTCTACTTCCATGATCAATTTTTTGATTTGTTGAGTCTTCTCATTGTGTGATCCATGGAATTTGTAACACATATTTTCTTGAAAAGATCTATTTCCATTGTGAGATTGTAAGCATAGTGAGTACAGCCAATCATAACTCAAAAGATCAATGGATCTTAAAAAAAGAAAACCCTAAGTGAAGTGTATTCCTTGATTTAGGGACAAAATTACTAAAAAAAAATCATAAAATTTAATAAAATTTCAAACAAATTTCTTTTTCTTAATAAAGTTTTGTATGAGGTGTGTGTTGAATAGTGGAAGAGGAAAAGTTGAAGAAAAATTTAGAAAATAAAACAATATATATAAAGTAAAAGTGTTGCTTCTTTTTTCAGTTTTAATCTCTTATGAATAAGTTCAATGGTGTATAATTGCAGGTGACAATTGATTTGGAGTTGTTGAAGAACATTGGAGAAGACCAGGTGGGAAGAAAAGTCAAAAAACGCAAAATCAGGGAATTTCAGAAAAAACACGATTTTCATCTCACAATCGTGATTTTCAATACGATAATGAAAGGGTTGAGCATCAAATTATCAGATTTAGGGGTTGGACAACAAAATCGCGATTTTCATCAGTAAAGGGAAGCATGAAGATTTTGTTTGAAGGGACAAGATTTTATAAATAAAACAACAAACTTGCACAAGAACAAGACTCATTAAAGTGATAACTCAAATTTGTTAAAAATCACTCATAATCACGATTGTCTGAAGCCTATAAAAGCATGAACTCACTTCAAAATTAGTCATTGAGTGAGAGAGTGAGTGAAGAGAGCAGTAGTAGGATCGCAATTCCCTGCAAACTCAGATTTTTTGGGAGATTTTTGATCAAGCAGCAAGGTAACTTTTACACATTGATTTTCCACATATCTTCAAGTTGAAAGTATTTGCTTAAGATAAGAATAATAGAAAATCTTTGAAAATATAGAATCACAACTTTCAATAATTTTGGATTTTTTGCATTATAAGTTATCATTTTCTTGTGGGTTCTTTATTGCATGTTAATTTTTTGGTAAGGCGCTCCTAATGGTCTGAGAAGAAATCAAAAAATAAAAATCCAAAAAATTAGCAAGAATCTGCATAGAATCGCAATTCTGTGAAAAAACTCAAAATCATGATCCCCAGAATATGATTTTCATCAAAAAATCATGTTTCATATGATTGTGAGCAATCAGGATTGTCTGGGGTCACAGAGTCGTGAAAAAACACAATATTCATAGAATCGTGAAAAACATGATTCTCACACAGAATCGTGAAAAACACGATTCTCACTCAGAATCGTGAAAAACACGATTCTCACTCAGAATCATGAAAAATAAGATTTTCACTCAGAATCATAAAAAAAACACGATTCTCCCTCACAATCATCAAAAACACGATTCCCACTCAGAATCGTGAAAAACATGATTCTCACTCAGAATCGTGAAGAAAATACACAATTCCCACTCAGAATCGTGAAAAACATGATTCTCACTCAAAATCGTGAAAAAACACGATTCTCACTCAGAATCGTGAAAAACACGATTCCGAATCAAAATTGTGAAAAACATGATTCCCACTTAGGATCATGAAAAACACGATTCCCACTCAGAATCGTGAAAAACACGAGTCTCATAAAAAATTGTGGAAAACATAATTTTTAGTGCACTAAAATAAAATCTTCATATCATGGTCCATTGAAATACAAATTTTAACCTTTGAAGAAATCTAATACAAGTGAGTGGATGATTCTGAGCTGGCAATAAACTTCCTATACCTTATACACAAGAGTTAAAAGGGAAAGGGATAGAGTCAATTGAACTACAAGAAAGGGATTTGGGACAGACAATTAACATGGAAAATTTAAATGAGACAAATGAAATGCAAGAAACTAGTGACTTTAGAAATATCCTCAAGTACATGTATACAAATAGATTTGGAGCCTATGTGTATCAAGATGGTATGCATAAGTTCCTCATTAGGTTGTGAAACTTAGAAACTCCCTTAAATTTGATGCTAGTGGCACAATTAAGGGATGGTAGATATGAGGATAGACAAGGATGTGTATACATATTTTCACAAGATCCTGAAAATTCTAACGACTTAGAACAATGTGCAAACAAGAGACCTTGGGAGCAAGACTTGGGCCAAACACACTTACCTAGACAAAATGAAAATCATACTCCTACTCAACCACAAAAAGGGAGGAGATTACACACTTGTCCAAATCCTTTTGAAAGGGAAGGAGAGGAAATACCTGACTTTCCTATTAGGAGGAGACAACAGTGGAAAAATCATGGAAGAATGCTTAGGCCCTATCAGGTAGCTAAATGCATGAAGAATCAATATGAAGGGTATTCAACTCCTCATGCTCATAGCACAGAATTCAGATCATTGATTAGGTTAGAAGAAGTAGAGGATTACAAAGTGCAATTCAAAGCATTTGGTCTAACTCTAACTTGACCTGCATTATCTTGGTTCATTCCATTGAGGAAGGAAATGTACCCAGATATAGAATAATTCCTTGAAGCCTTTATAGGGTAATTCTCCAAAATTGGAATCAAACATAGTACAGCCACACTGATACGTAATTTCAAATAGCAAAAAGATGAAATTGTGAGAGGCTGCATGGAGATTTAAGCAATACAGTGATAGATGTCGAAAAGGGGAGGTACCTTCAATGGCAAGACAAGTGTCTTTGTTCATAGAAGGATTGAGGAGTGCACAATTCTCCAAAATTTGAATCAAACATAGTACAACCACACTGATACGTAATTTCAAATAGCAAGAAGATGAAAATGTGAGAGAGGCTGCCTGGGGATTTAAGCAATACATTGATAGATGTCCAAAAGGGGAGGTACCTTCAATGGCAAGACAAGTGTCTTTGTTCATAGAAGGATTGAGGAGTGCACAATTAAGAACTTTGGTGTATTTTCCATGTACTTTACCTCATTCTTTTTCTAGGAAAAAGAATAGGAGGGGAAGAGAGAAAAGAAATAATTTATTATTAAAAAAATATATTATTATTAAAAAAGTATCAGTTATTTTTTTATATGAAAAAGACTTTTTTTATATAATTTATAGAGCACCAGCAAGATTGGATACAATATGGGAAGAGCTATGGAGTTACTATTAAATTATTTTTTCTTTAACATATTTTCTTTTCTTTTTATATATACTTTATTCTCTTAATTCCATTCATTATTTTCTTTTTCGTCAAAGCATTAGATATCTTGCTACATATATGATGATCACTTTAATTGTGTTACACCTGTGATGTAATAAGAAAAAGATTTCTTATTTTCTCAAATTTATTTTTTCTCAAGAAAAATATTTTCTTTTTTATATCTCATGTAATTTATGTGGCGGGATTTTTTTGTGTGATGTGTTATATTTTCTCCAAGATGTTCAATACAAAAGAACTACCTATTCATGACTTCAAAGCTAATTCTCGAACATTCTCAAGAGGACATTGGTTTTTAGATAGTGAAACAATGGTGGAAGATGTGGAAGTAGAATCTAATGAAGAACAGGATCTTCCAGAAGCTGAACGGATAACCAAAGAGCTGAGGGAAAAAATCAATATCTGTTCAGCATATCTTTACAGTGGGGGTTGGAGGCTACAAATATACTATGTTATGCCAAGAGTTCTATAAGTTCCAAAGAGTGGCTGCTAATTACAAAAGATGGAAGGCAGTAGGACTACATAAACTGTTGGATGAACCTCTCTTTCTTATAGACTTTGAGAGAGTCTCACAAGTCATGTCTAGTCTATTTGAATTGGTCAAGGGAAATGATGCATACTTCAGGTGTTCAGTTAAGGATAAGGAGAGCAAAGAAGTATAGATCACCATTAAAGCAGAACACATCAGGGCATCTCTTCAATTTTATCATATGGGAACAAAATTAGATGGAAGCTTCGTCAAGAAGAATGCAACAACATATGCTGGTTATTCAAGGTTCGTGGACTTCAAAGGAAAAGAGAATGAAGAGTTTGCCACCAAGATGTTTCTTCAGTACTTATGTTTTCCAAACTTGCCAAGATACACAATGCCACATAAACTAGATTATGTTTAACAATAAAGATAGGTCTAAACCATTTGGAGCAATGGATGTAACTCCCTACATTCATGATCAACTATAGGAAGTAGCAAAACATTGGCAGGAGAGGAAGTTTATGAATGGAGTGATGGAGAGTGTTAATCTCCAAAAGAACAACCTACTCTTGAGTTTAGAACACCTCTATATCAAGAGTAAGTCAAAACCTTCACCAAATTAGATGTCCAATCTCCAAATTATCAAAAGTTGAGAAATTCTATGAAGAAAATAAAACACAGAAAGTCTGTTGCACAATTTCTTCTCATTGATCTATCAAACATGTAAAGTTTTCTATGAAATTTTGTATGGAGTGTTGCCTAGAAGTTGCACACCTCCTCCAAGTTAAAGTTCTTCAAAAGGTTTAGTATAACTTGAGAAATTAACTTCACAAGTTACCTATGTCTAAATCTGCACTTCTGAGAAGTCGATTTAGACATCCCTAACTTCTTAACTTCAATTCTCTCAGTACAAAACCCGTTGAAGCAAATGCTTCTAGCCACGAGTAGATTACCTTCCAACTTAAAGATTAAGTGCTTGCTTGCACAAAACTTTAAACTATGGAGTGAGAACTGACCAAAAGATTAAGATCGAAATTTGCGCCTGTTTCAGAGAACTGTGAACACTCAACACATATGAATGTTCCTACTAACAATTCTCCTAGCCTGTTTACAATTAGACTCTAAAACTTAAGCCATAGACTCATTAACTATGAACTTAGATATCCTCAAAAGGATTTCGCAAATGATTTACCACAGACGGAGCAGACACGAAAAGATCGGGCGCAATATTTCTTCAATTATTCAGAAAGTTACAGTTGAGTGATGAGAGGAAACTCAACTAACTTTTCACATGTCTCATGACATCTCTCTTCATCTTTCTTGACTTCTATCTATTCTTACATATGCTCTCATATCACGCCTCGACATTTTCAGGGTATATATATAGAAATTTGTACAAGTCTATGACTAATCAAAGATCTAAATGAACTATCACTATACTAATGTACATATGTGTACATTCCTCATATACTCTGAATGTATCCTTCTTCCAAGCTTCAAGAATTGATCTCATCCTTCATTCTTTAGTCTTCAAACATTCAATTGGTGATTGAACTGCACCAACAGCTCCCCCTCAATCATCAATTGAGGTTTCTCCTTTCTTCTTTATACCTGCCATGTCTTTAAACTTCTGTAGCTTTGGTCCATCCAAGCTCTTTGTAAGCATATCAGCTATCTGATCTTTTGTTGAAGTATGTATGACTTCAATCTCCTTATCCATCACCTTCTCTCTTAGAAAGTGATACTGAATCTCAATGTGTTTGGTCCTGGCATGAAAAACAGGATTAGCAGCTAAATACAATGAACTCATGTTATCTCCATATATAATTGGTACCCCATGCACAATGTCAAAACTCTTCATCAAAGTCTTGAGCCAAATCACTTCCTTTGCAGCTTCAACCATGCCTTTTTACTCTGCTTCTGTAGAAGACAAAGCAACTGTATGTTGCTTCTTGGAACACCATGAGATAAGTTTATCTCCCACATAACATATATATCCAAAAGTTGACCTTCTATCATCTGGATTACCTGCCCAATCTGCATCACTATATATCTTGATGTTTGTATCTGATGTGAACCCATAATACAAACCTTCATTAAGTGTACCCTTAATATACCTCAACACTCTTTGACCTGCAATCCAATGTTCTTTCCTTGGGCAATGCATGAATTGAGACAAAACCCCTACTGCATATGATAAATCAAGTCTAGTTAAAGTAGCATAGATAAGACTACCAACTAAACTCTGATATTGTCTCATGTCCTTGAATTCTTCACCTCCAAACTTACTCAATTTGTGATTCACCTCCATTGGTGTAGGTGCTACCTTGCAAGCATCCATTTTGAACTTGATTAACAAGTTCTTCAAATACCTTTCTTGGGTCACAAATACTCCATGTTGAGTATATGTAATCTCCATGCCCAAGAAGTATGACAAGTCTCCCAAGTCACTTATTTTGAACTCCTTTTCCATTTGCTTCTTGAGTCTTTGTATTCCTTCTTCATCTATACCTGTAAGGATTATATCATCAACATATATGCACATGTATATGAAACCATTCTCACTTCCTTTGACAAGCAAGCTACTATCTGCTTTAGACACCTGAAATCCAAGTTCTTTCAAGAACTTTACAAGTCTATACTTCCATGCCCTTGGGGCCTGCTTCAAGCCATACAAAGCTCTCTTGAGCTTGCACACATGATCTGGATACCTTGTATCTCTGAACCCTTGAGGTTGCTCCATGAACACATCATCTGAAATATAACCATTCAAAAAAGCATTTTTCACATCAAGTTGACATAACTTCCAACCTTTACATGCAACAATAGCTATAAGTGTCCTGATGGTTGTCATCTTTGCCACAGGACTATAAGTCTCATCATAGTCAACACCATATGTTTGAGCAAACCCTTTAACAACAAGTCTAGCTTTGTATCTAGACACACTTCCATCTGCAAACCTCTTGGTCTTGTAAACCCACTTGCATCCAATGATTTTCTGACTATTTGGCTTTGGAACCAAATCCCATGTTTGATTCTCCAATAGTGCATCAAATTCTTCCTGCATAGCTATCTCCCATTTTTCCTTACCTTTTGCCTGTTCATATGTAGAAGGGTCTTCATCTGTTTTCATCATATAAGCATAATCTTTTGTAGCCAAAAATGAAGTATCATAGCTATACCTTGTAGGTTGCCATTTATTCCTTGTAGACCTCCTAAGCTCTCCACTTCTTGAGGTTTCTGGTTCTTCATATTCAGGATCAAATCTTGGTGTTTCTTCTACTTCAACCTGCACTTCATTATTCTCTTGTTCATCAAATATTTGAACCTTTGATTTACCTTTCCTTTGGCTCACTTCTTCTTCATCACCTGTATTGATATTGATTGTACCTGCATACCAAGTGCTTTGCTCATCAAATGTAACATCTTTAGAAACCATGAATTGTTTTGTAGATGGACTCCACAATCTATAGCCCATCTGCTTATCATCATAACCAATGAAAACATATTTTTCAGCTTTAGGCTCCAACTTGTGCCTTAATTGTGATGGCACATATGCATATGCCACACATCCAAAAACTCTGCAATGATCCAAGGTAGGTCTCTTACCCCACCAAGCCTCATATGGTGTCATACCCTGCAAAGCTTTACATGGTAACCTATTGACCAAATAAGTGGCTGTATTTACAGCCTCAGCCCACAAATAATTAGGAAAATTTTTCTCCTTCATCATGGATCTTGCAAACTCAACAAGTGTTCTATTTCTCCTTTTCTGCAATACCATTTTGTTGAGGAGAGTACCTGCAAGTAACTTCCCTTTTTATACCTGCATTCCACAAGTAATCACTGAACCCATTAGAAAAATACTCTCCCCCTCCATCTGACCTCAGTCTCTTCAACTTATGTCCTGTAACTCTTTCTGCATATGCATGATAGTGTTTGAATGTATTAAACACTTCTGACTTATCTTTGATCACATAGATAGTGATCCATCTAGTAGCATCATCAACATAAATCACATAAAACCTTGACCCATTTATACTAAAATCCTTTGATGGTCCCCACACATCAGTGTGTACCAATTCAAGCTTCTCTGAGTACATAAAACCATGCTTGGAGTAAGAATTCTTATGAGCCTTACCTAATTGACATGCCTCACATTTGTATGTCATATGTTGACCTGCAACATTAGGCAATCCAAGCACTGAACCATTGTTAATCATATCTATAATACCTCTTTCATTGAAATGTCCAAGCCTCTTGTGCCAAAGATCTAACTCAGAGATCTTATGTCCTCCATATGTGAACATAGCATGACCAATATTGCCTTGAATCTTCAATGTAAATAATCTTCCTTCTTTTTTCCCTAAAACAATCTGTTTATACCCTTGACTAGGGTCTTCCACATATACTCCATCATTAGTGAACCTTACTTCATATCCCTTTTCAACAATTTGTCCTACACTTATCAAATTCTTAGGAATTGTAGGAACATACAAGACTTTACTCAATAAGGTGCTACCATCCTTGGCCTTCACTGATCCAATTGACTTCACATTGTGCTTTGTGTTGTCACCTATTTGAACAACATGATTGAAAACCTTATTTTCTAAATCAGTCATCAAAGATATATTACCACTCAGGTAATTACTACACCCTGAGTCAATGTAGAAGACTCTTTGATCTTCACTCTGCCTTTCACAAGTTGCATTCATTATCAATGTTGAATCCTCCTTTTGATCTGAAGCATAATTGTAGTAGGTATTGTTGTATTGTTGACTTTGGAATCCTCTACCTGCATTTCTTCCAAAGTAACTCCTACCACCTCTGCCTCTGAAATTACCTCTTTGATTTCTGCCTCCTCTTCCTCTTGAATTATAGTTCTGATTATATCCACCATTACTCTGATTATTATGCCAACCATCATTAGCTAAGTGATTTGTCTTACCACAAATCCAGCAAGCTTTGCCTCCATCTTTGTTATTCCTGCCTCTTCCTCTACCTTTGCCACCTCCTCTTCCTCTTAGGAAGTTGGCTTGACTAGTTGTACCTTCATCTTCACCTACTTGTTGCTTTCCTTTGCTATTCTTCTTCTTGTCTTTTGAGTACATTGCATGACCTGCACTCTTGTCACCATCTCCTTTAACATCCTGCTCAAATGTTAGCATATGACCTAGCAACTGATTTAAATCAGGAGTGAAATGATCAAGTGATAACTCTGTAGACAAAATGAATGGCTTCCATTTGTCATCACCTCTTAGACCTGTAAGAATTTGCCTTACCAATTTATCCTCCTCAATGTCTTCATCAACAGCTCCTAATGCATCTGCAATGTCTTTCATCCTTGTTACATAGTCTGAAATAGATTGAGAGGCCTTCTTCTTGAAGGTTGTAAATTCTGCCCATAAGGATGCCTTCCTTGACTTTGTAGTATTCTGGAAATGCTCCTCCAAAGCATTCCAAATATCAGTTGCACTTTCAAGACCTCAAATATGAGGTAACAAATAATCATTGACTCCCATATAGATAATGCTCCTAGCTTGAGCATCTTTCTTCATCCAATTTTTCAAATCTGCTAACTCTTCCCTAGTTGGAACACTAGGATCTCTGAACTGTGGCTTCTCTTCTTCTCCTGTGATGTAAGCAATTAAATCTTTGCTCATAAGATGAGCTTCCATCCTCATTGACCATGCAGGATAGTTTTCCCTATCCAATTTCTCTATCTGTAGAGTATCTCCCATCTTGTGTCCACCTGTGTATTGAAATCTTCAAGCTTTATAAACAATATATGTACCTTTACTTCGAATTAGACTCCTTTTGTCCTTCTTCATGTCGTATGGTCTCCTCCTCAGGCTTTGCCTTCAAGCTTTCACCTTTTAGTTCTTCAATTGTTGAATTTCTTGAATCTGCAGCAGTCGGGATCCTCCTTTCCTTGATTTTGATGTCTTCTGGCTCTGATACCACTGAAGGAGAGTGTTAATCTCCAAAAGAACAACCTACTCTTGAGTTTAGAACACCTCTATATCAAGAGTAAGTCAAAAACTTCACCAAATTAGAGGTCCAATCTCCAAATTATCAAAAGTTGAGAAATTCTGTGAAGAAAATAAAACACAGAAAGTCTGCTGCACAATTTCTTCTCATTGACCTATCAAACATGTAAAGTTTTCTATGAAATTTTGTATGGAGTGTTGCCTAGAAGTTGCGCACCTCCTCCATGTTAAATTTCTTCAAAAGGTTTAGTATAACTTGAGAAATCAACTTCACAAGTTACCTATGTCTAAATCTGCACTTCTGAGAAGTCGATTTAGACATCCCTAACTTCTTAACTTCAATTCTCTCAGTACAAAACCCGTTTAAGCAAATGCTTCTAGCCACGAGCAGATTACCTTCCAACTTAAAGATTAAGTGCTTGCTTGCACAAAACTTTAAACTATGGAGTGAGAACTGACCAAAAGATTAAGATCGAAATTTGCGCGTGTTTTAGAGAACTGTGAACACTCAGCACATATGAATGTTCCTACTAACAATTCTCCTAGCCTAAGACTCTGAAACTTAAGCCATAGACTCATTAACTATGAACTTAGATATCCTCAAAAGGATTTCACAAATGATTTACCACAGACGGAGCAGACACGAAAAGATCGGGCGCAATATTTCTTCAATTATTCAGAAAGTTATAGTTGAGTGATGAGAGGAAACTCAACTAACTTTTCACATGTCTCATGACATCTCTCTTCATCTTTCTTGACTTCTATCTATTCTTACATATGCTCTCATATCACGCCTCGACATTTTCAGGGTATATATATATAGAAATTTGTACAAGTCTATGACTAATCAAAGATCTAAATGAACTATCACTATACTAATGTACAAATGTGTACATTCCTCATATACTCTGAATGTATCCTTCTTCCAAGCTTCAAGAATTGATCTCATCCTTCATTCTTTAGTCTTCAAACATTCAATTGGTGATTGATCTGCACCAACATGGAGCACAGTTCTTGACAAAAATCATATACCATATTCAAGATATGGAAGATCAGTTAAAATTGGCTCTAGAAGCTCAGTATTTTAGGAGTTTGATGGCAGGAATTAAAAGTCCTTCAAAATTGATGTCAATTAGAGAAATAGAAGTCCAAACAAGGATGAGAGGATCTGGGAGGAAATGGAAAGTTACATCAAAAGAAATAATCCCAGTTAAGAAGAGAAGACTGGATCCCAGGAATGTAGTATTGGAACAGGAAGAAGCGACAAAAGAGGAACATGAAGCAGCCCAGAATGAAGTCCAAGCCTCAAAGGAATCCCATCCACCTCAAACAAGCAAGGAACAACTTTGTTCCTACTTGACTGAAGGTAATGATAAGAGGGCAATCTATGAAGCTTAGTATCAAGAGATGTTGGAAAATTATTCATGTAAAGCAACCGATTGGATACAAGAGGAGATGGAACATTATGAAGAGTTATATGACCAGATGATGGCTGCAAAAACTAAAGAAGTATTTGTCAGGAGAGAAGTGGAGTTATTGGCTTATTTCAAAGAATTGCAAGGACCTCCAGAGACCAGAACTACAGTGGTGGTATGTAAAATAGGTACAACAATTATTCATTCAAAGAAATGTGCCACATTTATATGATACTACATGATGGTTTTTAAAATAAAATACCAACCATTTTAGTGTTTTTATGCATCAATATCATATAGAAGGATCTATCGTGTATTACTATATAATGAGCACCCTATATTGCAGTTAATTTCTTATTGCAAAAATGATTTTTTCTAATTCCCAAGACTTGTCGTTAATGCTTACATGACTTTAACTAGACATTAATAGAATTATTTCAATATGAGGAAATTTTTCTCATGGTGATATATCTTTTTTCTCACATATAAATATGCAACAAAAACCCCTTCACTACTCGCTTCATAACATGAATGGTTAGAGCTTCTCTAGAGAACTAGGACAAAATAGCCATTTCAAATGGCATCAAACAAAGACATTGAAACATAATAGCACATGATAAGCACTCTCTGAAGCATGCATGAGCCACAATTTATCCCTACAAGGAAAGATTAAAACAGGAGACACCCCTAATGAGGGGGAGGGAGATGGCACCTCACCCAAATAACACTAACATGAAGAAACCCTAGCCCCTCATGCACTCAACTCAATAAAGACTTGTGATCTTATCACAATGGACAAAAGGTTGCATTATGTATCACGAGCAAGGAGATAAGGAAGAGAGCTCACAGACACTCTCTCACAATCAAAGAGAAACACACACACAAATTGAGGCAAGGAAGAATGATCTTCTTCTTCTATTACATAAAAGGAATGTACAAAAATGACCTAAAACAAAAATACAACAAGTGCAATATATAAAGAAGAGTACTTAAGGAAAATTCTAATGTTTGCAAATGAGTGAGCAAGCAAGAAAATCAATGTGGCATCACTCTCAGTAGATAAATATAATCAAGCTCAATGAAGTAATCCAGACATATATCGACGTGACCACTATACATGTCCAAGAATGAAAAAGTGATATGTGTCATCTTAGATCATCAAATGTTGAGCTTGATATCTCAACTCTCCCCCTCAAGCACAATGTCATGTCCTGTAATCCAACAAAAAGTCTTCATCTTCTTAGATCCAAGTGCTTTAGTAAAAAAATCAGCAACCTTCTCATTTGACCTCACATAAATAATATCAATATCACCTACGAATATTTTTTCCATGATGAAATGATAATGTACTTCAATATGCTTTGTTCTAGCATGAAAACTAGGGTTTTGTGCTAAGATTATCATAATAGATGGTGATTGGCTTTTGCACTTCCACACCTAAATCTCCAAGTAGCATCTCTAACTAGGATGCTTCACATGCTGTCGTTGCAACACCTCTATACTCAACATCTATACTTGATAAACCAACAATGGGTTGCTTCTTACTGCTCCATGTAATTGAGTGAGAATAGAAAGCCACTACTAGATCTTCTATCAAAAATGCTACCAACCCAATTTGCATCAGTGTATCCATGAACCTCGAAATCTATAAGAGGTTCATAAAATGATGCAGCATCCAAAGTAGAACTCACATAATGTAGAGTGCACCTAAGAGAATCTACTTGCGGGTTTTTGGGAACCTGCATAAATTGATTTTCAAGTCCAAATGTGTAGCTTAGATCAAGCCTTGTAATTGTGAGATATATCAGACTTCCCACAATTTTCTTGTACATAGTAGTGTTTTCCAATCACCCACCTGATGTAGTATCCAACTTCAAATTCTGATCTAATGGCATAGAAATTGGCTTACAATTAGCCACACCATACTTTTGCAGTTGTTTCCCTTTGGATCCTATAGATGCATGTATGTAGAGGACAGTAAAAAGAAAAAAATCTCACACAAGTAGTCAGAGAATAGAAAGAAACAAGAGAAATAAAATCTCACAAAAGTACTCAGAGAATAGAAAGAGACAAGACAATCGACACTAGATTCGGTAAAATCTCCCCCACATACTTTGATGGATGAGTCTATCAAAGCATGTGTATCTATAGGTATTTCTTATTACATCTTGAATAGAAGATACATGAGACTAGTGCTTCAAAAAGCATGCTTATTACCAATATCCATTTTATTTACAAAATTGTAATCTGCTATTTTTTACAAAAATGTGGCTTTCTAAAGCGATCTATTATTTTTTATGGAAAATAACTAAAATACTATCTTCCAAATATTCTTGTGAATATCTCCTAAAATATATGAATAATTCCATGCATGTTCACACCCTCGTGAATCTTCACTTGCTAAATCAAAACACAAAAGACATGAAAAACCTCAAGGCATTAAAATCCATTTAACATTCCATTATTCCATAAAGTATAACATGCCTCCTAATTGATGAGAAACTGACCTTAGTTGATAAGAATAAAATAGACATGGATAGCCAATCACATGTCCCATCACTGAACAATCATAAGCATGTTCCATGTAAAAACACATGCATGGAACTTGAAAACGTGAATTTAATGTGATCGTGAATGGGTAAAAGCATGTTCATGTGAACACTTTTTAGGAGTATTTATTGCTTTTAGGCCGGTCACTTTTTAGCTATTTCAAAATCTTTTTAAATAGTGAAAAAATAAATTCATAATATCAATTTGCTAGATGTATGACCACTACTCATGTGGCAACCCACTCAGTATCATGGTTGGAACATCGATAGTAAATGTCATTATTCCTCACGTACTCCACAAGGTGGCGATTCTATGGAGTCTGCACTAGTGGAGCACAGAAGGTCCACGTGACTTTGCTAGTCGCTTACATCATTGTCCTTTGTAATGGTTACTATCCCCACGTGTGGCATCATCCAAATCTATTAGCTATCATCATAGTTTGTGATCATATCGATGTTATTAACATATTTTGTTGTCTCTGTCTCATATTATATACCCTGTACATATTTGATAGCTCAATTGTGTCATTGATTGTAATGATGTAAACAATTCTTCTTTTTGGTATGATATGGGAAAAATGGTGTTTGTCCATAACTTAAGCTCCAATTTGGAACTAATTTGAAGTCTTAATCCCATCATAAACATTAGCAATGCATTTGTATAAATTTTACAATCGATCCTCTCATGGTGCCTTTTCACAATGATATGATTTGGATAGTAGTAAATAGTTCCAAAGTGAGGAAACTGATTTCACTATTTAGTTCTATTGTTCATCTTCTTATAGCACCTCTTTGTAATGGTTACTATCCACATGTGACATTGTCCAAATCGATTAGCTCTCATAGGATTTTTTATTTAACCTATTTTGTAATGATGTTATTGATTGTATTTATCCTATTTTGTACAATTTTTGATAGACTAAGAGTATCATTGATTGTAATTTGTAATGATGTTTGGATTATAGGTCAGATAAAGAACAAAGCTCCATCCACAGCTGCCACAAAAGACAGTCTTACATCCTCAACAAGTCAATGTCAGGTTGCAAGAAAAAATGATCACAACAATACCCAAAAAGTAAAAAACTAAATAAAGTATCAGTTTCAAATCAAACTAATCCTATTTCAACTCAAACATTGTTGGAGATAGAGGTTTACAGAAGCACATGAACAACACAAGAAAGGAGAAGAATCTTGGAGCATAACACACAATGCTGAATGTATTACTAAACAATGTACAAAGATGAGTAGCCCATTAGGGCAATAGGCATATTGTTGGAAGCAGTCAGGGAACCGAAGGAGCCACTAGACGAAGAGAGTCAGAGCGAAGGGACAACATAGGCAAACATGGCAGTCAAAGAAGATCTGGCAAATAGGCCAATAATTTTTCAAGACACTAATGCAGATCAAAGAGATGGACATGCAGGGAGGAAGAGCAAGTAGGGAGCTCGAAGATATGTATGGCAGATCACTAGAAGAAATCCCTACAACAACAGTGATTTTTATCACTAACAATCATTGTAAATATCATTTCACATTTTTGTAGCTCCATTTTGTGCAAGCCAAGGAGTCCTTGAGCTTGAGGAGCCTTAGAAGTAGTTGTGTACCAATTTTCGTATTTTTTAGATCTCGTTTGAGCCCCCAAATAAGCCCTGGAACCTAATTTTTAACTAGGCCGGACACTAGGTCTGGACAGGGCGAAAGCTAGTCAAAAACTATAAAAGGAGCTAGAGAGCTCATTTTTGAGGTTGGATTGTAATTGAAACAAACTTGTAAGAGCTTTTGAAAGTAATCTAAAGAACTCCATTGATTCTCTCTCTTTGTCTTGCCGTGTGTGCGCGTGTGTGTGTGTATGTGTGTGCATGCTTGTGTGCTTCTCACTCACGCACTTGTGCCGCCACTTGCTGGAGGTCTTCATACCATCCTCACGTCTTCCCGGATTGACATTAAAGGAGGTGCTACTCATCACTGAGCTACACCAAATTTTGGCGCCGTTGCCGGGGATTGAGCTTTGAGGACGAGCGTGTGATGGTAAGACGTAGAGTTGACGCGTTGGAGTTGTAGGTATTTTCTTCACTCTCATCGATTTTCTTTTACTTTCTTTACCATCTTCATTTCCATCATCATCATCACCATCTCCCACCTCCATCTCCATCATCGCGAAAATTTCAGTTTTTTGACTATATCCCCATCTCCACCTCATTTCCCTCATTTCACTTGTGAGAGAGAGCGAGAGAGCGAATTTGCATGTGCTGTTTTTGCATGTTTTCTGAGCTGTCTTGCAGGTACAGGCTGCATCATCATCCCCAGCACTCCGCGCAGGTACGAAAATCTGAGTAATTGTCTGTGTGACGCCGAGCTATGTCAATCGCGACCGACAGAAAAATTGCTCTAATTGCTAAACAAAGTGCATATCCATGACCTACAGGCCTAGAGCTTCCCAAAAATGTGTTTAGTTTTTTGAAATTCCACAGATTTCTGTCAATCGCGATCGCTCTGTCAATTGCGATCGACAAACCACGACGGACAGACCTGTCAATCGCGATCGACACGTCAATCGCGACCGACAGCCCACGACGGCTCTGTCAATCGTGACCGACAGAGTCAACGATCGATTGACCACGACCGACTGACCATTCGCGTGACACGTGTCAATCGCGATCGAGTCATCAATCGCGACCGACTCATCAATCGCGACCGACACAGTCAACGACTGTTTGACCACGACGGACAGACCACAACGGACAGACCACGACGGTTCTGTCAATCGCGACCGACACGGTCAACGACTGTTTGACCACGATCGACAGACCATCGCGACCGACCTGTCAATCGCGATCGACCCATCAATCGCGACCGATAGAGTCAACGACCCTTTGACCACGATTGATTGACTTCTCGTAACCCCTGTCAATCGCGACTGACCAGTCAATCGCGACTGACAGCCACGACGGACCTGTCAATCGCGATCGACACGTCGATCGCGACTGACCTGTCAATCGCGACCGACAGACTTTGCGAACACGTTAGAAGGGCGATTTGGGTCAAATTTTTAAGGCAAAAGTAGTGGTCTAAATTTTGGCCAACTGTGGGACAAACACAAGGGTGTAGCATTGTATTACGAGGACACGACCCAAGTAACTCTAGAATTCCTGTTTGTCTGATAACCGAGCTCAATCCTGTTTTAGCCCCAAAACCCTGAACCGGCATAACTTTCTCATACGAAATCCGTTTGCCGTGATTTTTGTTTTGTTGGAAAGCTCACAGGGAGTACAACAAAAACATCGACTGGTTATAGTTAAATTAAGATCAGGAATATGTGCTAGGGAATTTTGAAGTTGACCATACCCAGGGGGAACAAAATTCAGGGATCTCTAGAGTTGTGTCCAAAAGGTCATAGTGTAAATTGGTGAAGTATTGCAGGAATGAAAGTGATTGGGTGTGTCTTTTGAATTTAAGTCTTGAGCTAACAGTGGGCCTTTTACAGGTCCTTTGAGAGAAGCAAAAGATACGCAAGGCAAGAGTAAGTGCAAGCTTGGGAACGCGCGTCCTGGGCACATTTGGGCAACGCCACAAGGAAAGGAACTCAAGGTTGGAAAACCCGCAACACCCTCTGTCAATTCTTAGTATAGGCTAAGTGCGGATAGTGCTAGAAGTAATTCCAGGGAACGACAGGCACAAGCTAAGTCAAAGACTATCTAAGAAAATCAAGTGCAAGTTAAGAGATAACCTGTGTGTGTGCGAACGTCAATCCTAAAAGGGAAAGAACCTAACGTGAAACGACTAAACTAAAGTGCAAAACTAAACTCAAGTATTCCTGACGACGTGATATTAGACAAGAGTATAAACACGATAATCAACATAAAAAGAACTAAGTGACAGATACAAAAGGACTCAGAAACGTGGTTGTACCTGGAAAAACATTGGGTTAATCAGTTAGGCATATGAACCTTAGATCAGGACGACACCTAGCAAGAGAGAGACAAAGCCTTAGGTCTTCCGAGGCTAGCGTCAATCACACGGCAAGGTCTTGGGCTCAGCAGTTGAGCCACCACTCTCATTACCCTAGCTCTGATACCAGTGAATCAGGGATGTCTCAAGGTATGGACAGACCTACGGGAAGTTCAGGTGTGCCTTACTTGTACAGGGTAGAAGGCCCTTACAAAACACAGTTGGAATACCTTAGGACCAACCGATTAGGTGCTAGCATCTATGAGGACGGCCTAGGAAGATCCGTGGTCCAGATTAAAAACCCTGACCAATCCATAGGAATAGAGCACCCAGCTGTCAAGTTTGAAAACGGTGCATACCTGGACAAAGAAGGAACTATATATATAGTCACTAGTCACCCGGATAGGACAGATGAATTTGGGAATGTAATCTCAGAAGCGGACTTAGGTGACTTGGAACAAGGGAACATGGGTGTGGAACCTAGAACCCCTCGAGGTAAATCAGTTCTCACTAGGATTATCACACCTGAGTGGGTACCCCAAGACAACAAGAGCATAGAGTTGCTCCTCAATCGAGAAACTGACGAAGCCTTTTGGAGGTATAAATCTAATCAGCCAACTGATATAGGAAATATCATGATCTATGAGTTTAAGGATCCTGATAGCCCAGGCAGAGTGACCTACTTAGATCACGCTTTAGAACGGATCTTTGTGGTTACGGAAAATGATAAGCATGCTTACACTTGGAAGGGTGAATTTATTTTCCCCCAACCAAGATCAAATGTATCCTATGGTCACCCTGGGGCTGGAACTTCCCAAGCTCATGGTACGCAAAGAGACAGAAGCAGAGATAGACCAGAAGTAAGTTTTGCCAACCCAGTAGGCAGAGAAAGAACGAGGACGGAGACGAATAGGGTAGAACCTGAGGTGCTTAGAGCTCACAGGAACCAAAGAAATGTGGATGGATTCCCTCTGCCGAGACCTAGAGAGCATGCAAGAACCCTGAGACCGACTCAGCTAGTTAAGTCCATGAAGAATTACTTTGATGGCACAGGAGATCCCTACGATCATGTGGCAGAATTCAAGCAAGTCTTGAGAGCTGAACAAGTGGAGGATCTATTCACGCAGTACAATGCCTTCGGTCTAACCCTTAGAAATACGGCACTTACATGGTTTCAGCCATTGGATGAGCGGCAGTTCAGGAGCATAGACCAACTCCTAGAGGCATTCGTTGTAGAGTTCTCTAAGAGCGGCATAAGACACAATACCTCCTCATTGATTCACAGCTTCAAACAGACCCCCCAAGAGACTGTCAGATTGGCCGGAAGAAGATTTAGACAATATCTTGAAAGGTGCCCTATTTCGGAGCTACCCACATCTGCCAAACAAGTTGCCTTATTCCTTGACGGATTGCTGAGTACGAAATTGAGATCCTATGTGTATCTGAAAGACCCTAGGACTATAGAAGAGTGTGTACGTATGTGCATTAACATTGAAGATAACCTAGGAGAAGAACTAGAGCTTTCCAAAATCTACAAAGATTCAGATAGTGCATCTAGTCACTCTTCCACGCAATCTACATCAATTGAGGAACTCGCTGAGAAAGTAGCACAGAAATTAGGTGTAAATAGCAAACAAATCCCAAGGTTTGCCCCAGCGAAGAGGTGCTATACATGCGGTGGTGACCACATGGCAAACGTGTGTCCCATTATGGCTCAACCCCAGGTCAATCCAAATAGCCAATATTGCACCATAGAACGAAGATACACCAATCACACCGCACAAGATTGCCCATACAACAAGCAGGCAGTTAGACAACCCTACCCTCAGCCATACCCGCAGCAAGGAAGATACCAGAACCCGTACCCTCCACAACCATATGGCAGGCCACAACAAAATTACCAACCACAATACCAAAACCAACAAAGGCCTCAGCCTGTGCTAGCTCAACAACCCCCAGCCCCAGCTAATGTGATTCCTGTAAAGTATACTGCTGCAGAAGAGAACCTGAATAGAGCTATAGTCCCTGTAACATCCTTGCTTTCGGAAAGTGACCCGAGTGACCATAGCTTTGATTCCACGCATGTTGATAGCCCCCATGCCTACTACATGCAGTCTCCTGAGCATGGTGAGTCCTATTATAGCGAAGAGACAAACGAACCTAGTTGGGAGTCAGATTACACGAACGTCATGTATGCAAACCCCAATCCTAGGCCTCAATCTAGGCAAATAAGACCTCCATTCCCAAGAGGACCGTGCTACAGATGCCAAGGAGATCACCTCATTCGTGATTGTCCCTTGCCTCCACCTACACAACCCCAGTCAGTAACGATCCAAGGTTTTTGCCAAGATTGTGGAAAAGAACATCTCTTACGAGAATGCCCTAAGAATCCTAATAATATGCCAAAAATCACTCCGATCAACGTTATTGGGTTAGTGGTAGATTCCACAGGAAGTGTCACTTCCACTGCTCCCGTACAGGTAGTTACTCGAGCTCAAGCATTGCAGCAAAACCAAGGGGTAGGCCAGGAAAAGAGCCCAGATGCTAGCGATACTGAGAGCCAAAATAAAAAGAGAACCAGAGCTTGGAGAGATAGCCGCGAACGCATGAAAAGGCAATGGGCAAAGAAGATGAGTGAACTTGAGGAAAGTCTACGAGAAACCAAGGCTAAAATCATAGAGATCACATCTCAACCGCACTCTCACACATTCCCACCGCTACCATCCCCATCACCCTCCATCCCTCCACCCTCTAAGACACCCCACGTAACCCACCCACCACCCCAAACAGGATCAGTCTTAGCTGATCCCACCCCTGAAGACATAGACATGATGCTTAAAGCATATCAGGCCAGAATCCAAGAAGGGCCAAACGTCACGGATCATGACAAGTGCTATCCTAGAGCTGACCTAGAGATAGAAAGAACCAAACTGTGCGCGAAAATGGTCGCATTGGCTCAGACTATGTTTGAAGCCAGTCGCCTTTTCAATTACTCGGGCTCAGCTAGGACGCAATTACACTTGGATGGACTTCTAGAGAAATTAGAGGGAATAATCGCTAGATCTGCCAAGGAAGAAACAAATCAAGGAAGGGACAATGTAAGTAAAATCATGACCCATTCCCTACCGAAAGCTTATGTGCCGAATTCCATGGAACCAGACAATTCCCCCTCCCTAGAGCGAATAGAGAGGCTAATGGCACAATCAGAAAAGGAACCTGCCCCTCAAAGAAAGGAAAGGGCAAGAGAACGGATAAGCAAGCCTCTTCAGGAAGTCCATGTGCCTCCTCAAGAAGCTTATCTTCCCCCCCAAAAAGCACATGAGCCTCTCTCGAAAGCTTGTGTACCTCCACAGGTTGCCTACATTCCTTCTCAGGGAGCGTATGAGCCTGCTCGGAAAAGTAATAGAATAAGTAACCCTCCCCAGGAAGCTTGTGCTCCAGCTATCTATGAGAACGAGGAAAGAGCCAACGACAGAACAAGCCCTCCTTCACAGGTTGCTTATGTGCCCAATTCTACGGAGCCAGACACATCTTCTTCTATGAATCGGTTTGCACCAGACTTCCTACGAGAGATTCAAGAAGACAAATGGGATAACGAAAGCGAGGTCGCCCCTCCTTTTGAACTTGTGGACGATGCACACGACCAATTCCCACAAGACATCCCATCTATTTACGGGGAACATGAGAGTGCTCAGTCTCACGAGAGATTGGACTTTGAGTCTAATTCCATACAAGAGCTACCCCACTTCACAGGCCCATGGGAAGCAAAATCCACATGTATGAGAGCACCCACAATCATGGTAAGGAACGACGACTCAGTCATACCTAGGAACACAGAGGTAGTGAAGAACTCTAACGTGCAGTGTAATCTCAAGTTAGAAGAGCTACTCAAGGTTAGACCTGAATTATGGAAACATGTAGCCAAACAAGTACCAGAGATAGCAAAACCTCGTTCCCAGGTAGGATCCCATAGGACAGTGCCAGAAATTCCCTTGGATAAGATAGGAGATATGTGTGAAGGTGAAGAAGGGAACACCTATCTTCCCATTACCTACCAGGAGTACACCACCAAGGCGATTTTGGACTCAGGGGCAGGAGTTGCAATTGCCACTACTTCCCTATGGAAGCGTTGGGGCAAGCCAGCACTCAGGCCAACGAGAATGAAATTGCAAATGGCCGATGGTCATATTGAGAGACCCTTAGGATTGCTGGAAGGGATAACTCTCTCCACTTGTGGTGTCGAGTTTGAGCATACATTTGCCATATGCGACTTCAGCAAAAATCATGCCTATGAGATGATCTTGGGAAGACCATTTATGCGACAGTTGCAAGTGGTACAGGATTGGGGAACCAACTCCTTGTATTTGCAACACTTGGGCGTTACGACCAAAGTCAATCTCAAGGACTATTCTCATAGAGATGTCCCTCCTATCCAATGGAATCCCATCCATAGAGCCAAAGAGGATACAGAATCGGTGCATTCCATCGGGTCTGGATCCTCATGGATGCATGAAGACACTCACTTATGGATGTGCAAGGTAGCAGTAGAAGAAGAGAAGAGAGAGAAAGCCAGAGAGGTAGGTGCGAAAGAAACCCATAGATCAATCCAAGACCCAGCCTATGCACCTGTAGTTTTTCCAGACGAAGAATTTGAACCTCACGGTTGGGCAGAAATCTTAGCAACAATGGACGTAGCCATCAATGAAGAACAATGGACACCTCACTATGATGAAGATGGCTATGACATTTCAGTCTTCTCCATAGAGCCAATCATGGGAGAGGCAGTTCTAGAAGAATGCGAACCTAGCCCTGATGCATATGAGGATGCAAGTGACTCCGATCTAGAGTCAATCATTATGGACCCACCATTTGCATCAGATGAAGAATACTTCCATGAAGTAGAATTTCAACCCCAGAGCCATGGAGAGGTTGCAAATGATGTAAGATTAGCAACGCATATAACCCCGAAGGAAGAAGGAAAGAAACGAAAGAAGAGAGAAGTCTCACCAGAGGAGGAAGAATCTTTGTTTGAGGTCCCAGAAAATTTTAAGAAGTATGAGATAGATGACAGGAGAGTCATGATAAGAATGCCTAAACGAGAGGCACAATCAGGAGAAGCCTATGATAACAAAGAAACCACCAAGAAAATAGTCGTGGCCATAGAAGAAGGAGAGGAGAGATGCACGTATATAGGCCATGACCTGACAGAAGAAGAAGAGCACGAATTGATTGCCTTGCTAAGAGAATACAGAGGTGTATTCGCTTGGAGTTACAAGGACTTGAAAGGTGTTGACCCTGACATATGCTCACACACTATCCCCATGACCTCAGATGCCAAACCCTCTAAGCAAAAGCCTTATACATATAACGATAACTACGCTGCTAAGATCAAGGAAGAGATAGATAGACTAGTCGAAGCTGGATTTATCTATGAAATTGAGCACACTGAATGGGTATCCCCCATCGTAGTGGTGCCCAAGAAGAACGGCAAACTGCGTGTGTGCATTAACTTGAAAAAGGTTAATGCAGCCACAATTCGAGATAACTATCCGCTTCCCATCACAGAACATCTCTTAGAAAGAGTGGCAGGCAAGGAAGTGTACAGCTTCCTGGATGGATTTTCTGGCTACAATCAAGTAGCCATAGCTCCAGAGGATCAGCATAAGACAGCCTTTGCCACAGAATGGGGCATCTTTGCTTTTAGAGTAATGCCATTTGGGCTTACCAATGCACCTGCTACCTTCCAGAGGTTGATGTGCCATGTGTTTAAGGAGTTCCTGAGGAAGAGTTTAGAAGTCTATGTTGATGACCTTTGTGCTCATTCCAATGTGAGACAAACCCATAATCCTGAACTCAGACAAATCTTTGACAAATGTAGAGAATATCAAGTCTGCCTGAACCCAGAAAAGTGCGTTTTTATGGTCAGGCAAGGCAAGATTCTAGGACACATAGTGTCAAAGAATGGCATATCTACCGACGAAGAAAAAGTGAGAGCCATAGCAGAGCTACCTAGGCCAAAGAATGTCAAAGAAGTACAAGCTTTCATGGGGCATTGTGGTTATTATCGACGATTTATACACATGTATGCTGTCATTGCAAAGCCCATGTACGGACTTCTGACTAACTTTGAGTGGACGGATGAATGCGAGAATTCCTTCCAGGAGCTTAAACGAAGATTATGTTCAGCACCAATCTTGACCACACCAGATTGGAATAAGCCTTTCCATGTTCATGTGGATGCATCCAATTACGCTATTGGGTGTGTACTCGCACAACCTACTGGTGAAGGTAATATGGATCTTCCAATTGCCTATGCTAGTAGACAATTGAATGCTGCTGAACGGAATTACACCACTACAGAGCGAGAAGGATTAGGCATGGTATATGCAGTTAAGAAATTTAGACACTATTTGCTTGCAAATAAGTTTAAATTTTTTACTGACCATCAGGCATTGCTATATCTCGTAAACAAGCCATGCAATACAGGAAGGTTAGTGAGATGGTTTCTCTTGCTCATGGAATATGACTTTGAGGTTGTGGTAAGGAAAGGTAGGACTCACTTACGAGCAGACCATCTCTCTAGACTCACATCTGGAGAAGCCCCACAAGGAGTGTCAGATGACCTTCCTGATGCTTACTTGTTTAATTTGGAAGTTGTACCGCAGTGGGCTAAGCCATTGGTACCAGTATTGACATACGGGCCTAACCATCCAGTGGTAAACACACGGAATAGAGAGGTTGTAAAAGCCCAAAAGTACCACATCATGGCAGGAAGCATGTACAAGCACACAGATCAAGGGATCTTGGCTTGTTGCGTAGAAGAGGATGAGTACGCTAAGTGGTTGCAATTAGCACATGTAGGTGCATTAGAGCAACACCATTCAAAGCAACGAACTTTACAGACTCTAAAGAGATTCGGAGTGCATTGGCCAACTATGGAAGCGGATGTCCAAAAGTTGTGCAAGGAATGCCCAATCTGTTGCACTAAACCACCAGTGGAACACGCCACTCTTTATCAAGTATCCATTGTGCCAGATTGGAGCGAACCACTAGTATCATTCCTAAGGACAAACATATTCCCTCCAGACATGACTCTGGCTAGGAAAAGGAGTTTAGAACAAGAAGCCTTGGATTACTCACTCATTGGTGATAATCTATACAAACGCGGTAAGGATGGTTACCTGAGACTGTGTGTCCATGAGAGTGAATATCTTAAGATCTTGGAAACTGCTCACCAAGGTGTAGCAGGAGGACACTTTGGACCAGATCGAGTGATCAAGGCGATACTATTTGCGGGCTTCTGGTGGCCTACCCTGCACATGGATGCACATACCTATGTGAAACGGTGTGATGTCTGTTAGAGGACTCAGTATCCTATACGCAAAGATGAGATGCCACTGAAACCTATGATGGGTGGACGTGCATTCTCTAAGTGGGGAATAGACTTCGTAGGTCCTATTAATCCCCCAGCTAAGGGTTCTCATGCAGAATACGTCATTGTTGCAACAGACTATCTCACCAAGTGGGTAGAGGTAAAGGCTACGACCAAGAACGATGCTCAAACAACTGCCAAGTTCTTGTTTGAGAATGTATTCACAAGATACGGGCTACCTATAGAGCTTGTAAGTGATAGAGGCACTCATTTCTTGAATGAAGTGATTGAAAATCTACTCCAAGAATTCTTGGTAATACACAAGAAGTCTGCCCCTTATCACCCTCAAGCTAATGGGCAAGCTGAGAGCACTAATAAGATCTTATGCAATGTACTGACGAAATTAGTGAACACTAAACGCTCTGATTGGGACAAACAGCTACACCATGCTGTTTGGGCATATCGAGTTGCCTACAAAACGGTACTCCAAGCCACCCCCTTTCAGATGGTATTTGGCCAAAATGCTGTGCTACCCTTGGACTTCCTGATTCCTACATTGAGAGTAGCACAAGAGCACGAATGGACAGGTCACGAGCTCTCCTCTAGGATCTTTGACCTTGAACGATTAGGGGAAACAAGACTAAGAGCCGTTGCAGGAATATATGCAGCCAAGAAGAGACAGAAGGCATATTTCGATGCCCATGTGAAGGATAAAGGCTTGAAAGCAGGAGATCTAGTCTTAGTCTATACACTAAAACAGCACGCGAGGAAGCTAGAAAAGAGAGGCTACGGACCTATGATCATCAATAGGATCTCCACGAGTGGAGCAATACAATTGGCCACATTAGAGGGTGATGTTCTCCCAAATTATATTAGCGGTTGCAAAGTCAAGTTGTATCAGGAACCCCTCACGGAGGAAATGCTCAGCCAACTCAACACTGCTAAGAAACGCAAAGAGGAAGAAAAGCGAGTTCGAGAAGAAGCTCAAGCAGAAGCTTTAGAACGCATCAGAAGGATGAAATTACGTAGGCAAGGTAGAGAGCAGCCTAGGACAAATGACTATGCAGATCAAGGATATCATATGGCAATGTGTGCAGTCGCAGTAACCAGCTCACATAGGATAACTGATCGACGTCCTTTCATAACCCTAGAGATAGGACAAGGAAAGAGTGCAAGGACCGTAAGAGCCTTGATTGACTCAGGTGCAGCCACTAGTGCTGTTAAAGTGTCTTACTGTCAAGAGTTACAGTTAACTGTCAATCCTGTGGAAGCATATCTTATAAGATTGGGAGGCGTGGAAACCCCTTGTATGGGCGAGGTGGAACTTCCCCTCTACATTCATGATGAGGCAATGACAGTTAAAGTACTGGTGTGTCAGGATGAGGATCTCACTGAACCTCTTGTCTTGGGTCAAGATTGGATCTATGACCAAGCAGTCAATTTAAACCTAAGAAGTGGACTTCTCCAGGTTTGGATCAATCATAGTCGAGTTACAATAGAATTGGACAATGGAGCACTCAAGGAACTAGGAAAGGCACAGACTCCTGGTCCTTCCAGGGGTGCACATGAAGTTGACCATGTTGTTCTTGTCCAAAACTATGTGTTGCAGAGGAATGATATTCGCAAAAAAGGAGTCAGGGATGCAAAGGAACTCCCTTCTTTTCCAAAGGCCAGAAGAAGGCAACAACCCAAGGTGGATCAAAGGCCGAAGAAGCAGATTACTACCTATGTCGGGGATCCAAAGTACCTGCGCAACAAAATGTCCCAGCAAGTGAAACAAGTGTGGGTGCGGAAAGGCGAACACCCGGTTGCACTCAAGCCAACCACCCGAGCAAAGCCTCTTATTAGTAACCAACAACACGACACTAATAAGAAGTCTTTCGGAAATTCTTCTGCTAACGTGAAATCTATTTGGGTGCCCAAGAAGTCGATGAAGGCTAGCCCACAATCAAGACAAATTTGGGTGCCTAAGGCTTGCTTGCGGGCGCAAATGGCTACGCCGAAGCCACAACCTATACAGCGTGAACCATTCATTCGCACAACCGGCATCCACTCGTTTTCAACACTCATGAACACACCAAGGCCCATGAGCACGAACAGAATCATTTGTAAATGGGTCCCTAAAAGGCCTCATGTTCAAGCTAATACACCTATAATGCTCTCTAGGGTCTCTACGAGACCGAAAGCAAAGCCCATTCACTGCATTTGGCAGCCTAGGACCTGTAATAAACCCCCCGACCCCAATTTGTAAATTCATACCCACTTACTAACTGCATTAGTCTCCTAGGACAACCCAAGCACTAACTACACACACTGTCTTCGTGCACTTACTAACCACTAACTCACCATCTACCTCATGTTAATGTTGTAACGGGGACAACAACGGATTTATTCTGTCCATTACGATGTTAACACTTGGTTCTATATTCTCACAGAACCAACCAGCAAACAGGGCCATGGCAGAAGCAGGTGCCAGTTCTCAAGCTGGATCTAGTGCCCAGATTGTGGACATAGAAACACTTCTCCTCGAGCCACATCTCACCGCAAGGCCACAAGAACTTCAAGCCGTGCATGTGCTCCCCATTCAGGATCCTCCTCAAGGGCACACTTCTCAAGTAGGTAAGCATGCGCATTGGTTCAGTGATGTTGCTGGACCACTGGGCGATGGAACCTATTTCTGGGAAGCAGAATTGGAATTTAATGGCAAATGGGGTCGATACCACTTTTTCACGCGCGAGTTTGAAAGCTATCAAAACGCCGAAGTCATGAGATCAGTTTGGATCAAAGCGGGTGTGGACAGTTATTTTAGGACCCACTTACCAAAGCCGGATTTCTTACGATGTTCATATTTGATCAGTAACATCACGCCAAGCAGGGCCAAGGGAGGCGACAGCACCTTTGTGTTGCCATCACTGCTGTCGGGTCATGAGCTTAAAAGATTCAAGTTGACCCTCAATCTGGTAAAAGAAGCATTGGGTATGTATGGCATGCACATCCCAACAGAAAAGGAAACCATGGTTCCAGGTCGAATGAAACACAAAGATCTTAATAAGTTGAAGGATATGGTAGCGATGACACCTACCATTGCGCTTCACCTGCGGACCATCATGCAAAATTTTGCTTTCCCCGCCCAGGAACGATTCACAATGCCCCCGAAGAAAATATGGTTCAGCTTGTATCTGGCAGAGACAGAAAGCCTTCCCATCAATGTGCCACACTGGATCATAGATCAGATCCACCTAGCCCATCAAAGGTGGAACAAGAAGCAGAAAAATGTGCTCCACGGGTGTTGTGCTCTGACCAGAATAATCTATAGATGCTTGGTTTATGACGTGCCTGTTCAGCGGGCACTCGTATGGTCCCGGGCCCAAGAATTCCAGAGAAGATTATCAGCAGCAGGTCCCCCATCAAAGAAGATGAGGGGGGGAGTCCAACTACCCTGCGCTCAACCAAGAGGAGCCACCACTACACCAGAAATCACCCCTCCCCAGACACGACGCGTTAGGCCATTCACTATCCGGCTACCAAGACCAAGTACAGAGGGACCCAATCTGGTGTTTCCACCCATTCCATCAGATTTGGAATTTCCACAGGGATTTACTCTTGAGGACCTCACGGATGAAGAAATTTCCAGGTTGATCTATGACTCTAATCTCGAAACTGAAGCAGAGCGAGCTCAAGAACCACAACCCCAAACAACAACATCGGCCCCCACCCAACCACAAGTTGTAGAAGTCGATGTAGATGAACAAGAGGCAGGAGGCGACGAAGAAGAAGCCGACGAAGAACAACATCAAGAATATGACGAACTCTCCGAGTTAGCAAGTGCCCCAGCGTATTCGGCACAAATAAAAAGACTGTATCGAACCATGAAGCTAGTTCAAGAACAGCATAAAATGTCACTTGAAGCAGGCAAGAGACTCATGAACGACTTGCTAGCTGAGGAAGGTGTGGACGAGTTGTTCATTGAGTCCATAAACCTTCATGCCGACGCAGTAGGATTGGATGAGGCCATACATGAGGCAATGGCCTACATTCACAGATTTGAGAAAAGGGTTCCCGTTCGTCCCAGGAGGTCCGGGAAACAAATTCACATCAATGTATCGGCACCAGGAGAGACAACGCAAGAAGAAGAACATCAGGAAGCACCATTGTCACCACCATCCCCACCTCGCACTACACAATTCACTCCACCACATGACACTAGCACTACCACATCCACTACCACTACCATTGTCATGGGCATCCCACTCTCTCCGGGAATCCAATTCGGGGGAGTCACCATGCCCACTTTCACCACTCTGTTCACTGACGTCACATCCACTCCACCCACGATCCCCATCTACACTGTCACTCAAACAATTGACACGATGGAAACATCACCTGCCACAGCACCACTCCCTCCCCCCATGCCACCTTCATCTCCCATACCCCCTCCACCCACATCACCGCTTGCATCCACATCATTCACATCTCCCATTCCCGCCCCCATTCCCCCTGCATCTTCACCCCTCCCAGCATTATTTAATGTAAATAGCATATTTTTAGCATTAAATCAATGTGTATACCAGCTCCAGAATGAGTACAGAGCTCTGGACGACCGGTATCAACAACTGACAACGCACCATCAGAACTTACAAAGACAATTTCACATTCTACAAACAGAAAATGCAGAACTGAATCAACGCTACACAACGCTTGAGCAGGCTCACCAAACATTATTGGAGGCACCCCAACCATCGACAGAATCAGGTGTCAAACAACTAGAAGCTTTGCTCGAAGTATACCAAGCCGATAATCTCAGAGTCCGGCGTAACCTGGCACTCCTCAGAAAACACATGGCGGCCGCCCTTGAAGAGAACAAGAGACTGCAGCAGCAAAATGAAGCAAATCTAGAAGCAGCAATGGAAGGCTCTCCCCACGAAATTGATCCAGAGCAGTTTAAAGCCGTACCCTCAGAGACAATGAAGACCATCTTGGAAAGCTATGCAGATCTATTAGATGCTCATGATGACTTGGAAAGGGAACGTGATGAGTTGCGCAATCAGCTCCAAGAGCAACAGACAGCACCCAGAGTCACAGAAACGACCACGACTTCAGAGGAAGTCAAGACATTGAAAGAGCAGGTGGCCGAATTACAGGAAAGATTACTCACACACGAAAGGCAGCCCTCTCCAGTTGTCGAACCAGAACCCGAGGATTTGGTACCCATCGAGGTAGATGAGACGTATGAGGAACCATACGTTCCTATGCCAATGCCAGGTGGTGAGCAAACCGCAGAAGGAATGGATACGTTAGAAATTGAAGTACCTGAGTGGCTCCAGACACTAGAGAAAACAGCATCGACTCATGAAGATCGAGTGGCAGTTCAAATCCAATCTATGGCAAAGATAGAGGACACTATTATTAAATCAGAATACTTCCGCAGCATGTCCCACCATAGATGGATCGGAACCAATGATGATCAATACGTGCCATATTGTATACTCCTGGCGGACTACAATGCAGAAATCCAACAAAGATGTGGCAAACCTCCAACGTTTGCTACACAGTTTGGACCAGATGACATCCCAGAGAGCGCTCAAAAAGGATCCATTCATCAACCCACCTGGAGGATCCGACTCCTCGAAACCTACCCGGAGATGGTTCGCACCTGGAATATGCCTCTTTTTATTAAATATAACCCTTGTTACGTTCCTGTTTTCCGCAGACGCACATGGCCAGAGTTTACCCTTGCAGTCAAGAATATCAAGGGCTGCGCCAAATGGTTAAACTACGTCTATCTAGCACCCCCTCAAGGACCTCCCACCGTCAATTACATGATTTCCACCATACGGCACTGGAGCATCCGATTAAGGAATACCCCTGATGTGATGGCCCAGATGTGCATGAAAATTTTTGAATTAATGCTTATCACATTCAGGACATTCAAGAACATCAAGGACCCACACTTCTCAAATGTCGGATTCCTTACAGGAAATCAGGATTTAGTTTATGACATGAGCACCACTCCTTCCATAGAGGTAGTATATGCTTGGCACGCCAGAATAAAATACCTCCCAGCCTGCTTTAAACAAACATTCGAGGAGATGTTCATAACAGGGTTCTGGGAATACCACTCAAAAATATTTGTACCCAGACCCTCACATCTCCTCCATTTATTTGCTGTGGAGCGAACCATTCACTCAGAACAATTACGGGTGCCACATCCAGATGTCCCAGGGCCAGTCAACTAGGATGCATTGCTGACAGATCTAGCAAGGGGACTCAGGTTAGAAGAACACCACCTCGCCGCCGATGTTGTCCAATATTACGTCCAAAAAGCAGCTTGACAAGGGTCTGTCAGGGGCGACAGACGCGAGAGTGGGGGGGGTGTTGGAAGCAGTCAGGGAACCGAAGGAGCCACTAGACGAAGAGAGTCAGAGCGAAGGGACAGCATAGGCAAACATGGCAGTCAAAGAAGATCTGGCAAATAGGCCAATAATTTTTCAAGACACTAATGCAGATCAAAGAGATGGACATGCAGGGAGGAAGAGCAAGTAGGGAGCTCGAAGATATGTATGGCAGATCACTAGAAGAAATCCCTACAACAACAGTGATTTTTATCACTAACAATCATTGTAAATATCATTTCACATTTTTGTAGCTCCATTTTGTGCAAGCCAAGGAGTCCTTGAGCTTGAGGAGCCTTAGAAGTAGTTGTGTACCAATTTTCGTATTTTTTAGATCTCGTTTGAGCCCCCAAATAAGCCCTGGAACCTAATTTTTAACTAGGCCGGACACTAGGTCTGGACAGGGCCAAAGCTAGTCAAAAACTATAAAAGGAGCTAGAGAGCTCATTTTTGAGGTTGGATTGTAATTGAAACAAACTTGTAAGAGCTTTTGAAAGTAATCTAAAGAACTCCATTGATTCTCTCTCTTTGTCTTGCCGTGTGTGCGCGTGTGTGTGTGTATGTGTGTGCATGCTTGTGTGCTTCTCACTCACGCACTTGTGCCGCCACTTGCTCGAGGTCTTCATACCATCCTCACGTCTTCCCGGATTGACATTAAAGGAGGTGCTACTCATCACTGAGCTACACCACATATATACAAGCCGGGGGAAAAAAACCTCCTAAAGAGGGAAAAAGTGCCCTGGTATTCCTAGTGTGTTCACACACATCACTACCTAAATTTATCAACAAATCTCCCCTGGGAGTGATGCAATGAACAAGGAGGTGGCATTCATGTATAAGGAATTGCCAAGCTATGTGGAAAACACTCCACAAAAGGAAGTAAGCCCAAAGCTTTGCGGAAAGCCTCAAAATTTTCCTTAGGTAGAGCCTTCGTGAAAAGGTCTACAATGTTCTCCTGCATGGGCACATATGCCAAGCTGATCTCCTCAGTAGAGAACCTCTCCTTGATATCGTGGTAATGCACCTCAATGTGCTTAGTGCGAGCACGAAACATAGGGTTCCTCGCAACTGCCAATGCACTCTCACTGTCAGTGAAGATGGTGGTGGGAGAAGACTCACCAACACCCAAATCATCCATAAGGCGTCTGAGCCACACACACTCAACAGTCACTATGAAAGATGCCCCATACTCAGCCTCACAACTGGAAGTGGCCATAGTAGGTTGCTTCTTGCTCAACCAAGATATACATGAGCTACCAAACATGAAGCAAATGCCACTAGTGGACATAGGAGTGTCATAGCAACCAGCCCATCAGAGTCAAAAAAAGCATGCAAATATGGCGGTAGTGATCCCCCCTTGGGATAAAACAACCCAAGTAGTCGAGTACCACTCAAGTAGCGAAAGATGCGCTTAACCGCCTGCCAATGCTTGAGTCCTAGGTAATGCATAAACCTGCTCATCTTTGAGATAGCAAACTGAATATCTAGCCTAGTAATGCATAATTAAATCAAGCATCCAGCAACGTAGTGATAGAGAAGAACATCAAATGCATCTCTGGCATCATGAAGACTCAATCGTAAACTTGTCTCCATAGGAGTGGTAATAGGCTTACAGTTTTCAAGGCCAAAATGTTGCAATAATGTGTCAATATATTTCGTTTGACACAAAACCATTCCACCATCAACTTGCATAAACTGAATGCCCAAATAGTGATGCAAATACCCCAAATCAAACATCTCAAATGAGGCATGCGAAATAACATTAAAATCAGCAATATGCCTGTCATTAGGACCAGTGAGCAACATGTCATCAACATAAACCACAATAATCAGAAGTACATCATTAGCATGCTTAACATATAAGGTGCTTTCAGTTGGACTATTCTCAAAACCATGTGCAATCATATAGGCATTTATCTTCTCATACCAAGCACGTGGTGCTTGCTTTAAACCATATAATGCCTTCTTTAATCTCCACACCTAGTTTTCATGACCTTTTTGCACAAAGCCATGGGGCTGAAAAACATACACTTTTTCATGCAAGTCACCATTCAGAAAGGCAGTTTTAATATCCAACTGATGTACATTCCAACCATGATGGGTTGCAAGTGCACATATGCTCCGAACAGTAATCATACGACATGTAGGTGCAAAGGTCTCATCAAAATCAATGCGTCTTTCTTGTGCATACTTATAGCTATCAACCATTCCATCACATTTACACTTCAGCTTGTAAACCCACTTAGTTCCAATAGCCTTCTTACCAGGAGGCAAATCACATAAAGACCAAGTATCGTTATTCATTATAGCATCATATTCAGATTGCATAGTAGCCATCCAAATTTTTGAATTTTGTGCTTCATCAAATGAAACGGGCTCATTCTCATCATAGAGACTAGATGCAGCCATAGCATAGCAATCTGATGCAAAAGAGGCACTATGAGAGCTTGATTGAGTACGATATGACAAAGGCCCATCTAAGTTGCTATCATGCAACGTCTGCACGAGCCATTTTAGCATAGTTTTTGCCTCCTCAATGTCAGCTCTCTCATCAACAAGTTCATCATGTACATCAGAAATGGGATGATCTACATCATCACATGAAACTTGCAAAGGCTAAGAAGTTGCCTCATTAGGACCAGCACTAGACTGTACACCTGTGAAAAGAGGCAGCAAAGTATCATACATGTCTTTGGAGCTAATAGATATGTCCTTAGTACATGAAAGCAATGGCTGAATAGCATCTTCCACAAAAACAACATCACAAATAACCAATATGCCTTTAGTCTATGGATGATACAGACGATAGCCTTTACTTTCAGAACTGTACCCAACAAAAGTACATTTTACTACTTTATCATCCCATTTTCTACGATGTTGTTCATGCACTAAATGCATATGCCAAAAAACCAAAAACATGCAGATGAGAAACAGATGGCTTGCGATCATGCAAAGCCTCATATGGAGTGATAGACTGTAGCGCTTTAGTGGGATGCCTGTTAAATACATATGCTGCACACACGACAGCCTCAAGCCAGCAATTGTGGTAAAGCCTGACTCTTGACCATACACCTCACCGTCTCCATGAGTGATCTATTCTTCGTTCAACAACTCCATTCTGTTGAAGTGTATATGGCACTATACACTAGTCTTTTATCCCACGTTCAACCAGAAATGCATTAAAATTAGAAGACATATATTCCCCTCTCGATCTGAATGGAGGGTGCTCATTTTACATGCTGATAGATTTTCAACTAAAACCAAAAATTGTTTGAAGCACATGAACACTTCCGACTTTGCCTTCAATGGATATACCCATGCATGCCTGGAAAAATCATCAATGAAAGTCACGAAGTAAAGATAATTTCCAAAAGAAGGTGTCTACATAGGACCATAGACATAGTGATGTACAACCTGCAATTTTTGAGTAGCCCAAACTGAACCATCTTTTGGAAATGAGGATCGCTACATTTTTCCCAAAATATAACCTTCACCAACATGTTTTCCAGGTACCTCAAGTTTGGGCAAAGAGGATACCATTTGAGATTTCTGCAGGCGTAGCAAACTAGCAAACTTTAGTTGAACAAAGCATGCATGCCAAAGCTTTGCATCTGACATAGCCTGAGAATCATTTACTGCACATGCTGAATCATTTAGAGATCTTTCATAGTCTATGAGCTTATACAGCTCACGACATAAAATACCAGAAGCAATAATCACATCACCATTTGACAGATCATGAACTGTACACCTGTCATGAATAAATTTCACAACCAAGCCAATCTTCTCTAATTCAGAAATTGATAACAGGTTCTTCTTTAATCCCTGGCACAAATAAAGCATCTGACAAAGTGAAAGAACTACCATCAGTAGTAGTCAAAATGATCTTACCAACTCCCAAAACAAGATAAGAGGAGTTGTTGGCACATGTAACAGTATTCCCTATAGGGGCAAGCTCGACTGAAGAGAAGAGACTGCACTGCGAGGTAATATGTTTGGTCACCCCAATGTCAAAATACTAGGCAAACATCTGAGTCTACTGCAGAGATGCACTACTCATAAGAAGATGGGTCAAAACCGCAAATAGTAGTAAATGCCCATTCTTCTTCCTGCACAAGATTAGCAGACTCTATTTTTGGTGTAGAGGCCTCTGCAACAACCATTCCAGTCTCTTTCTTCTTTGCCTTTTTTGTAGCCACTTTTGGAGAGTTATTTATGATATGATTATTCCCTTTAAAGTACTTGCAAAACAATTGCTGCTTTTCTGTTTTCTTCTCATCTTTATCTTCCTTCTTCAAATGTGCAACATTTGCAGATTTCTACTTACTAGTTGAAGAGATCCATTTTCCTTTGCCCTTCTGATGAGCTAGGAAAGCTTGATCTACAACATGCATAATGGACCTATTCTTCCCGGACTGATCTTCCTGCAACAAAACGGAGACTAACTCCTCAAACGACAAGGCATTTGGATTGCCTTTCATCATGAACCGAAGAGTAGAAGCAAAACTCTCATATGAATCAGGAAGACCATTCAGAACGGTTTGTGCAAGTGAGCTATCTCGTATAACCTCATCAATAGAAATCAACTGCTCCTTCAAGTATTTGATCTTTGTTAGAAAACTGTCGATAGAATCACCTTCGTTCATGTGCTCACTCTCCAACTGTTTTCGGAGGTAAGCAACACAAGCCTCATTCCTAGCTTGGTATAATGTGGTAAGTGTATCCCAAGCATCCTTAGCTGTTCTGCAAGAGCGAATGTGAGGAATAATGGGAGTCTGATAGACAAAGCTTTCAATACATGTGCTTGGGCATCTCTACCATCCCAACAAATTTGCTCTATAGTAGGTGCAGTAGAAACCACAACACAAAAAGGAATATGCAAAATATCATCATCTTCGACACCTTCCACCTTAGCTTCTGTACCTATAGTTGTAACAGTTGTAGGTGTGATAGGACATTTTTCAACACCCTACACAATGTTCCACAATCCTTTTGCAACCAATACATGTCGCATCATATAAGCCCATAACGGGTAGTTGGTACCATCCAACTTATCCTCAACATCCAACATACAAAATACATCACTGCTTTTAGCCATGGCTGGTGACTAAAATACCTTGATGCAAAAAATTGATTGTATCTCAAAAAGTTGAACAAAACTGCCTAGATGAATTCCACTAGACCTGTAGCAGACATCGAGAAGCTTATACTGGCGGATGGAAACTGGTATATACCTTTGGCACAAAAAGACAAAATAGCCTACACTAGCACTACGATAGTGCATTCAGAGGCCGAAACGAGCTCAGATCGTGATTTTGGCACCATAGAATGAAGTTATTTTGATCTCAAAAACATGAGTATGCTCACCAAAGTTTGGGTGATTCTGAGACTACAACTGGATCAGTGTCGTCAACATCCTAGATGAAGCGATTACCTGCTCTGATACCAATTATTGGAGATAGACATCTGCAGAAGCACGCAAATCACACAAGGAAGGAGAAGAAGTTTGGATCACAACACACAATACTGAATGTATTACTAGAGAATGTACAAAGATCAGTAGCCCATTAGGGCAATAGCCGTATATACAAGTCGGGGGAAAAAACCTCCTAAAGAGGGAAAAAGTGCCCCGACGGTCCTAGTGTGTTCACACACATCACTACCTAAATGTATCAACAAACATGTCCTATTTCAACTCAAACTGATCAAATCAAACTAATTCTGTACTAGTGTTTACACCAAAAGGAAATCAAGAGCCTATACAAATACTAGGCAATTTGAAGAAATGAATGAGGTTGGATCATGTGATAATGGAACTAGAATTAATTGAGATAGAAAGGGACCCTCCAAAGATTCAATGTGGCCTGACAGAGAAGGAGATACATGAATTGAAACATATTCACAAGGATTTACAACCCAGGGCTCTGATTTTGGAAGTTGAAGTATTTATGAATATCCGAAGTAAGTAGGCCTTTCCTGACAGTAATGCTTTTCTTCAATGGTGCCTTGAACATTTCAATGTCTCAATTTGGAGTGCCTATGATCTAGACGAGGTCACCGAATGTATTGATACAATCTTCCCAGAGTTGAGGGGGAAATTTAAGGATATTTGGGGGAGGGATCAGTGTTTTTGGAAATTTTCAAACCATTTCAAGAAACTAGCTCATTTTTAGGACAAGAATATGGAGTATAAGCCTGACAATACATTGATAATTGATACTACTACTTACACGTTATTTTACAACATTAGAAGATGTTTTCTAACGTTACTAAAGATGAGAATCAATGAAAGACTTAACTATCTATCAAGAACTCTTTGTGATGAACTTTGGAAATGGTTAATAGCCCCAAATCGTATTGATTATGAAAATATTATTTCCAGATTAATTCCTCGTGATGAAGAGAGTTTGTCTATATATCATGCAATACATTGAGACCATAATTGAGATTACAGACAGAATTGAGATTACAAACAAAAACACTGAGTAATGCCAACTCTAGGGTGGCTATGAATGGTTCTGTTTTTGAACCCTTCAATCTTTATAGATCTATCAGAATTGATTGTCCCCTTGCTCCTCTTCTCTTTGCTATTTCTAGTGATGCTCTAGGATGCTTAGTCAAAGATAAAATTGAACAAGGAATAGCTCCATCTACATTACACAAATAGGTGGTTATTAGTAGTCATTAATTAGCTAGATATCAGTTTGCTATTACTAAGTAGTTCGTGGTTAGTTATTACAAGGTGTTAGATTGTTACTAGTTAGTTCTTAGCAATTAGCTATTACTAATTAGCTTGTTAGTAATTAGCTATTATTAAGTAGCTAGATCTTGGTTAGTTGTTTGTAATTAGCTATTACTAAGTAGCTGGTTCTTAATTAGTTCTCAGTAATTAGCTATTATTGAGAACAATTAGCTTGTTAGAAATTAGTTATTACTAACTATTTGGTTCTTGGTTACCTATTTGTAATTAGCTATTACTAATTAGCTTATTACTAATCAGATATTAATAAGTAGCTGGTTCTTGGTTAGTTGTTTGTAATTAGCTTGTTACTAATTAGCTATTACTAATTATCTTGTTACAAATTAGCTATTACTAATAAGCTTGTTACTAATTAGCTATTACTAATTATCTTGTTAGTAATTAGCTTGTTACTTATTAGCTATTACTAATTTGTTACTAATTAGATTGTTACTAACTATCTTCTTACTCATAAGCTTGTTACCAATTAGCTATTAGTAATTAGCTTGTTAGTAATTATCTATTACTAAGTAGATGGTTCTTGGTTAGCTATTTGTAATTAGCTATTAATAATTAGCTTGTTACTAATTAGCTTCTTAGTAATTAGCTATTACTAAGTAGTTGGTTCTTAGTTAGTTGTTTGTAATTAGCTATCACTAATTAGCTTCTACTCATTAGCTATTACTAAGTAGCTTATTACTATTATCTTGTTGGTAATTAGCTATTACTAAGTAGCTGGTTATTGGTTAGTGTTTGTAATTAGCTCTTACTAATTAGCTATTACTAAGTAGCTGGTTCTTGGTTAGCTGTTTGTAATTCGCTATTGATAATTAGCTTGTTACTAATTAGCTATTACTAAGTAGCTTATTACTAATTAGTTTTCACTAATCAGCTAGTTTTTGGATAGTCATTTGTAATTAGCTATCACTAATTAGCTTGCTTCTAGTAACCTATTACTAAGTAGTTAGTTTTTAAGTTAGTTCTGAGTAATTGGCTATTACTAATTAACTTGATGGTAATTAGCTATTACTAAGTAGCTGGTTATTGGTAAGATGTTTGTAATTAGCTATTACTAATTAGCTTGTTACTAATTTTCTATTAGAAAGTAGTTGGTTCTTGGTTATTTGTTTGTAATTAGCTATTACTAAGTAGCTTGTTACTAGTTACGTATTACTAAGTAGCTGGTTCTTAGTTAGTTCTCAATAATTAGCTACTAGTATTTAGCTTGTTAACAGTTAACTACTACTATTATCTTGTTACCAATTAGTTATTACTAAGTAGTTGGTTCTTGGATGGTTATTAGTAATTAGCTATTACTAATTAGCTTGTTCATAATTGGCTATTATTTAAGAGCCAATTTCTTTGTTAGTTGTTTGTAATAAGCTATTTCTAAATAGCTTATTACTAGTTAGCTATTACTATTAACTTGTTACAAGTTATCTATTATGATTAGATTGTTACTATAAGTTACTTGTTACTAGTTCTTGTATAATTAGCTAAAATCATGAACTGATGACTGAAAATATCAAGAAGGTGAATAGGATGCTCCAAATACTGATTTCTGCCAAGTCAGGTCTTGCTTATATCCTTCTTATTTGGTGACACCCTACTCTCTGTTGTCCAAAACATGATAATCAGATGCTTGAACTCTTTTGTGATACATGTGGTACATGTTGCACTACTATTTGCCTTCAACTATACTTAACCGTCCATATCTAATTTGTTTATGAATATGCATCATTATTTAGAGCCATCATCAATGTTGATCTCTTCAACACAAGGTCATCAGAATTCTTTCTCATACTTGTAGTACATTCCGAAGATTGGTGAAAAGGGCTCATGTTACATGATCTTTGTTACTGCCCATTCCATCAAAAAGTTGCCCAATACATGGACTCTACAACATCCTATTTAGTGCCTCGATTTTATCTTCACATCATAAGTGTCTAGCTTGATTTTTAAAATACCTGATGATCTTATCCACAATGCCATCCAAGTTGCTTAAACTCCAATTAGCATTACCCTCCATATTAGTGACTGACCTTGATGTTATTGTGTCTCTATATTTCCTTTTCTTTTCCTTCCAATAACATCTTAATGCTTGCTGATCACTATCCACTACTGGTACTGTATAAACTTCCATTAGTTCTCTTGTCCAAGATCGCCCTGCATCAACACACTACAAATGATGAAGAAACCATAAATACAATAACATCTACCACTCATTAGTCCACTTTATTATATTGATTTTACACTGAGTATGCTCATCTCATATCATTAGGTGCTCCATCACTTATGTGTGTACACTTCTTATACCACTTTTAAACCTACAACAATCATCCAAAACCTCAGATGTTAGATACAATGAATGAAAAATATGAAACTAAATGGACATTGTTAGGCATACTTTTAAACCTGCAACATTCATCCATAATCTAAGATGCTACTCATATATAACTTCCTTTTTTTTAGAGAACATGAAAAAAGTAGATTAATGAGGGAATTGTACAAAATGTGCAAGGGCCAACAGCCCACGCATCACCATAAAATCAATGTCATCAATCTTTACAATGAGAATTTACACCATCTAACCATACCCAATGTTGGCTTAAGTCAAGGTTTAGCTCTCTTAGCCATTGCCAATGTAATTGGAAACACTGTTGCATAAAAAGGTGTCATGCTCCTTGTCATCAAATATGAAGAAGTGGATTACCTTTTTAGGAATGATCTCCAAACCAAAATATGTGATATGCACAAAAATAGTTATCTGTACAGACTTAGGACGCAGCACGTAGAAAAAATATGTATAGTGATGAAGTCCCTCTCATTGTTCTCCACTCAACATGTAGCATGTAGAAAAACGGAGAGGCGAGAGGAGGTATTGTGGCGTACTTTCCAACATGCAGCATGCAGAAAAATAGTTATCAATATTCCCCAGTCAGGATGCAGCCTGCAAAAAAATTCCTATAGTGATGGAGTCCCTCTCACTGTTCCCCACTCAACATGCAGCACACAAAGAACTCCCAGGTGAGATGAGGTACTGCGGTGTACTCTCCAACATATAGCAGTTAGAAAAACCCACATCATGAATGCTCGAAGTAGGGATTTAGAAAAGCATACCTACTCTCTAACCCACAAAAATCACATCAAGCTTTGTAATGCTTTTCTGTCTCGATGATACATGCTAGTGGTGGCTTCCAAAGTCTACTTTTGGCTCTTAACAAAGCCAATTTTCCACTTCAACTTGCTAATAATATCCAATACATAGCCTCTGGGTCAACCCTATTCTTGGCAGTGTGAAGGTTAGGGAACCTCAAGTGCAATGAGCAGAAGAAAATGCGATAAACGATTCTTTAGGGTTGATTAAAGCCTCCAATTTTGTGTTGCACACGTATGTCTTCCATCACCCATCAAGACAATCATTGAAAGATTCGGTCGTGACTTCTTACAACAGCATAGGATCAACAAAACAATAGACAAGAAAACTTCTACCTTTCACGTTCCATAATGAATGTATGGCTGCCCAAGACAACAATCAACTATGCAGAAAAACTCCCAGGCGAGATGAGGTACTACGACGGACTCTCCAACATGCAACAAGCAGAAAAACCCACATCATGAATGCTCCATGCTCCAGCATGCATACTACGGCCTACTCTCACCCCACCACCTCGCTTTTACTTCTCTTTGAATAACTATTGCATGATATTCAACTAAGAAGCAACGGGTTTTTCGAGCTAATTAACTATGTCTCGGACATGACTTTTTTGTAAACATTAACATGATTTCACCCAAATGATAAGCAAAAATCAAATGGTCATAATGTGGAGTTAGTGATGTCTTATGAATCCATTGAGATTCTTCAAGAGAGTGATTTTTATATTCAACAAAATATCTATTATGATATTAATCACATGTGTGTGTAGTAGTAACATCATAATCAATTATTTTGTCTACAATTAAAATTTTAGCATCCTCTTCAGGTAAAGGACGATCATCTAAAATAGGAGCGAGTGCTAATCTAAAAGAATTCTCATTAATTGTTTTGGATAATACAGAAAGGTCCATAATAACATGGTGCAAGTTTAACCTTAGGATGTTGTGAAATATTTTTCAAACATCTTTTAATTATTCGTAACCATACAAAATCATTTTTACTCGTTTCTTATTAACATTACACATGTAACATTCTTGACTCTTTTTAATGTGCTTATGAACCTCATGAAGTATGGAAATATGATCTTCTGCAAAAGAATTAGCAAGAGGTATGTAAGTTTGAGTGATAGCCATGGGATTAGGAAGCTTTTTACCATACACAATTTCATATGATGCACGTCTAGCAGTGGTATGTGTTGTGTTATTATATGCAAATTATAGTAAAGGGAGTTTTTCATCCCAATTACTTGGATTATCTAAAGAATAACAACATAATGAATCCAAAATAATATTGTTTGTAGCTTCACTTTGCTCATTAATTCCATGATGAAATGCAGAGGTGAAGTCTATTTTGGAACCTAAATTCTAAAATAATGCAACCCAAAAGTGATTACAAAAATGAACATCTCGATCTCAAAGAATAACTTTTGGAAAACCATGATGTGGAAAAATACATGTAATAAATATCTTAGTAGCTTGAGGTGCAAGGAATGAATTATGCTTGTTTACTAAACCTATCAACAATTTTCCAAATCATATCATTATGTGACGAACTTGTAGGAAGACCAGTAATAAAATCCATAGAAATTTGTTCCCATGGTCCATTAGGTATGGGAAGTGGCATTAATAATCCGAATGCTTTACCATGATGTCTTTTCACATGTTGTCACACAATGCAATGAGAAACATATTGCACATATCATTTTCCATATGTGGCCAAAAGAAAAATTCTTTACATGTACAAATAGTACTTTGTATGCCCCTATCACCCATATACGATAGTTCATGCATCTCTTTCATAACAAATTCTTAAAAACCTTGTGTAATGCATAACTTCTATTTGAAGTACAAGAATCCATTATGAAAAGTCTAGTGATCCTCAACAAATGTTGTAGAATTATTGAAAGCATTCCATGTTTGTGAAAAATACAAATAAACTGCATAAGTAGGGATCATTCATGGAATGAATAGATATGAACATCAAAAATATTATTGATTGAAATAATTTTTTTTTGTGGGAATAAGAAGCGACTAAGGGCATCAACTACAACATTAGCTTTCCTAGGTTGATATTGAATCATAGGCTGAAAATTTTGCATGAATGAAGCCCATTTAATGTGTCTATCAAAAATCAATGGTTGATTTAGTAAATGCTTAATAGATTTTTGGTTTGTTTTGATTATGAATTTAGAACCGATAAGGTAATGTTTCCAAATTTTTAAACCATACACAATAGCCAAAAGTTCCTTCTCATATGTACTATAATTTTTTTCAGAAGGTTTAAGTTTCGTAAATGCAATAGGATGATCATTTTGCATTAATACAACATCTATACCTAAACCACAAGCATCTATAACTACATGGAAAGGTTGTGCAAAATTTGTTAATTGCAAAATAGGTGCATGAGATAGTGCATGTTTGATTTTTTAAAAGATTGTTTTCGTGCTAGTCCCCATGCAAATTTTAACTTTTCCTTTAACATTAATGTGAGTGGGAGTGCTAAATAAGAAAAACCCATTTACAAACTTTATATGAAAACTAGCTTACCCTAGAAAAGAGTGTACATCATTCACAAATTCAAGCAGAGGCCAGTCTTCGATTACTTTAATTTTCTTTGGATCTACATGAACACCTTGAATAGAAATAATATGGCCTAAATACTCTAATTCCTTTTGGAAGAAATAACTCTTTCCAAGATTCACATAAAGTTTGTTTTTGCATAACAAGTTAAAAATTGTTGACAAATCCTTTTCATGGTCATCCTCATTCTCACTATAGACAAGTATATCATCAAAGAAAACAAAAATAAAAGCTTGGTATTCAACAAAAATGTTATTCATCATGCATGCAAATGTAGTAAGTGCATTGGTAAGTCCAATAGCCCTGTTGCAGAGCTAAGAAGAGCACAAGGCAGAGAAAAAGACGGGCCCCAAAATTTTTCCAATTTGGACACTCTATTTTTTGTATCATAACCATTTTGTAATATATTTTCCGATGTAAATGCACTAGAGGAGTCCTCTAGATGCATCCCCACAAAAGATTGGTAGCTTACCCATGTAAAATAGTAGGAAATTAGGCTTTTAGTGAATAAAGTGCCGGTCTCTTGTGTGAAAGAACCATTTTTAGGGCACATGTATATAAGTCAATTTGTGACTCTTTGTAAGGACTTTTTGTCATTGTGAGAATCAAGAGCACAAAATTTCGAATTTGTGTCTTCTCTTCTCTGTATCATCTTCTTTGTGAGCTTGTATGCATGTGTGTTGCTTGAAAAGAGTGTTAGAAAGTGTTGTCTATCCATGAAAGTGTTTGTTTGCTGTGGTTAAGGTGTGTGTGAAGTGTAGGATGTGCTGAAGTGTAGGAAGGTCATTCCCGTGACTCAGTATTTTGCTCATAACTTGAAGTAGAAGTGTCAAAATTAAGTGAAAATACAACCATTGGATGCTTCTTATTGAGAGCTTCGAAATGCATATGGTATTTGCTATATTTTGAGTTTGGAGTTGAGAGAAAAGCTCAGTTTACTGTTGGCTGCTGCACCAAGTATCGCGACACCATGACTGATAGTAAAAGCTTGTTTGGATAAGTCCTTGCCTTGTTTGCACTCTTTGAGAAGTACATTTGCATTGATCGTCATTTGAATGCATGTCTTCATACACTCGGCTAGGTTTTGATACTCATCAGATTGATAAATAAAGCGTGAATCCCCACTATATGCACTTGAGGGGGATTGAGGTATAATCTCTTTCTCCGCAAGTCCCTAGGTTTGTCCTTAGGTACACACGTTTTTGGCACCGTTTCTGGGGAATGTGGAATCAAATCGAGGCATTCGTGTGATGGTAAGTAGGTTTTTGCATTGAAGTAAGTGGAGGAGTGGTGAATTTCTATTCTTTGGTAAGTCACAACCATCCGCACTTATTACTTCTCACTCTTGGAGTGTGTGTAGTAAGTTGTTAGTCTAGGAAAGTGAGTGAAGTGAGTAGAATAGGAGGAAGAAGGGAGTAGGTAGGAGGTTCAAGTAGTTATTAATTTTTGTCTTTTTGAGTCTTTGTAGTTAGGAGACCATTTCAAAAAGGTATAAAACCAAAAATTGTCTTTTTCCAAGTTACTTGTTTGCAAAGCAATTATCGTGAGAGCACTGTGTCGAGTATCGTGAGCAAAGATTCGGGCTTTTTGAGATGCGCAGAGTGAGTCAGAGTGGTAGAGAGTTGAGAGAGAGTTCCCAAGGTAAGCACATTCATCATTCTCTCATCACTGTCACATAAATTAAACATTTCAGTAGAGAAACCTGCGGCAAGTATGGTGAAAAATAGACAGGGTCCGGACAAGCTTATTCCTGTGATCCAAGCTGAGAGAGAGAGGGTAGATGCACTCTATGAACATGTGTATGAACTTAAAACCAAAAAAAACACTTGCAAAAAATTGAAAAGTGTCAAGTATCATGTTCTCTCGTGGTCGAGTATCGCGATACCTAAGTATCGTGATTTCCTGTGGTTGAGTATCGCGATACCTGACCTTGTTGAATATGGCGTATCCTGGAACTCCCTTCGCGCTACCTGCCAAGTATCAGGTATCGTTGAAATCGAGTCTGACGATACAGGTCAAGTATGGAGTATCATTGAGAATTTCTCACCATACTTGTTGGATATCGCATATCGTTGTCGGGAAGTTGCGGACATAAGGCTGGTGGATCAGTCAGCCACTAAATCCCTCGGCACACGCAGGGTGTATGAGACAATCGTAGGTGTTTTAGGTATATTTTTCTTTTCAAGAGCTTCTTGAGGTCCTCGGCGATATCAGAATTTCTTCAGTTATGTTTTTGAAATTAACGATTTCAGATAACATTGACAAGAATGATAATGCAAATTAGAATTGAATTAATGCTAATGACATTAATGGATGATTACAATGCTATAAAATGATATAATTTCTCTAAAAGATTGCTAACAATAAGTGAATCCTATACAAAGCTTAATCAAGGATAATGTCTATAGATTTAAATCAAATTATCGGTTAATTGATTTGTTGAATTCTCCACTTTTTGCCACGATGCTCTTCGATTCTTTTGCTTTGAATGTCTGCAAAAACATTATTAATATTAGTAATCTAACAAAACATTAATAAGAAACATAAAAGATATCATTCACACAACATTGTCATACACATGCATATGTTCATGCATACAATAAAGCATTCACATACACTCTAATGTATACATTCCTCATGCATACTAATGTACTTTACATGCATACTTTCAATCATACTAATATATGCTAATACACACACATACTAGCACACATGCATTTTCTAAATATATATAATCATGCAAATGTATTAATTAATTAATATTGACTAACATGCATTAACATGCACACATTCATTAACTCATGCATATACTTTGATTTATGTAAACTAACATTTTACATGGATGCACATGCATTCCTATAATTAAGTCATATTGGCAAATACATATTCATATACTTACAGACTTCTCTTATGAATGCACATGCTTCACATGTAAACTCATACATACTAATCATGCACAAACTAATGCACATTCATGCTAGTACTTAGATGCATTTATGCACATGCATACACTAGTACAATTACATGTCTATACATATGGATTACTAATACATACAGATGCATAATAAAATCTAACTAAACTTTTGCAATACTTATCTAATTACACAATATCAATTGGTAAGTAAACAACGCAATAGCTATTTAAATATCATTAATTAAATAAAAAAATATATATATAATTATAACTAACTTCTCTCTCTCTCACTCTCTCTATGCTCTCTCTCACTCTCTCTATGCTCTCTCTCTCTCTCTCTTTTTCTGCCTATCTCTCTCTCTCTCTACCGTTCTCTCTCCCCTTCTCTGTCTGCGCCTCGAACTCTGAGTACTCTTGACCCGCAAGGTGTGTGCTACTTTGTAGTGCTCTTTTTGCATCATATAGAGCTAGCCAGTGCACGAATAGAAGACCGAGCCTGGGAGAGGACCTAAAAGAAGGCAGTATATGATCGCATCCTTCGTACACGAAGGGCATAAGTAGATTTATTTGGCGTAACGCTGTTCTCCTGCATGAGCTTGAAAACCTCACGTATATTCTTTAGGCGATTTTCGTTCACGAGAATGTACAGAAGGGAGTTAAAATGCGAGATTCCGGGCTCAATGCCTGCGTTTATCATACGATCAAGGGTTGTCATGGCCAGGTCGGGCATGCGAGCCCAGCCGCAGCCATTGATAAGGAGGAGGTAATCATCCGAGGAAGAAGGCCGAGAAGGATCCTGCAATACATTGAGGAAGGGTTTCATGTGATGGGTGTCTGACTAGAGCTCTAGAATGAGGCTAGTGGTGCAGGAAGTGTGAGCATAATTTGCCTGGCGAGTTGCCCAAATGTAAACGCGAAGAGCCCAGATAGGATCATGTCGAATGGCCCTTATGAGCTCTGTCACATGATCTGCAGTGAGTTGGGGAACGGTTGTTCCAGGGCTAATGGAGGTGCGCGAGTTTGGGTCCCAACCATGTCGGGTGATTATTCTTCCTAAAGTACGAACTTGCTCCAATAAGTTCTTCCGACAGTAGGAGTCCGACGCTACCTGCGACAAGACATCCGACAGAGACGAGAATTTACGCAATCTTCCACTTTGTGCCCAGAACCTTGAAGCGTGCCACAAGCTGGCCCTTGACCTGTTCATCGATCAAGTACCCAGTTCAAAAACGTCCGCTACGACTGCAAATCTGTGACGAGTTTCCATTGGGTGTTTAGGGCACGAAAGGAGAAATATAAGCTATGTGCATGTTTGTATGGCCGTTCCTGATTTCTGAATGAATGCTTTCTTTAGGCAGTCGTTGGTGGCAGACCCGTCTAGAGCTGATGATCAAAAGGCTTTTCACCAGCTCTCTCCTGATGAGTGTACAGAAGCCTTCAAATAAATCTCTCTATTCTAACAATCATGTGAGTGTGAAAGCTACATGATATCGAATCTCTCCACACACAATAAAACAACACACAACATAAATGAAAAATGGAGAAGAAAAGAAGATACCTACAAAAACATTATGAGAAACTAGAGCATATCACACATATATATATACAGAGAAGTCATGAGTTTTACCACTCTTTTGATTTCCACTTTATTTCTCATCCACATTTTTTCCCATTAACATTCACCACACTTTAAATTAGCTTTATTCACACAACTTACTTTCACCTCTCTTTTCATCTACACTAATTCTCTCCATTCCTTTTCATTAACCAACTTTTTCACTTTAAGTGCATCTTCCTTTCAGACCACTCCTTAATTCACTTTTAATTCCACATTACTCACATACCATTCTTTTTTCTAGCATCCATATAGACCACTAGATATTTATCCAATTAATTTACCATTTTAATTTAATTAGCCTATATTTCTTATTTAAATAAATCATTTAATTTAAGCTTAGTGTAAGGGTTTAATTAATTAGAACCTTAATATTTAAATGCACACATATGATTAAAGTAATTATTAATATCATAGTTTAATTTTTAATACATAAATATGTAATTTATATATTGAATAACAACTATTCTAGCCCTTGAGACATACTAAAACCCTAGAAAACTTACTAAAAACCCATCAGAATCCCATTGAAACCCTTTGGAAATTAATTGAAAACCTAGTTAATCCCTAACATTAACCAGGAATTAAGGCTCTTAACTTAAATGCACAAGATTAAATATAAACCTAGGGTCTTAAACCCATAATTCAATGTTTCTATGGCCTAAACACACATTATACGAGCAGTTTAGAGTAAACCATAATTTGAACTTTTGTTTTCTTCATCCATTTGAACCTGCAAACACTTAACAAGAGATTAATTCCAATCAACACAACTGATCAACAGTGAAATAAAAGGTTAGAGTTCACCAATAAAGTTATTTTCATTTTCTCTGGTCATCAACTGGAAAGTTGAAAACTTTCCGACATTCGCCCCGGCCAAACCTGCACATCGTCCTCGATGGGCCAACCTGCAGATCATAGAAAGCAATATCAAATTCTTTTGAAACTTATTCATGACTCAAATTAAAATTGTCTGTATATAAACATGCTTCTATCATTAGTACATCTTCAAATAGCAAGGAAAACTTATAAAATTATGTAAACTTGAATTTAAACCTTTTCGTTCAATGCATGAATTGGAAACAGGTTTTAGAAAGAAACTACAGAAGTCATTCAAATAGTGTTTGTACTAACTCTTCTATTAACTCTGTTCATAAGTAAAGCATATGTTATATAAGCCCTCTATCCTCATCTCCTAACCATTTGCCATTAAGATACAAAAAACTAACTCCCCTCTAGCATACATCCACCTTATATAGCCCGCTTTTCAAATCAGAAGTGATTTCGAGACCACAACTGATTTATTTGATTTTTCTTTTATCTCATTTTTTTTTTAATCATAATTTTTCCTTTTTGTCATTGTTCCTTTTTTTTTATATACAGCAACCATTAATGTACTGCTTCCAATTTTTCTTCGCAACTCTTTTTTTTTTTATGAAGGGGAAAGGCTTAACCCCTAATCAGAGCAAAGGATCTAGAGGTAAGCTAAAGCAGGAACTAGGATCTCTTTTGCTAAATGGGTCAGATTAAAGGAAGCTTACCTATATAAAACAAGTCTACTTCTACTAGGAGTTGCAAGTTAAGTGTTCCTTCAACTATTCAAATGACAGCCATAGGTCTCTAATCCCTATCTTCACTTCAAGCACATTCCTACTTCAGTGTAAATTCTACTTTTCATAATTTTAAGAGGTTTCTTAACCTATTTGAGGAATGTACAATTCTAATTATGATAATGCAGGAAAAAACAAAACTTAAAACATTAATCAGGGTTAGAACTGTTTCACGTGATTTATATAGATTCCATCTTTAGCATTGCCTTTCATCCAAATATCGCTTTGATTGCATAAATTTTAAAGTGCATGTACTATCTTCAATCTCTCATAGTCTATTTTTGAAGAAAATCTTAGTTCATCAATCCTAAAAAATAACTCAACTCAAAAATCTTGTGAGAAACATAATTATTAGCAAACTTATACAAAAGGTAGCAGTCCAAGATAATACTTCTCGATAGTCCATCTGTAAAAACCAAAGCAATATTAAATCAAACTTTGTGGCTTTCCTGATATTCCACTGAAATATTAAATCCTCCATTCTTGCTTGACCTGTATCAAACCACTCAAAATTTTGATTAGACAAACCAATATGAACATCATTAATACAAAACAAGTGTTCAATTATATTGAAACCCTTCAATTCATATTTTTTAAATGTATAAATATCATTGTTTATAATTTCCTCATATTGTTCTTCCTTATATGAAGAATCAATGTGAGTAATATTTTTAGGAGAAGCTATTGTGATGAGTGGGATTTCTTTATCACTTACATCACTCACTTCTTCAATGAATAATTTGGGAAGACTTTTAGAAGAATCAAACAAAGGTTTCTCATATTCACACTCATGTTTGTTTAATGTTTTGTGTTCTGAAATTGTAATTTGATTTTCATCATTCATCATTGGTGTAGCATCATCTAATTCATTGTTTGTAATTTCAAATTTGTTTTCTTCATTTATCTTTTGATAAGTACAATCTAAGTCGTTGCTTTTAGAAAGAGGAAAATATTTGAGGTTTTGGCGTTCATATCTAAGAGCAAGTCGATGAACTTGCTTTTGCACATATGTCCAATCATTGGTCAGGCCATTTGAGGTATTATGTTCTTCTAAAAGAGGCTCTAGGTCTTTTCGAATTGAGTAATCAAGGATAGTTAAAAAATTTATAACTTTATAAGGCTCAAGATAGACTTGTTCTTGCTCAAGTAAGTCACTAAATTGTTCTTCAAACTCTTGAAAACCTTCAATTAAGTTCTCTTTTGGTTTAGATGTATTTACCCAAGCTTGAAACGTTTCATGATTTCTTTTTGTTGAATCCTCGAAAAAAAATTCTTGTAGCAATTGGGTCTTAAAAATATCCCAAGGTATAGTGGACGAGCCCAACCTAAGGCTTATTCTATCTCGGGTATCTCCATTTGATATACGCCTAAAGGTGGAAACCCAACTATCCATAGGTATGCCATATTGATAAGCTAAATGTTCGTATTCCTTGATATACCTAGTAACATCTTTACCACAAAACTCTTTCTTCTCTATTTTGAGGTCATCAATCAATTTCCATACTCTTTTTTCTATGAGGTAAGGGTCCATGATGAAAGCTCTATCTATTGAAAGCTCTAAAGTTTTCTTACCAAAAGTAAATAGTTTTAACTAGCTATGGACCGTAAGGACGGCCAGCCCTATATCTTTCTATAGCTTCTATTTGATAAGGTGAGACTAAGTTCTCACGGGTAATTTGATCTTTAATCATGTCATTTTCTTCAGTTTCAATTTGATCTGAGCTCGGTTTTCGAACTAATTAAGGTGGGAACAAGTCTTCGTTTTCCTCCGGTTCTGGCAAAACTATAGTAAATAACAGTAACAGTCGAGAAACAAGACGATCGTATTCTAATGGGCGTAAAGACTCGTTCACTATTTTATCTTTAATAATTTCAGGTTCTATAATTTCGTTATTATATGAATTCTCAATTGGAGATGGTAGCAATGTTCCTATAATTAAGTGATCTAATTTGTGCTTAATATCAGACTCATTTTTAGAACTACTGCTAGGTCCTATTCCTTTCGACATACGAATGAAAAATTAAGATCTCAATAAAGTTGCAGAAAAACAATATGAAGAATGTCAATATCAAACTATTTCAGTCTATACAAAGGCATATATTCAGTGCTCCTATAATCTTCTAATCCTATACAACTTAGTAAGTTTGAAATCATGAAATCTTGTATGCTTGTTTCTTGATCAGCACTCCTTGACACTTCGCAATGGTTTTAATTGGAAAATAAGATTTAAATAAATCTTCAATCTTGCTGCTTCTCTTCAAAGTGGTCAGCCATAGTGGATAAGTCTAACTTTATAGATAAATATGAAATATACGTATATACTTCTCGTAATAATCCGTCTATATCTTGATCCTGATACGACTTCGTGGTAAAAGAAACAAAAATAGAGAAAATATTCCTACTTCTTTGCCAACAAAACTAAAGAAAATTTTCCTACTATTTTGCAAACAAAAAAAGAAAATTTCCCTATGCTTTGGCAATAAAGAAACTTTTTCTACAATGTTGTAAATAGAAATAAAGAATCCTTTCCTACTACTTTTGAAATAAAAATAAAGAAAACCTTTCCTACTATTTTGCAATAAAGAAACTTTTCTACTACTATGCAATAAAAAAGAAAATAAAAAAATTCCTACTGCTTTAGAAATAGAAATAAAGAAAACTTTCCTACAATTGTGCAATAAAGAAAATTTTCTTACTTCTTTGCAACTAGAAAGAAACTTTTCCTACTATTATGCAACAGAATAAAAATAAATATACCTGATCAACCAGCTTGATGAAGAGGTTCGTTGTGAATGTGCTCAGTGCAAAATCTTTTCATGCATGTGCAATCGTCACTTTCATGAAAGTTGATGGATAAAGGTGACGTGACGAGGAACAATCAGCTGCAGCTACAAAGGATGTCGATCTTCTTCTTCAATCGCCAAATTGCCTATATATGCATATGCAAAACAGAAAGTAAATATACCTTTATACCTACGGTGTCGTGCCGAACTTTCACGTCGGGTTCACCAAATCTGTCCGGAAGTTGCGGACATAAGGCTGGTGGATCAGTCAGCCACTAAATCCCTCGGCACACGCAGGGTGTATGAGACAATCGTAGGTGTTTTAGGTATATTTTTCTTTTCAAGAGCTTCTTGAGGTCCTCGGCAATATCAGAATTTCTTCAGTTATGTTTTTGAAATTAACGATTTCAGATAACATTGACAAGAATGATAATGCAAATTTTGTTGACCCATGGAACGGAATTCCTACCCCAGTCAGACCACCTGTGGTAAGAGGACCTGGTATACCAATAGGAAGACCAGTTTTCCCTATGATGCCTAGACCACCTGAAGAAGGAAGAAGATTAAGACCCATCCAAGTCGCCAAATGCATGAGAAACCACTATGATGGCTCTAGTGAACCTTACAATCATATAGCTGAATTTAAGCAAGTAATCAGAGCCGAACAAGTGGAAGATTTCTTGATCCAATATGAATCCTTGTGTCTAACTTTGAGAGACACAGTTTTAGCTTGGTTCCAGCCATTAGATCCTAATAATTTTCAAAACATGGAACAAGTCTATCACAAAATGATTGAGGAATTCACTAAGTCTAGGATTAAACACAACTCATCATCATTGATCCATAGCTTTAAGCAAGTCCCTAGAAAATCAGTGAGATTGATAGTAAGAAGGTTCAGCAGTATGTGGATAGATGCCTAGTGGAAGAGAGACCCACTCAAAACAAAATGGTGTCATTGTTCTTGGAAGGATTATTGAATGGATCATTGAGATCTTTGGTATACGTGAAAAGAGTTCAAGCATTGCAAGAGTGTATGAAAGAATGTATAGACCTAGAAGACAACCTAGTTGAAGACCTGAAAATACCTCAAGGTAGTGTGAAAAGTGAAGATTCTGCCAGCAGTATATCAAACTCTAAGAACAATGTAGAGGAAATAGCCGACTTAGTAGCAGTTCAACGTTCAAGGACAGAGGAACTACCCCAACAACCGAATGAGAGTGCCCATGCTTAGAAGATGTATGCATTGTGGACGTGATCATCCCTCTCATTTGTGCACTAGGGGAGTAGTCCCACCACCTGCGTATGCGTACAATAGACCACCTATTCCGGGCCCTCTACAATATTGCAGCATAGAACAAAAGTACACAAATCACTATGCAGAAAATTGTCCTTACAATAGACAATCAAGATCAATACCACCGCTCATGAGACCTTATGGATACCCTCAAAGAGATCTAGGAGGAGAAGCCTTCAGATATCCCACATATCAGCAGCAGACACCAGCACCACGACCTTATGCTTATCAAAATTACACTCAACCACAACCAGTGTTAGGACAAAAACCACCCCATCCCCAGACTGTTGTCCCAGTGAAAATGGCTCAACCTCAAGAAAACCTAGAGAGAGCAATAGTCCCAGCCACACCTTTGACTGGTAACCAATCATATAACCCATCTTATGACCACAGGCAAGGGGATTATCTTGTCTATGAGAGCTCTATAATAGAATATGGACAGATGTACAAACCATATGCATATGGCCTAGAGGCACCAGATACTTCTTACGGATATGAGCAGGAGTTTGTGTCATTGATGTACACAGCACCCAGGGCACCCATACCACCCCGACCTATGAACAGACCGCCTGTACCTAGAGGACCATGTTATAGATGCGGAGGTGATCATTATATCAGAGAATGTACACTACCAAACCCACCACCACCACAGTGAGTCTGGGAAGGATACTGTAGTGATTGTGGTAAAGAACACCTTTTCAGAGATTGCCCCAAGAACCCTAACAAAGTTAACTCTAATGTGCAGATTAACGTGATAGAAGTCATAGAGTCATTAGGGAGTGATAAGGAGTACATTGTGCCATTGAAAGCAATAACAAGAGCGAAAGCTAGAGAGACCCCAGAAGAAACGGAAGAAAATAATCAAGGTAATAAAGGAATGAATATACATGTACCCCAAATAGTTGAAGACTCGGAGGAACCGGAGAAAAGTGTTATAAGAAAATGAACATAGAGATGGAAGAACCGTAGAGATAGGATGAAGGAGAAGAAACTACAACAAAAGAAGGAAAATGAAAAGAGCGAACAAAATCCAAAAGAAAAACAAAAATTTGAAGAAGAAATTCGGAAAGGAAAGTCAAAAAAAGAAGAGGTAGGATCAGTTTTAGCAGAACCCATGCATGAAGAATTAGCCATGTAGATTCAAGCTTACAAGGCACGAATAAGAGCAGGACCTAACATCGAACAACATGAAAGAGAATATCCTCGAGGAGACTTAGAGAAGGAAAGGTTGGAGATATGCAAAAAATTAATTGAAGTAGCTCAACAGACCTTAGAGAAACCTGCTCTTCAACTGCCCAATTCACAAATTCCGAAAAAAAATTCCAAGAGTGTGTCATCCCTAAGGACCCCAAGAAACCCAAAGTAGGTGAGATGCAAAATGGAAATTACTGCGAGGATAAAAGGGAAGGATCCGTTGTTCCCGAAGTAGAAGGGGAATGGCCTAAAGATTTGTGGGCAAGGGTCCAAGAAGACAGATGGAAGAAAGTGGAAGGGATTGAACCACCCTTTGAAGAGCTAGAAGCAGAAGGTGGAATAGAAGATTCAATACCTGAATTGAATTCAGAAGGAATATTGCCAAGGGATCCAAGTGACAAAGAAAATGACAGTGTAAAGGTTTTGCCAAATTACACAGGAGAATACGAACATAATTCAGAATTATACCGCATTCCCTCAATGAGAAAAAAAGAATGGAACCCATGAGTCTAAACATCAGACATCTTACAACACCTTAGAAAGGTAAAGATCCCTTGCACTTTGACGTTGGAAGAACTGTTCAAGGTCAAACCACACTTGAAAGAGAAATTAACCGGTCAATTGGAGATCAAGGCGGAAGAGAAGGAGATGCCTGATGAAGTAACCACAGTAAAAATCCAAGTCGGTACGGTTGGAGATTTTAGTGAGGGAGATGAAGGAAACACGTGCCTTCCAATTACCTATAGAGGTTACACCACCAAAGCCATCTTAGATTCTAGAGCTGGAGTAGGAATTGCTACTAAAGAAATCTGGGAAAAATGGGGAAAACCAGCTTTAAGACCAACGCGCATGAAGATACAAATGGCAGACGGACACACTGAACGACCCTTGGGATTATTGGAAAGAGTAATCTTTACCACTTGCGGAGTTGAATTCGAGCACACCTTAGCGATATGTCAATTTGAAAGGGCTAGCAATTATGAAATGATACTTGGAAGACCCTTTATGAGACAACTAAAGGTAGTGCAAGATTCAGGAAAAGACGCAGTATACCTACAGCACAAAGGAACCACCACAAGAATAAATCTCCACACATATACATATCAAGATGTTCCCCCCTTACAATGGAATCAGATTCATAAGGAGGAAGATAATAAGTCGATTCATAGTATAGGTTCAAGTGATCAATCGTGGATGAACAAAGACACTCATCTATGGATATGCCAAACTGCGAAAAAGGAAGAGGATAGAAGGAAAGGATGGTAGCAAAGGCAAGGAATAGCTAGGTCTGTAAAAGATCCAGCCTATATGCCTCAAGTCTTCTTAGATGAAGAATTCGAACCTCATGGTTGGATGGAGATTTTATCTACTCTCGATGTGTGTGTAAACGAAGAAGTGATAACCATGAATGAATGTATTGACGAGGAAGGATATGACATCAGTCTATACGTGGTAGTTCTTCAAGAGGTTGAAGAAGGAGAAGTAATTGAAAAAGAATGGGAAGAGGATTACGAGAGCATTGAAATGGAGCAAGTAGCAAATGGAAATAGAAAGTAGAATCAATAAGTAAGTGTCATAGCTAATGAAATAAATCAAGAACCAACACAGGAAGAGGATCTTGGATTAGATAACGCAAAAAATGATGAAGAAAACAAGCCTCAAGACCAATTTGAAGTGCCTGCCCACTTCAAAAAATATGAAGTAGAAGAGAGGAAAATTGCTATTCAAATGCCTAAACGAGAAGCACAACTAGGAATAGCATATGACAACAAAGAACAAACCAAAAAAATAATAGTAACTTTAGAGGAAGGAGAAGAACAATGTACTTTTATAGAATAGGATGTCTCTATGGAGGAAGAACAAGAGTTAATATGCCTAATAAGGGAATACAGAGATGTCTTTGCGTGGACATATAAGGATTTGAAAGGAGTAGATCCTTCTATATGTGCACATAGAATCCCTATGACATCTGAAGCTAAACCTTCCAAACAAAGACCTTATACATATAATGATGTTTACTCAGCAAAGATCAAAGAAGAAATAGATAAGTTGTTAGATGTTGGGTTCATTTATAAGATCGAACACACGGAATGGGTGTCACCATTGGTGTTTGTACCGAAAAAGAATGGAAAGTTAAGGGTATGCATTAATTTGAAAAAAGTAAATGCTACCACCATAAGAGACAGTTACCCATTACCCATCACGGATCATCTTTTGGAAAGAGTGGTAGGGGAGGAAGTTTATAGTTTTTTGGACGGCTTTTTAGGGTATAATCAGGTAGCCATTGCTCTTGAGGACCAACATAAAATAGCCTTTGCAACTGAATGGAGAGTATACGCCTTTAGGGTTATGCCTTTCAGCTTAACCAATGCCCCAACCACTTTCCAAAGATTGATGTGCCATGTATTCAAGGAGTTCCTAAGAAAGAGTATGGAGGTATACGTGGATGATCTATGCACTTATTGAGCCATACGATTAGAGCATATCCCTGAAATCGAAAAGATCTTTGCCAAATGTCGACACTATAGAGTATGCCTCAACCCAGAAAAATGTGTTTTCATGGTTCGACAAGGAAAGATATTAGGACATATTTTCTCTAAGAATGGAATCTCAACGTATGACGACAAAATCAAAGTAATTCTGGATTTACCAAGACCAAAGACTGCTAAAGAAGTACAAGCTTTTATGGGACATTGCGGATACTACCGAAGATTTATACATATGTATGCCATAATTGATAGACCTCTTTATGCATTATTGACTCAGTTTAACCGGATTGAAGAATGTGAAAAAGCCTTTAACATATTAAAGGGTTGATTGAGTTCAGCCCCAATCCTTCGAGTACCTAATTGGAATAAGCCATTTCACATTCACGTGGATGCTTCCAAGTTTGCCATTGGTTGCATTTTAGCTCAACCTACAGATACAGGAAAGTTAGACCACCCTATAGCGTATGCCAGTAGAAAATTGAATCAAGCAGAGTGCAATTATACCACAACCAAGAGAGAAGGCCTAGGGATGGTGTATCCAGTAAAGAAGTTCCGACATTAGATGTTGGCAAACAAATTCAAATTCTTCATTGATCATCAAGCCCTACTTTACCTAGTTAATAATCCTTGTAATACGGGACAACTAGTAGGATGGTTTCTATTGTTGATGGAATTTGATTTTGAAGTAGTAGTCAAGAAAGGAAATACCCACATAAGAGCAGATCACAAGAAGAATGACACATGGAGAACCACCCGTAGGAGTACCGGAGCACCTGCCTGACACATACCTTTTTAATCTCGAAGTATGTCCCCAGTGGGCAGAAAAGTTGATCCCTATACTCACGCATGGACCTAAAGATGGCATCACACCAAACCGAACCCAAGACCTATGGAAGACCAAAAACCTTCATATCATTGCGGGAAGCTTGTATCACCAAGGCTCAAGTGGATTACTCATGAGATGCGTAGAAGAAGAGGAACAAGAAATGTGGCTTCAAAAAGCACATGTAAATCAATGGAAAACGCATTTAAATGCAAAGAGAACATGGCAAACATTGAAGAGACTAGGCATATATTGGCCAACCATGCAAAGGGATACACATAATTATGTATCAACCTGCCCAACTTGTCAAGAACGAAATCCAAAAGAGAACTCTAATTTATGCTACTCCACCGTAGCACCAAGATGGATCATGCCTCTAATGAAGTTCTTGAAGACCCAAGAATACCCAGAAGGAGCCACACTAGCAAGGAAACGTGCACTTGTAGAACAAAGCAAGCACTATGCCCTCATAGGAAAACAACTCTTTAAGCGAGGAAGAGATAATCATTTACGAATATGCATTCATGAAGACGAGTATCTTGCGATTTTAGAGATGGCACATACAGGAGATGTAGGAGGACATTTCTCTGCAGATAAAACAACAAAAATGATTCTCTTTGGTGGAATGTGGTGGCCAACTCTACATCAGGATGCAGCCACATATGTTCAACGGTGTGATACATGTCAACGAACGAAATATCCAGTTAGAGGAGATGAAATGCCTCTGAAACCCATGATGAGTGCAAGAGCTTTCACTAAATGGGGAATAGACTTCATAGGACCTATTAGCCCCCCAGCTAAGGGATCCCACGCCGAATACATAATCGTAGCCACAGACTATTCGACTAAATGGGTTGACGCCAAAGCAACCAAGAAAAACGATGCAAGAACTATGGCCAAGTTTCTTTTTGAAAACGTTTTCACTAGATTTGGACTGCCAATAGAAATAGTGAGTGATAGAGGCACACACTTTGTGAATGAAGTTATAGAAGCCTTACTGAATGAATTCTTGGTAATTCATAAGAAATCAGCCCCTTATCACTCAGAAGCCAATGGACAAGCTGAAAGTTCAAATAAAATCTTGTGCACAGTTCTCACAAAAATTGTCAATAATGGTCGATCTGACCGGGATAAACAATTACATCATGCTTTATGGGCATTCCGAGTAGCCTACAAAACTGCCATAGGAACTACTCCTTTTAACTTAGTGTATGGACAAAATGCTATTTTGCAAATTGATTTCTTAATATCCACTCTCAGAGTAGCAACAACTTATGAGTGGACTGGACATGAACTATCAGCCGAATTGGATCAAATAGAAAAGTTACATGAAACTAGGTTACAAGCAGTAGCAGGCATCTATGCTGCTAAAAGGCGATAGAAAGCATATTTTGATGCTCATATTAAAGATAAAAATTTGAATGAAGGAGATTTAGTCTTGGCATATACCCTGAAACAACACGCAAAGAAACTGCAAAAAAGAGGATATGGCCCATTAATCATCAATCGTATATCTACTAGTGGAGCCATCAGTTTAGCCACCTTAGATGGAGATGTATTGCCAAACTATATCAGTGGATGTTGAGTGAAAAAATATCTGGAGCCATTGATTGAAGAAATAATGTCACGATTAATAAGGGGTAAAAACAGACGTATAGAGGAAGAAAGAATACGAGAAGAAGCGAGGCAAGAAGCATTAGAACGAATTAGAAAACGAAAAGAATGGATGAGAGAGAGAGATGAAAGATATCGATTGGGAGAAGAACTCATCCCAATGGCTAACTTTAGAGCCACTGAAAACCTAGGTCAACAAAGGACACAACCATATGTGAATTTGGGAGCACGAAAAAAAGAGTACCACTTAGTGGATGCTCTCATTGACACAGGAGCCGCTATAAGCTGCATTATATTTTCATTGACTCAAAACTCAAGGAGGAATTATGCCCATCTAAGGCACAACTGAAAGGAATAGGAGGAAAAATTACTCAATGTATAGATGAGGTTACCTTACCTCTACATCTCGGAAACAACACGATGGAACAGAAACTCTTAGTGTGTCATGATCAGGACTTACTCGAAGAGCTCGTGTTAGGCCAAGATTGGATATACGAATATGAAGTGACTATTCAATTGGCCTTAGGATACATCTCAACCAAGATAGGACATCGTGAAGTGTTTAGCATGCTTGACGAACGACCAATCAAAGCTGCAAGTATAGAACCAAAAACTCACGTAAGTGAACACGATGATGAATGTAAGTTCACTAGCACTATGGAAACCCCTTCATCGAGCACTTCATGTGAGGATGCACTGAATTCTGCTTGCACACCATCTTCTAATCTAGCTAGTCACAAGAGTATCCCTCTATCTAAAACTAGCCTTAGTGAAGAACCACGCACCAGAGAGACTAATTCTCCGGATCATCACAAGTCTGCACCTATTAAAATATACCCCATTCCTTACACTAGACAGGCTTGGATAAGGAAGGATCAAGTGGCTGCATATCTTAAACAACAGAAACATTATCGACATCAGAACAAACCATCGAACAAGCAAGCAAATCACTTTGGACACTGAGGTCCACAACAAATTACTAGAGTATGGATTCCAAAGAAAGTGGTAGCCGCCCAACTGGCCCGAATGCAAATATGGATTCCAAAATTATGTGCCCAACTGACGGTCATCAGAAGGAATGAGTCACCACACAAGGAGAATCGGGAAGGTCTAAAGGCAAAACAACCAAAGATGAACAACTGCTAGACGAAGCAGGAATCTACACTTGCATCAAAAACCATTCCAAGATTCAAAAAGCAGATAAGGTAGATGTACAACATGAGAAGCACCACATTCTTCATGAATGTTAGGAATACAATCTGCCCCAACAATGTAAAGCAGATCTGGATGCCGAAAGGCAAGACAAGCAGCATGCATCACCCAAATACTTCGAGTTGCACACATTTGGAATTACCAGAATCCAAAGTATGCATGATAGGGCCACATTACAAGGCCAAGCATTCGGCACAGTATTCTTCTATTTTAGGATAGTAAAGCACATTGTCCCCTTGGGAAATAGGAGAGCACTTGTACATACTTTAAGAAAATCACTTAAAAAGTAATAACCGCTTTAGCTATGGACTAACTTTTCTGTTTTCCTTTCATATAAAAACATAAAAATATCTAAAAGTACGAAAAATCCAAGGTATTACCTTTCTCACACCCACGGGGAAGGGACGACACAATCCACTCGGAGAGTTGCCAAATTCAATAAGGATAAGTGAAAGATGATTCTTGATACCAACTTGCCACTGATTTTTGATATATATTGAGTGCAGATGGCATCTTAGAATTCCGAGGCTATGCAAGAAGAAGAGATCTAGCCTGTTCATTTGGAATCAATAACGAAGGCAAGAGGTCATTGGTTTCTAGATAACCAACCAGTGTCCGAACTCATTTTCACGGCAACTATCAAAATTATGGACAGGGATCACTACTGTCCTATCATGTCACAAGACTTCAAGACTATCATACAAGGATTACCATGCATGACGGATGTCTGGACACAAGCAGGAATTGATGCATTCCTAAGTTTGCCTATCTATCTATCGGATTTCCAGAGATGTACGCAAGTAATGAATACACTTCAGTCTGCATCAAATAAGGCATCAGCCCCTGAAGCAAGGGTACTTGACAAAGTTGGTACATGGAAAACAATTCAATTCACTCATGAGTTGATTAACAGAGCTTTTGGATGGAATCAAGAAGGACTCACGAATGTCAAAGATGAATGTCATGATCCAAAAAAGAGATGCTTTTTGGAAATCAACAGAACGGATATCGAAGACGCTGTTCGCTTAGTGCACCAGCACTTTTGTTTTCCAAGCATGCATCGATATACAACACCTCAAAAGATTGTAGTGCAACTACTCTCACATGCTATGAGGTAGGTCAGTAATCAAGTGAATATGACTCCTTATGTTCAGGACTGCCTATTTGAAGCAAAGAAGAAGTGGGGTTAGAAAAAGTTTTTGAATGGTAGTTCTGCCTTGACACTACTTATTTATGAGGCTCTTGATATGAAGAACTATTTACGCGTGATGCCAACCTCAGCAGAGTGAGCCAAATATGCCAAGTCAGCGACAGTTCCAAAGAAAAAGCAAACAGCCATCCCTATTGAGGAAGTAGGAACCAGTTCAAAGAAACCTATGAGGGGTACTAAACGCCTTAGAGAAGAAGAAACCTAGGCTACACCACAATCAAAGAGGACAGACACATTGCCAAAGATTCTTGTGATCCAACAACCAATTATGAAAAGAGACCTCTCTGCCACCCTGGAAGAAACGCATCAATACATGTAGGGGCAAGTAAATTTAAACATTCAAGGTCATCATTAAAGACAGGCAAGCCAAGAGAAGAAACAAAGAGAAAAAGAGCATACTCCAGAACAATCTGCCAGATACAAAGAATTGGGATTAGAAGATTCGAGCTCTAATGACAAATCTATCCCCGAGAAAGAAACTTTGGATACTGACATAAAAAGAGAAACACATAATGAAGAATGGACAGAGATCAATCAAGTTGAAGTTACACCGGACAACCAACAGGCACAAGCAAAGAGCATGGAAGAACACACTGAACCATTGCACGTCATTCAATTGAATGATAAGTCAAAGATCAGCACCAAGGAAGCTCCAATCACAAATAATGATGTAGTACCACCTATCAAAGAAGAAATACAAACCCCAGTGGAACAAAATAAGGAGTCAATTATGATTGAGATACCTGATGATACACCTCAAGATAAAATTGACCATACAGAGGCTAAGCCAAGGATCCAACTTCATATTAGGGAGCCCCATGATACTACATTACACCTGGCACAAGGGAAAGATGTGACAACAACAGAAGAACCTAGTATCCCTACCAAATGGTTGAATGTGGATGTAACTCAATTGAAACCGGTTGTCAAGTAAATGATACAAACGGCCATGGATACACAACAACAAATTATGGAAACAGATGTGGATTACGACAAGGCCATGAGGGAAAAGAATCAATTCCAAATCATGAGTGAACAATTGTCTGCACAACTCATCTGGGCCCAGCAAGAAATTTCAGCTAAGAATATGGAAATAACATCAGTCAAGGCACAATGTGATGCATTGGTGAAGCAGCATCATCAGTTGAAGACTCAATTGAAAAATTTGCAAAGACTACATGAAGCCTGCGAAGCCGAAAAAGAGAGAATGAAAGCTCGAAGCAACTTGCTTGAAACACAACTTAAGGTGTATATGGAGGAAAACGATAGTTTACGCAGCCGCAATAAAGAACTGATGAAGGCATTGTTGTATGACGAGCCTATCGAAGAGACTACGGCTATTGACCAGAAAGAATTAAGAGATCCGATTGAGAAATATGAAGATTTGCTGAAACAAGAGCAAGCCCTAAGAGAAGAATGTGAGCAAAGATACTTCAACGAAACCAATGAGCTAAAGAAGTAGTTGAATACGACCCATGGAAAAGTTGGTAGCAAGTTCTAGTGAAAACATGGATAATGTAGAACAAATGGGTAATCAACTGCTTATAGTTAAAGAAGTACTCAGAGCAGGTATGCAAGAACTCAAAGAGAAGACTGAGCGCTTAAAACAATTAGAGACCAAAGCAGACGAGAAAGCACCAATCGGGACACCAGTAGAGCCCACACAAGAAAATCCTACTGACGAGATAGAGGTACGTCCTCTATCTCCCCTGATTTATAATTCTCTAATAAAAGAGCAGATGGCGGAACCACATGATGATCATCCAATGCCATATACTGCAGAAATAGGTCAGAAGGAACGGGCACTATTGGTGTCCTGGTTGACAGAAAATTTTGAAAATGAAGTCATCAAAGTCATGAAGGAAGCAAACATTAAAGGTAAAGACTTGGAGACGATCATGAAGCCTTTCAACATTCCGTATGGATTATTGAAAGAGAAAACAAGACAATACATAAAGATGAAAGTGTTCGTTTGTTGTGGTTAAGGTGTGTGTGAAGTGTAGGATGTGCTGAAGTGTAGGATAGTCATTCCCACGACTCAGTATTTTTCTCATAACTTGAAGTAAAAGGGTCAGAATTGAGTAGCACCATTGGATGCGTCTTCTTGAGAGCTTCGAAACGCATATACTATTTGCTTTGGAGTTCGGAGTTGAGATAAAAGCTCAATTTACTGTTGGTTGCTGCACCAAGTATCGCGACACCATGACTAACAATAAAAGCTTGTTTGAATAAGTCCTTGCCTTGTTTGCACTTTTTGAGAAGTACATTTGAATTGATCGTCATTTGAATGCATATCTTTATACACTCGGCTAGGTTTTGATACTCATCGGATTGATAAATAAAACGTGAATCCCCACTATATGCACTTGACGGGGATTGAGGTATAGTCTCTTTCTCCGCAAGTCCCTAGGTTTGTCCTTAGGTACACAAGGCCTTACCATGAATTCAAAGCGACCACTTTGAGTTATAAAAATAGTCTTATAAATGTCATTTTGTGTCATTCATATCTGATGATACCCGGATTTAAAATCAATTTTAGTAAAGAGACATGCTCCATGAAGTTTATCTAGCAAATCATCTATCCTAGGAATAAGATAAACTTCTTCTTCTCTACTCAAAGAGCAAGTGCTCAGAAGGGAGAAGAACAAGGTCTTATAAGTCCTTTGTGGAGTAAATCCTTAACTTGATTAGCTATTTCTTTTTTATATAAAGGTCCATGCCTATAGGTGCTTAATGGGGAGGAGAGCTAATAGGAACTAAGTCTATAGTATGGTCAAGTGATCCCCTAGAAGGTGGTAGTTTAGAAGGAAAATCAGCCATAAAACAATCCTTATAGGAATCCATAAATGATTTATGTGCATCAGGAAGTGTATGTGTATAATCAATTATGTTATTTACAAAAACAATACATGAATTGTAGCCATTCCTAAATGCACATTTTACTTGAGTATGACTAATTAATGGGAATGGTGGGAAGTCATGCATTGTAGACAAAGAGATATCTTGATTGTTAAACTTAAAACTCATTATGTGTGTATGATAATCAATAAATGGATTATAATGATGACAAAAAGGCATACCAAGAATAACATCATAGGTTTGCAAAGGAGCAATTAAAAATGTGCGTTCATCTACGTATGAAACTATACACATCTAAACATTAAGCACATCACTTCTAACATTACATATATTTCCTTGAAATGCAGCCTTAACTTTATACATAGAAGGAAGTGGGTTTAATTGGAGGTCTTTTACTAGTGTATGAGAAATAAAGTCATGCAAACTACCATCATCATGTAAAATATTAACAACTTTACCATTAATAGTACCATCCATGCAAAGTAAAGAATGGATAGAAATTATGTTACCCAAGGTAGTTAGATCCTGGTCCAATGCTTCTTTAATTCAATTAGGTTGAATGTCTTTAGGAACCACCTCCATGTTGTTTACTTGAGCTCTGAGAATCTTGACGTTGTTGGTTCAAAACCTACATTTAGCTTTAGTATGACAAAAGTTACCACGATGCTGAAGGGTTGGAGGTTTTGTGGGTTGTAAGGGAGTGATCTTCGTTAGTGGTGAGAAATTAGATTGAGGAGGGTGCTCAAAAGTAGGGAGCATTGGAAAGTAGGGATGCATTAAAAAGTAGGAGAAGAAATACTAGTGAAGGGATGCTTGAAAGGAAAATTGGGCTTGATTGGTGGTTTTTGTTGACCCATTTGTTGTACACGAATGGACTTGGTGATGGATTGAAACTCTTTCTCAACATCATGTGCAAAGGAAATAGCTTCATAGAGGTTCGTGGGATGTAGGTTGTTGACCTTAGCTTGTATTTCCATCTCCAAACCATCTTCATAATTTCGGTGCAAAGTATCTTCATGAATCATTTCAAGCAAACAAATACCTAATAGTTGTTGCCAAAATGTCTCCTTGATCTTTTCTTGAAATTCTTTCCATGTGGTGGGGTGATCGATGCTATGGCACAAAACATTCCACCATAGTTGGGCCTTACCCACCATATAATTAGTAAAAAATTTCACTTTCTCACTTCTAGAATATGATTCATAACAATAGAAGTCATCAAATTGACATAGGTATGAAAGAACAAATTGCCATCCTTTTGCCCATCAAATCATGAAAATTGGAAATTTTTGGCACCAATCTTGGACTACGTGCCTTGTTCCTGGGTGGTAATAATGGCCTTCACCACCCTAACTAGATTGTTGTCATCACTTTGCAGTTGGAGTGCAGCAGCACATTCCTTAATCTTGTTTTGGGCATGTTGGAGTTCATGCTACAAAAGCTCTGATTGTTGTTCGATTGGTACCTCTGGTAGGGGTGATGAACCAAAATCATCAATAGTATGGCTAGGGTCCATGGCCTTATATAGAGAACCAAAAACTAGGTTTGGACTAGACGATTGAGATAGTTGTGGATTAATGATCGGACACCATGAATCACAACCGGATGCCAAAGAACCACCTGTGCAGATGCACCTTAGCTCTAATACCACTGTTGCCCTTTGGATTCTTTAGACGCATGTACACAGAGGATAGTAAAAAAACAAAATCTCACAAAAATACTCAGAGAATAGAAAGAGACAAGAGATCAACACCATATTGGGTACAATCTCTCCCCACATACTCTGATGCATGAGTGTATCAGAGCATGTGTATTTATAGGTATTTCTTATTACATCCAGAATAGAAGATACATGAAGGTGGTGCTTCAAAAAGCATGCTTTTTAAAAAAAGATACTTTATTTACAAAATTGTAATCTACTATTTTTATAGAAATGTCGCTTTCTAAAGCGATCTATTATTTTTACAAAAAATAACTAAAATACTATCTTCTAAATATTCTTTTAAATATCTCCAAAAATATTAGAATAAGTCCATGCATGTTCACACCCTCATGAAGCTTCATCTGCTAAATCAAAACGCAAAACATATTAAAAACCTCAAGGCATTAAAATCCATTTAACATTCCATTATAGTATAACAACAACATACTCAAGGCATATTGCATTTGTGACATCCAAATACCTATTTTTGTATGTAAAAACCAATGCCCACGAAATAGTGCAACACACCAAGATCTTTCACATCAAATTCCTACATAAGGAGATGCTTTACCTCTTTAATATTTTCTTCTTTATAACCACCTACAATCAAGTCATCAACATAAATAGCCACAATCGTGATGCCATCATCACACTTCCTTGCATATAGTGAATGATCTACATCACACACAAAAAATCTAATGGTGGTTAGGTAATGAGCAATTCTTGCATGCCAAGCACGAGGGGCTTCTTTAAGCCCATACAAAGCATTTGCAACCTGCAAACATGTTATGGATGCTTTAAATCCTCATATCCTTGTAGTTGGTCCATGTATACCTCTTCCTATGACTCACCATATAAGAAAGCATTCTTCACATCCATCTGATGCAAAGTCCATCCTTTTGTTGTATCTAATGCAACAAGTGCTCTGATAGTAGACATTTTAGCTACATGATTGATCATTTCCTCATAGTTAGTGCCATATATTTTTGCATATCCTTTAGCTGCTAATCGTGCTTCATACGTGCTTATGCTACCATCAACATTGTGCTTTAGCTTGTAAACCCATTTGCAGCCTATGGGTTTCTTTCCTTGCGGCAATGGAACTAGCATCCATGTTTGGTTCCCATAAAGTGCAGCCATCTCCTCATTCATAACTTTCTAATTGCATCTTCAAAACAAGAAGGTTTAGCACCTTGTACTACCTTTTTCATGTAGGCATAGTGATGAGCCATGTAACTATCATACATCAATCATTGCATTGAATTCAACATCCTCCCATATCTTCTTGGTCCTGGGTCACTTCTCCTTGTATCAAATGCATGTGTCTTTCTTAATCCTGGTGTCTTCAAAGACGGCAATCCAAGTTCCTCATCAAGACTCTTTTCTAAACTGCCTGAATCTCCATCAATTTCTTCAAAACCTGTAGATGTTTTACTACTAGAAGAATGCTTTTCTTTACCTTTCTTAGATGTATTTGATGAATTTTAGACAGTCTTCCACTCCGTGGATTTAAGTCAGAACTATTTGGTGATGCATCGAGTCCACTCAAAACTTGAGATTTTGCACTTGACTTTTTAGCATTTTCTTAGTCATTTGGTTCAAGATTAATTCCATCTTTGGTATCTACATAGAATCTTGACATTTCATCAAACACCACATATCTGCTTACCTTCACGTGTCATGTGAGTGGGTTATAATATTTATATCCCTTTTGATCAAGAGAGTACCCAATAAAGATACATTTTTCTAGTTTTGGATTAAGCTTTGTTCTCAACTCATCTCAAACATGTACATATGCAATCCATCCAATTACTTTCTATCTGTGAACTTCTCTTTAGGTGTAACTTGATATACATTAGTAGTTGCAGTTTTGTTCATGATGTATACAACAATGTGCAAAGCTTCTACCCAATAAGAATGGGGCATATTCTTTTCAGCCATCAAGGCTCTTTCTATTTTTGCAATATGTCTATTTTTGCATTTAGCAATGCCATTTTGTTGTGGTGTGTACCTGCATGAAAACTCACGTTGAATTCCATGACTTTTAAGGAAGTTACTGAACTCATTTGACGTGTACACCTGCTCCATCAGACCTTAATGTTTGAATATACTTTCCTGTTTGCTGTTCCACCTTAGCATTAAAATTCTGGAAGTGAGCAAACACCTCACTCTTCTCTTTCATGAAATATACCCATACTTTTTGTGTATAGTAATCAATGAAAGTAACATAAAACCTAGAACCTCCCATAAATGTGGTCTCTGCAAGACCCCAAACATCTGTATGTACTATTTCTAGCACATTCTCACTAACATGCTTGTGATGCGGAAATGATGCTCTTGATGGTTTACCAAATTGACATGTTGCACCTACCTTTTGCATCTCAACAACCTTGAAATTTGGTAGTCCATTAACAATCTCCTTTGATTGTATCACCCTCTACAAATCTGCATGTCCAATTTGTTTGTGCTAGATCTCTATTTCAGCAATAACATGTGCACTTTCTACAAACATGGCTACATTCTTTTCAAGAATTTTCACCTTTAAGGTGAATATTCTACCCACTTTTTTTCCTTTGTTAATGAATCTTCCATCTTGTTTCTACTCTTCTACATATAACCCATCGATATATGGACCTGTCTTGTAATCCTTGGTCAACCATTCATCCAACAAAAACCAGATTCTTTGTTATATTTGGAACATGCAGCACATCAGCAAGATGTTTTACCATGCTGCCCTTCAAAGACAATGCTATGTTTCTTGTATGCGTGATAGGTTGTGATGTGTCATCACCTATTTCAACATATCTAGGACCTTGCAATGCAAACTACTAAACCAGTCCGCATGAATGGTCATTTGATTTGAAGCACTTGAATCAACATACGAGACATTATCATTCGATTTTGAAACATCAGAAGACATTGTATTTATCATATGATGTTGGACCATGAACAGCCTCTCAAAATCATATGCACTTGTCGATGCATAGTTGTTTTGCAGCTACCTTCTATTATTTTGATTCTTCAACCTACATTCATGTTCGAAATGTCTAGGTTTATCACAATTCCAGCATCCTTTACTGTCATTACCTAAATCATTTCTTTGAAAATTTTTGTGGCCTCTTTGTCTCCTTCTACCTCAAAATTGTTCTCTACCTCTTACATGATTTTGTTGTTGACCTTGGTCTTGATTATTGTGTCCTCTTCCACTTCCGAAGCCTCTACCTCTGCCCCTTCTTCTGCCATAGTAGAATACCTACTCAGAACTAGGTTTTCCTTGGGAATTTGAGTCCTCACCAAGATTGTTTTCTTCAATAATCAGCATTGACACTAGATCAGCAAAATACAAAATATTTTCCCTAGTCTAAATAGATATTATGAACTACTTATATGTAGCTCCTAAACCACGAAGGCACACTTCCACCTTATCATCATTTTCTATATTCATGCCAATAGATGCAAGTGCTTCAAATATGCTTTTGATTTTAAAGGTATAGTCACTTACTGACATGCCCTTTTTCTTTAGTGTATGGAGCTCCTTTACAATATATAAAGAACAATACATAAGGAAAATCCTAATGTGTGCAAATCAATGAGATCACAAGAAAATAAATGTGCCATCACTCTCTATAGATGAATCTAATAAAGGTCAATGAAGTATCCCTCATATATATTGACATGACCACTATACATGTCAAAGAAATGAAAAAGTGATATGTTTCATCCTAGATTATCACATGTTGCGCTTGATATCTCAACCTTGTGCAACTTGTAGCCTTATTGCAAAAGGACAAAAGGTTACATCTCTTCAACTCCAAAAAATTACAAGGCTAAACCTCTTCAAGGGAAATTACATGACTGTGTGTGTCGTGTTCTGCATTGATTTTGATTTGGTCATTTAGCTACACTCTTTGAAATATGTAACTATCCTTCTTGAAAGCCATCAGGTTCGTATGTGTCAAGGGTACCTTCACACAAGCAACAAAAAGGTTGTTAGGTTTCTAAATTGTTGTTCAAAAATCAATTCACCAGCCTACAAAAACCATTTCTTGTTCCTAATCCCAACTTTGAAGTATTTATGCTCTTTGGTGGAAGTTTGCAAATTTTTCTAGTTGGTGGTGCAATTAGCAAGCCGAAGTGCATTGCTAAGGATTTGGGATTACACTATTCACCTCTTTCCATAGAGTTTGACATATGAACCTATGCTTATTACTATCAATGCTCTATCTTGATAAATTGTAAAATTTAGAAGAATGAAGAATCTTGTCAAGTTAGGAGGCTAAATCCATGACTCATTTTTTAGAGGAATCAAATCAATTACATCCCTAAAGTGTTGGATCACTTTTAGGTGAGAAGTTTCAAAATAAAAATTCAAAAGATGTGTATACATACACATGCCTTTACTCGTGAGAGATGAGAGCCTTTTTGAGAGGCATTGAGCTACTTCAGTAAGCATACTTTGAGCTCACTTCATCCATGTGCAGTCCACAACACACCCTTTGTATCATATGTTCAATGGCATTTACATTTTGATATATTTCATTGAGTACATCTCTATCTATTGTCTACTAATCCCATCTTAGAAAAACCATTTCCAGTTCGTAATCCCAACTTTGAACCATTTATGATCTTTGATCGAAGTTTGCAGATTTTTCTAGTTATTGGTGCAATTAGCAAGCCTACATGCATTGCTAAGGATTTCGGACTACACTATTCACCTCTTTCCATAGAGTTTGACATATGAACCTATGCTTATTACTTTCAATGCTCTATCTTGAATGAATTGTAAAATTCAAAAGAATGAAGAATCTTGTCACATTAGGAGGCTAAATCCATGACTCATTTTTTAGAGGAATCAAATCAATTACATCCCTAAAGTGTCATATAAATTTTAGGTGAGAAGTTTCAAAATTCAAATTCAAAAGATTTGTATATATACACATGGCTTTACGTCTGAGAGATGAGAGCCTTTTTGAGAGGCGTTGATCTACTTCAATGAGCATACATTGAGCTCACTTCAACTATGCGTAGTCCACAACACTCCCTTTATATCATATCTTGAATAGCATTAACATTTTGATATATTTCATTCAGTACATCTCTATCTACTGTCTACTCCAACATCATCATCATTACGTGAACTTGTGGAATCTATTTCTCTATCTAAATGCACTCATTCTCTACACTTTAACTTGGGATAGTATCTATATATGGAATTTCATCAAGTTTGATTAAATCTAAGATATGAAGCAAAGAAGATGAATGTGTCTACACAAATTCTAGATCTTGAAAAGTTGGGATGACCCCCTTGACTTGTTAGATTCATATTTCCTTGTATGGTGTAGATAAATTCATGACATAAGTTTCTCTAGTTAGCTATGCACTTCAATTAGATTTGTGCAAAATTTCTCTAGTCAATTCATACCAAGTTTCGAGCTCTAAGCATAACACTGAGAACATCTCTTCCAAAAATAGAAGATTGTTCTCATTTCTTGCATATACAAGTTATCGACATTGATGCAAACAATTGCGAATGATGCTCCAAAGGACTGGCGGTTCTAATTGCATCATTGTGAAGCTAAATAAGTCTACTAAACATCTCAAAAGCTAGATTGGTAGGTGTAGAGCAAGATTTGTGGAGCACCAACTCATCTGTGAACTTAACTCATCATCTCCTCACAGTGGTATTAGAGCAACTAATCAACATGGAAGATGGATTTCCTTCATCCATAGACAAATTAGATCGAGGGAACTACTCAGCTTGGTCACTTAGAATGGAAGCATATCTTCAAGGGAGAAACCTCTATGGTTACATATCTAGAGATGAGATGATGCCAATCCTCAGAAGCAAGGCCCAACCAACACAAGAAGAACAAGAAAGGTTAAACACATCATGCTCAAAGGATGTTCTAGCAAGTTCATATATTCTTAACTGAATTTTTTATGTTTTACTTCCATACATTAGGAGTTGCAAGACTTCACAAGAGACTTTGAGTGCTCTTGAATCATTATTCTCATCAAGTCCCAAGGCAAGGAAGAATCAACTATGGATGGAATTCACCACACTCAAGAAGATGCCCAAGAAAAGTGTGATTGATTTTGTCACCAAAATGGACATAGCAGAACAACTTAGAAGCATTGTAGAGATCATTAATGAAGAGAAAATATTAAGGCAAGTGATCAATGGAATAAAGCAGATGCAAAATGGGAAGCTTTCACCACAACCATGGACCTCTACATGGACATGCAAGTTATTGATTTCAACACTCTCAGAGGACACCTATTCACACATGAGGCAAAACTTATGAAGAATGAAGAAAAATGAAAAGGTAATCCATCCTTTCTGCTCTATACATATAAGAATAAGAACAAAGATAGAAAATGCAAAGGTACAAATTATGACCATGAAGGTAGTGCTCTCAAGCAATCCTTGGATGTAGAGTTAGAGGCTCAAGAGTACGAGGTAGAGGGGGAAGACAAGGTAGAGGGAGAGCTCAAGGCTCATCTCCATGTGCCATATGTGGCCTAACTAATCACATCACTACGAACTATTTGAGGAATCCCATGAACCAAAGAGGTAGAGGTTACAATAGAGAAGGCATGGAAGCTCAAGGGGTGGATTCAACAACAATGGATACAACAAGAGTTCATACAACAACAACAACAACTACCAAGGCAAAAAGAGAGGAAGGGGAGACTAAAACAACTATGCAGATGATCAAACTCAAGAGGATTTAGTGAACATGACCATGAAGGAAGGTAAATTAGATGAATATGTATTCTATATAGAGTTGGGTTGCGCAAATCATGTAGTAGGGAATGTAGCTCTAATCTTAGACCTAGAGGATCCAAGTAATAGACATGAAGTATAAACCAAGGATGATACAAGGCATATAGCTGAGAAGATAGGGAACATGAAGACTTCATATCGTAATATGAACCTATTGAACAAAGTATTATATGTGCCAACTATCACGCAAAACCTCATAAGTATAGGTCAAATTGTTGAGAAAGGATTTCAAGTCAAAATCATGAAGAATGGAGCATTTTTTGAGGATCTACATCAAGGGTTCAAGAGGATAGCAAGAGGATAAAAATAAGGTAGATGATTTACATTTGAACTATAAGATACCAAAAATATTGCATTGTTCAACTCTGGGAGCCAAACTCTATCAGAATAAAAAATTTGACATAAGGGGTTAGCTCACATAGATGAAAGAGCTCTCAAACAAATCAATAGAGATCAAATTTTACTTGATCTACCAAACATATCCAAATAGCACATGATCTACGAATTTAGTGCTTGTCAATTTGATAAGTCGCATAGACAACCAGTCACAATGAAAGGATACATTCATGGAGACCTATTGGAGCTAGCCCATACAAATGTATGGGGACCAAGCAAGGAACCTTCAATCTCTGGATCCAAGTATTATGTATCATTCATTGATGATTATAGCAGATGGAAAATATTATACCTTATGAAGCATAAAGATGAAGTGTTTTCATGTTTCAAGAAATACATAGCTCTTGTAGAAAATAAAACAGGTAAAACTTTGAAGAGGATGAGGTCAGATGGAGGGGGATAATATTTCTCCCATGAATTTTATTCCTATCTCCAAGAGTGAGGAATTAAAAGAGAGATTACTACCAAGTATACACCAAAATGATATGGAGTGGTAGAGAGAAGAAATTAACAATTGTTGAGGTTGCCAGGTCAATGCTTAATGATAAGAAGATACCAAGTTACTTGTGGGCAAAGGTTGTATCTAACTCTACATACTTGATCATTAGACTCCCATCAAAAGTATTGGATGGCATGACACAATATGAAGCATGGAATGGAAGAAAACCTAGCCTTGATCATTGTAGGATCTTTGGGTGCATATCATATGCACACATACCTTCACAAATTAGAGGCCAAATATATCCAAAGGTAGAGAAATGCATCTTCATTGGCTATGAGCTTAATGAGAAAGCTTATAGGCTATGCAATACAAGCATCAAAGGATTCATTGTAATTAGAGATGTTTTATTTGATGAAAAAAATGTTGGTTTAATTTGAAGATGATTATAGGAAAAGCTTCCCCGATGATCTGGGGGAAGACTTTACAACATTATGAAAGAGGAATGAGCTCACACTTGAAGCATGAAGTGAGTATGATGATGATCAAAAGACCCCAAGAAGGTAAATCATTTCCTAGAGCTCCAAAGAAAAAGAAAAAGTGCAGGAGTTGAGAGATGTGGTAGAATCATCTGAACAAACTATAACAAGGTCTACTAGAGAGAAAAGGAAGCCAAAAAGGTATGGATATGAGACTTCTTTGTTCACTAAACGCTCCATATACATATCACATGACTCAAACATGAATAACCTTCTACCTATAAAGAATCCAAGAAGAAGTCAGAATGGAGAAGTGCCATGGAAGAAGAAATAGAAGCTTTACAAGAGAATCAAACTTAGGAATTGATAACTCAAGATTCCATCTATGGAGGTCATTGGTTCAAGGTGGATCTACAAATTAAAGAAGAATTATGATGGCTCGATTAACAAGTACAAAGCAAGGCTTGTGGCCAATGATTTTGCACAAACCCAAGGTATTGATTATGAAGACATGATTTCACCTCTTGCAAAAATGCCTGCTATTAGAGTGCTCGTGAGTGTTGCAACTTCCAAGAATTGGAAGACATATAAAATGGATATTAAAAATGATTTCTTCAATGATTGGATATTAGAGGAGCTATATATGTCTCAACCTCTTGTGTTTGAAGATCAATCATACCCCAAACATGTGTGTAGGTTAAGGAAAGTTTTGTATGGCTTGAAGCAACCTCTTAGAGCTTGGAATCATGGAATTGTTACTTATTTACAGGATAAGGCTTTTATTGTAAGCAAGGCTGATCCTTCCCTCTTCATTAAGAGGAATCATTCAAAGGTCATATACCTATGTGTATATGTTGATATAATTATTATTGGGAATAATGTGGAAGGAATCGAGAAGATCAAAGATCAAATGAAGGAGAAGTTCAAGATCGATGATCTTGGTTTGCTCACGTACTTCATAGTGCTGGAAGTGGTATATAGAGAGAAAGGTATGTTTCTCACGCAAAGGAAATACACTGGAGATATGCTCTCTCTATATTCAAAATGGAGAACACAAAGGTTGCAAGTACTCCCATGGAGGTAAATATGAAATTAAGTGCTCATGAAGGTGAACTAGCTATCAAAGTCTAGTTGGAAGCTTAAATTATGATACATCAACTAGAGTATATATCTATTATGGAGTAAGTGTGTTGTGTTAGTTCATGCACACTCTAAGAAAGTGTCACATAGAAGCAGGCAAGAGAATCCTAAAGTATTTGAAGAGCATAATCAATGAAGGGTTATAATATCCATATACATCTGATATAGATGTTAAACTCTTTTCTGATGTAGATTGGGTAGGCTCTAAAGATGATAGGAGAAGCACCTCTAGCTACCTTACTTTTGCAAGTACAAGATTAATATCATGGTCCTCAAAGAAGAAACCCATAGTTGCTCTCTCATCAATAGAAGTTGAGTATAGAGAACTTGCAAATGCTACATAAGAAGCTATGTGGATTAGAACCCTATATTCTAATTTAGGGTTAAAGACTTCAACTCCACATATGTTTGGAGATAATATTAGCTCATTATATCTTTCTGCTAACCCAATCTATCATGCGAAGACTAAACATATAGAAGTTCATTACCACTATGTCAGAGAGAAGATTATGAGCAAAGAGATTCAACTCTCATATGTATCAACCCATCAACAAAGTTCATATATGATGAAAAAGCCATTGTGTGGAAGTAGATTGAACACATTCAAATCAATGATTGGATTGTAGGAAATCTTGAAGGAATGAAGACTCAACAATCTTAGGCTTGAGGGGTAGTTGTTGGTGCAATTAACAATCCTAAGTGCATTGCTAAGGAGTTGGGACTACATATCTAATCACCTCTTTCCATAGAGTTCAATATATGAAGCTATGCTTATTAATTTCAATGCTCTATTTACAATAAATTGTAAAAGTCATGAGAAGGAAGAAGTGAATTTAGGAGGCTAAAACCATGACTCATTTGGTGGAGGAATCAAATCAATTAGATCCCTAAAGTGTAGGATCACTTTTAGATGAGAAGATTCAAAATTCAAATTCAAAAGATGTGTATATATACACATGGCTTTACTCGTAGGAGATGAGAGCCTTTTTGAGAGGAGTTGAGCTACTTCAGTGAGCATACATTGAACTCACTTCATCTATGTGTAGTCCACTACAATCCCTTTGTATCATATCCTCAATAGCATCTATATTTTGATATTTTTCATTGAGTACATCTCTATCTACTACTTGCTCCAACATCATCATCACTAGAGTGAAATTCTTGAATGGATGTCTCTCTGTATACTCATGCATTCTCTATACTTCAACTTGGGATAGCTTGATGGAAGTATCTAACATTGTAAATATTAGATTTTATCAAGTTTGATTCGATAAATCTTGAGATATGAAGCAAGGAAGATGGGTGTGTTTGCACATCTTCTAGATCTTAAAAAATTAGGATGACCCGCTTGACTTAGATTCATTTCTCCTTGTATGCCGCAACTAAATTCATGAAAGAACTAGTTTTATTTAGCTATACACGTGAATTAGATGTGTGGGAAAGCTCTGTGGTTCATCGCATACTAGATCATGACCTCTGAGCATAACACTAAGACTTTCTCTTCCAAAAATAGAAGGTTCTTTTCATTTCTTGCATATACAACTTATTTGTATTGGTGAAAACAATTGAGAATGATGCTCCAAAGGACTTGATGGTTCATAGTTCATCATTGTGAAGCTAAGGAGGTCTTCTAAGCATCCTTGAAGTTAGATTGGCAAGTGTAGAGCAGGATTTGTGGAACACGAGCTCATTTCTGATCCTAAGTCACCATCTCCTCACACTAGTGAGCCATCCAACCATGCTAGGGGGATTCCACAAGGAGGAAGTTGAGATTCTGAGAAAACTTCTCATTAGGTGTGTAAGCGGATTTCAATTTTATCCAAGAGTTCCAAAATCTACAACACAACATACTTCTAGTAGGATAGAATTTATTAGGAGAAGCCACAATGTCCCCTAAGTGGTTGTTATTCCAAGATTTGTAGTTAACCTCAGTAAGTCGATGAATGTTCTTTTTCAGCACTAAAGCCCAAATGTCCTGAGAGATTAGAAACCTCACAATCTACTTGGCCAAAGGCTTTTTTGCCATCTGAATCGAATTATAGATACCATGCCCACCTTCATGGTTGGGAAGACAACAATTTTACCAAGCCACTTTGGGGATTTTTTCTTATGTTTTCATTGCCACCCCACAAAAATCTCCAAGCAATAGAATTAGCTTTCTTTAGTTGTCTTCTGGAAGGCATCAAACATGAAATAAAATAGATGATAAAAGGAAAAAGATAATGCTTAATAATGAAATTTCTATGTGCCAAAGAAGAGAAGAAATTATATCACCTAAATACCTTTTTTCTAAATCTTTCTAGCACCAAATCCCACTTTGAAGCCTACTCGTATACCAACGAGTCTAAAAACAATTTGCACCTAAAAAATTTGACATACAATATTAGAAACACACTCATGAATGATATTATAAGAATATTTAAATCCAATTTAAGAGTGACTAATAACAAAGCCACTAGCCAAACAAAAGATATTTAGATAATTTAAGAAACAAGCAGTTGAGTTAGAGTCAGCATTGGTACACATGTTGGTATCATTTCCTACTATTTTACAAGAGTTATGTTACAAGGATTTGGGGCTTATGCATCTAGAGGACTCCTCTAGTGCATTTACATGGCTTCAAAGGAATCTCATAGGATTTTGAAGAAGAAAACTTATGCTCATTAATTTGAAAATTTTGGGGCTTCTCTTTTGTACCTCTTTTCTCTGTAACACTCGCCCCCTCTTTGTCTTTGTCATCCCTTGATAGGCTTTGCTTTTTGTCTGTAGCTTGTCTATAGCTCCAAAATACACGCACTTAATGGTCGAACAAGTGATAAGGATTGTCAGACAATTTGTTACTTTATCCGAACTAAGTCCTTTGCTTTTGTAATCCCCTTGGTATTCCTTACATTCATAAATCTGGGCTACTGTGTTAATTTGGGCTACCACGTATGCCACAAGTGGCTAAGAATGTGATATTCTTAGTCATCCCGTTCAACTTTTAAGGCTCTTCCCTTTCAAAATTTTGGTCCTCTCATATGTCTTTGTCTTCACACCTCTGACCCTGTTGTGTTGTTCTAGCTTGTTGACTTCTTTATATTGCATGCACTTTGTGGAGGCCTTTAAGGTTCAGACGCATGCATCTTGTGGATGAGGAAGTTGTGTGAAAATTCCCTTAAAAGGTCTTGGATGTTGTTCTTTATTTTGGCTCTTTGGGAGGTGGTCCTTTTGTGTTGTAGCCTAATGCATGCCCCTGTGGGGCTCTCGATAGTGGGTGGTTCTTTCTTAATGAGCTTTTTTGTTTTTTGACCTTCTTCTTCTTCTCTTCTTGCTTGACTCTCCCTCCACACATCCCTCCTCCTGAACTATGTCATCCCTCATAGGCTTTTTGTGGCGACATGTATAAGTTTGTATGACTTTTTTCTCTCTATGATTAAGAAAATTTGCTTGACATATCATCAATTCCTTCCGTTGTTTTGACTTTTCTCCATCATTTGGTGCCTATCTATGGTCTGCAAAAAAGCTTAAAATTCGTAGGCCAGTAGTTGCGCATTTAAGTTGGAAGACATGTTTACAAAGATCTCCAAGTCCATTTCAAAAAACCTTGTAAAGAATGCTTCTTCGAATGTTTGCATGTATGGATTCGGCAGAAACATAAGTGTCGAGTATATTTCCATGATCATTAAGCGACTAGGGGTAGTAGATAGATCGAAAATTAGGATATCTACTCCCTGGTTAATTCCCATGAAGTTCAGAAAGGTATAATGTGCACGTTGAAATACCTTTAATACTGTAAGTAGCATACTCAAAATTTTGTTTGTCATTTTGATGGCAAATTCGCATATTGTCGCATATCAGGATAGCCAAAATTCTATCATCTGCACCATATATTCCTCTATCGGTAGATAGTTGCGAGGCAGGCTAGGTAGAAGCGGATATTTTAGCCATTGGTTATTTAAGCTACCTTGGCGCTGTCGGGAAGAAGGAGGTCGTGGCAGGAAGCCGGCGCGTGGGGTTGGATCAGGCCCCGCTTTGGTGCGCCCTTCCCGCTGTCGTGCGAGCGGCGTCTGCGTGCTGGGCGCCTTGCCTGTGCTCTCCGGAGCGTGCACGATCCTCGTAGGGTCCCTTGCCCCTCGGAAGTGTCGAGACGTGGGACCGTGGGCGTCGGGAAAGAGACGATCAGATACCGCAGTGATACAGGAATGCAGATGAAGCCCCACGATACAACGGAAATGAAACTGAAGCCTCCAATAAAATGAATGATACAAACAGGCCACTACAGTGCGGGTCGATGGTACAATAAAACCGCTACAGTGCGGTGCGATGATACAATATGAAAGCCGCTGCTACAGTGCGGGCCGGCTAGTATATAAAATAGATCCCTCGCTACAGTGCGAGAAACCGTCCTCGAGATTCCGCTTTGGTCTTTGCGGTCCAAGCTTTTCTTTAGGTCTTGAATCCGCTCTTTATTTCAGGTACCCTCAGCAATGGCCTTCCTTCTCTTTACTTCAGATAATCAAAAATCGCATAAACCTGGAGAAGCGTTCCACAAGAAATACCACAGGATGGGGTACTCTTTACTTCGGTCTTCAATCACTTGATATACTTCATAAACCTGCATGAACCTGGAAAGACGTTCCACAGGGCAGTCCACGGGATGAGGAGCATAATAAAATCGTTAGTACATCTGATATTAAAAGAAAAAATCTCGAAACACAAGAATACTCAAATTTTTCATTAGTGTCTATTTTAATATTTATTTGGTAATGCAAAAATAATTAAAATCTCTTCCATTAGCTCCATTATGCTTTATACTTTGTATGTGAATAGTGGATTAGATGCCCACTTTCTCATAGCTCATGAAAAAAATTAAGCCTTCTTGTCCTTTCAGGATTTGGTGTCATTGATCTCATGTTATGGTCTCAAATGAAAGCGAGCTTATCTTTATCTCTCTCGAATCCTCCTAACCGCCTCCCTCTCTACTGACTTCTCCGTAGCCGTCTCTAGTTTTTCTCCCTCTCTATCCATTTTCATTAAGGCCTAAGCTATAGCTCTATCTCTGCAGTCTCTCTCTTTGTGCGTGCCTTCTTTTCTCTTTCTCTCTTCCCATTCTCTCTCTCTCTCTCTCTCAATTTTTCTGACCTCTCGATCTGCCACGCACTGCCTCTCTCTCTCTCTCTCTCTCTCTCTCTCTCTCTCTCTCTCTCTCTCTCTCTCTCTCTCTCTCTCTCTCTCGCGTGCGTGCGCACTGCGCCGCCGTGGGAGGGGGAGAGATTCCCTCTCCTTCACCCTCTCTCTCTCTTTCTTTCTCTCTCTCTCTCTCGCGTGCGTGCGCGCTGCGCCGCCCTGGGAGGGGGAGAGATTCCCTCTCCTTCACCCTCTCTCTCTCTCTCTCTCTCTCTCGCGTGCGTGCGCGCTGCACCGCCGTGGGAGGGGGAGAGATTCCCTCTCCTTCACCCTCTGTCTCTCTTTCTTTCTTTCTCTTTCTCTCTCTCGCGTGCGTGCGCGCTGCGCCGCCGTGGGAGGGGGAGAGATTCCCTCTCCTTCACCCTCTCTCTCTCTCTCTCTCGCCGCCACTCCCTTTGTCCACACGGTCCTCCATGTGTGTTCTTCCACATCATCTCCCTACTCTGCGCGGACCTAATGTGCTTATCTTATATTCTACAGAACAATGGAGAAATGCAACTCTTTGCGCAGATCCATGGCTTTGCTTATGTACCACAAACAAAATCTATGTCAACATGATTGAATGGTAGACTAAGCCTTTCTGAGAAAAATCAGAAACACAAATCTCTCTCTACCAAGGTGCACAATAGTAAGGCATGCGCCAGAAAATAAAACTTAACTGAACAGAAGTGGTACAAAAAAGCATACCTGGAAAGACGTTCCATAGGGCAGTCCATGGGATGAGAAGGAAACAAATGCATTTTGCACGTATTTATAGGCCCCCCCTAGGACTTCCTTCTAGAACGTTCTAACCTCCTCAATGAACTTTCTAATTTCGGCGGTATTTTAATTTTTCCATAAACTATGGTTTCGGTTTCACACTGGGTATTTACATTTTAATGGGTTTTTTAGGGTTTGGCCTACAAAAACCGCCATTTCCAAGGGTCCGACCTCGGGTTTTTGGTCGGGAAAATTAGGCGTTTGCTCACAATTATCTCAAACTTTGCCAATTCGTGGGTCTATTTATAGTTCGGACCTAAAATACAAGGGTTTCCAAGGGTTTAAGTCCGGTTTTCAGGGGGTAAACCCGCAATTTCAGGGTGGTAAGTTCAGGTTTTCGGGGGTTTTGAAGGGTCAAACCTATGTTTTCATGGGTCAAATGTCAGCCGTTTATTCACACGGTTCTAACATACATCTCAAACTTATTCTTGCATCAGACAATCAATTAAATCGGCCAAATTATGCATGAAATATACCACTCTTTAGTCAAAACATCACACAAAACTCATAAAACAATGAACTTTTGAAAAAAATCAGTGCACACTCCCTGCGGGATTCATCCCGACATTCGCCCCCACTAAACCTGCACATCCTCCCGATGGGCCAACCTGCAAGATCCAATAGAAGCGTATCAGGGTTCTTTTGAAATCTCTTTACACTTTTTATCTTTTTCTTTTCAAAACTCAAATCATGATCTCATGCAGTCATGCAATTTTTATAAAGATTGGTATGAATTTTAGAAAATTAGGTAGATTCAAGCTTCACAAACATCATATTATGTTTCTGCGTCTGCAATCTGACAAGTAATCACATGAATAAATCGTCGGCTTTCTAGATCTTTTGTTTATTCAACTGGTTCAGATCCAACTGCTCATTCTAAGTACTAGCATATACATATGTTTCTACTAACTCGGTTTGTAGAATATGCCTCGATTCCTACTATTTATCTCCTACTTGTCCAACTCTCCAATATATCTTTTCTTTTTCTTTACCTTTTTCATTTTCTTTTCTCTTTTTCTTTTCCTCTTCATCTCAGCTCAGCATTTCCTTTTGTCTTTTATTTTTCACAAATCGGCCTATGTCAAAATCGGATGCGACTCATGGACTTGTCGGCCCGGCCAAGTTTGTTCCACCTGTCTGCCGACCCGACATAGCGCACGACATACACAACGTCAACCCTGCATGAAATGGACATCAGCTCGTGGCTCTGACCACCCGATCAGAGTGACTCCACCCGCCTACCGACCCATACAGGCGCATGACAACAGATAGGTTAGGCCTACGACGAAGCTAGCTACGGCTCGTGGCCTCGATCACCCGACCAAGGTGGTTCCACCCGCCTACTAGCCCATCGTAGCGCACCAACAACATACACGCACATATAAGCTGGCATGAGTATGAATGTTTCTTTATAAATCATGATCCATATGGAGGTAAGATCTCATAAGAAACAAATAGTAAGATCCAAAGTTTCCCACTTCACTAAGTATTCAAATCAATCAGCATATACATGCACTCGGTCTAAGCATGCCATCACATCCCCAAGCTTTCACTCCCAAAATCTCTAGTCTGCTAACTAATCTCATTCATATAATTTCCTAGTCACTCATGCTTCATGCAAACCCATAATAGATATTTGTTATCTTCATTCTACATGATTTTCATAAATTCATACATATCTTTATCACACACAGTAATGCAATGCAAATGCTCTGACAAAAAAGAAAACACATCTCAAATCAGAAATGTTTCACCTGGTCATTTTTCTTCATTTTGATCCAGCTTTTCTTTATCTTCATGGTCTATCATTCTTCATCAGCATCAGCCTCAGTGTCATCAGTTCCCTCTAGAAGTTCTTGCTCAATCTCATAATCCGCTTCATTTCTTTTCTTGAATAATTTTATCCTCTTTCCTGCAATCAAAGATCTCAAAGGAGTATTGTCTAACTCACGAAGTGCATACGTACCATTTTCAAACACATATGTAACCACATACGGCCCAAACCATCGTTTGGTTAATTTCTTCTTAGCATCGTACTGAGTATCGAATGTACTGTCGTACACCAACACCCAATCATCTACCTCAATCTTATGTGGTCTGAGTCGATGGGTTTTGTCAAAATAGATCTTATTCTTTAGCCTTGACTCCTTTAACTTTTGGACTGCTTCTTTCAATTTTTCATTTCCTTGTTCTAACTGCTTTATTCTCAATGATAATAACTCTTCTCTCGTCATACCATCATTCCATGGGAGCGTCAACCATGTCACTATCTGAGTCTGGATGGGGAAGATTGGCTTCTGACAGTACATCAATTCAGCAGGCATGAATCCTGTGGACCGAGTGCAAGTCATCCTATCAGCCCATAGCGCGAATGGAAGAAACCTAGGCCACTACTTGATGTCATCGCTGCAAGCCTTAGAGATCGCCTTCACGATGGAAGGGTGACCTCTCTCGATTTTCCCATTTGCCTCTGGATTATAGGCAGTGGTGAGAGACAATCGAATTCCATGACGATCAAAGAATTCTTTTGCCTCTCTCGCATCCAACTCTCCCCTGTCTGCAACCACTTTCTCAACGTATCCGAATCTCGAGATCACTTCTTCTAAAAGGAATTTGCATACATTATAAGTAGTCTTCGTACAAAGAGCTCGACCTTCCACATGGTTGGTCAAGTCCTCTCTGGCAAGTACAATGTATCTCATCTTATCTATCCCTTTGGGCATGGTTACAAGGTCGACCACCCACTTGTAATGGATACAAGGAGGGTAAGTCGGATGTAACGGGTCTTTGTGCCTAACTGATGAATGCACTTGGCATGTAGCACAAGTGTCTACAAAACCTCTCACACTCACATAAATCCTTGGCCACCAGTAAGCCTCCCTAATCTTCTCATATGTAGCATAAAATCCTTTGTGACCTGCCCATAAGGTCTCATGCATTTCTCTCATCACTTTACTCTGAAGACTCCTCGAACTCAATACTCTCTATGGACTCTTTACCTTGCCCTTAGCGTGTCACCAAATAAGACCATCCTTCAAGAAAAAGTTGTAAGACTTCTTCCTGATGGATCTATACTTATTTGTGGACCAACCGGGGGAAGGTTTCAGAGTACTCAGATATCTTCCAATATCTCTCCACTCACCATCATACTCACTCTCACGGAACTGCTCATAAACATACACCAATGGATCATATCTCATCATATGTGTATCTCTCTCTACCTCATCATCATCATCAGACTCATCATCAAATTTCGCTCTTGAAAGTATATCAACCACTGTATTCGACTTCCCAGATATGTGTACAAATGCAAGATTTATAAACTTTATATAAGAGATCCATCTAAGCATAGCAATGTCCGGAGATGAACAATTTGCAATCATGCCAATCAGTGGAAGACAGTCAGTCTCAACTATCACATTCGCCCCAATGAAATACTCTTTATCGCTCTTTAAAGCAGTCACTAATCCCCATAACTCTCTCTTAATCTGTGGATATTTTCTTTGGGTATCATGTAGGATCTTAGCACCAAAGCGCACTGCATATCTCTGCCCCTCATCATCATCTTGCCCTATGACCCAGCCTATGCCAATAGGACTGGTATCAATGGTCAAAATGATAGGTCTCTGACCTGAATAGTCAACACGCTTCAGAATCGGAGCTTTAATTAGCAGCTGCTTCAGTTTACGCATAGCTCTCGACTGTTTCTCTGTCCATACAAACTTCTTTCTCTTTCTCAGGAGATCATATAAGGGGTTCGCAACGTGAGCAAAGTGAGGAATCCATATCACATAGAATACACAGGCTCCTAGAAACCTTCTCACCTCACTGACATTACGACACACTTCAGAAATCTTGCTAATGGCCTCAACTTTTTGCGGGTACGGCTTGCGGCCATAATGTCCACACAGATGTCCTACAATGAGGACCTCATCAACGCCAAAAACCGATTTCTCTAAAGAAAGTGTTAGCCCCACATCTTCAAACCTCTCAAAGATCTTCTCACAATCAGCTCTCACAAACTTTCTACATCCTGAAGCATCTAAACTCACATCTTTCACTCTTTCCTCACATCCCTTTATTGGAACATCATCAATGAATGGCATAGTCACAGATGGTATAAAGTCTCGTAAAACCAGGTTCATGGCATTCATCATGTGAGCCACAGAATTCGTCGCTCCCTACGGCAAAGTACACATGCGTACAAGGCCCAGTGGAGTTCTCATGGTCGTAATGTCTCTACTCTCCATAGCCAATTGAAACTGGTCATAATTTGAATACAGGTCTCCCATAGAGTAGATGGAATGCCCAGCAAACGCCTCAGCAAACTCATCCACTATGGGTCCTGTCCCTACATTTCTAATTGTGACTTTATTCACAGGTTGCAGATCCTGAATGAAACGAAGCTTCCCATTTTTCTTCGGCACAGTAAACCACCTATTCGAATATGGAGCCGAGGAGGGTTCCAATATCCGCATGGAAATCTTTTCCTTCAGCAGCCTCATCAGCTCAGGTAAGTGAGCTTTTGGGACTGGTATAGGCTGGATATTCCATGGTATATGTGGCACTGTAAATATAATCATAGGAGGTACTTGTTTCGGGTCTGTGCATCCTATCTCATGTGGGAAAAGTGCAAACGCTTTTTCGTGTTTCTTGATGGCTTCAATAAATTTCTTTTTCTCTTCTTCTCTCAGGAATGGTTTTTCTCCAAACTTGATTTCTTTAATAGTCTCATCAGTAAAATGATGCCCTATGAGCTCTCTTCGTCTCAGCATAGGATCATCTGACACTCGTAGATATTTCTCATGACTATCTTCTGGCAATGGCTGAGCTATAGGCTTCACTTTCTTATCCACAGTCTTATACTTTGTATTTACATTTACTTCATGCTCTCTCATAAACTCCTTAATCATCTCATACTCTTGGATAGAGCTGAGCATAATGATTTCTGATTTCTCATTTCTCTCAAATGCCTTCTCAAGCTCTTCCAGAGTAGTCGAACTTCTCTCCAACTGGATCACATCTTCAATCTTCTCATCAGGTAACATCATTCCTAAATGCTTATAGTGTCTCTCATGAACTTTTCTGAATTTATTTGAAACATTTTCTTTCTGTAAGCATAGCAACTTGAATGCAGATGAATAAATAGAAAAACTTTCAAAACTATGTACAAAGTCATGCGAGACATCAAACCAACTCCCACTGTTTTCTCGCTCAACAGTGGATCCTAACATAAATTTTGATCAGCAGAAGCTCCATACTCTTCAACACACTCATCATGGTCATGTGAATTAATAGGTTTCTTTCTTATATTCTTTCTATTCCTGGAGTGATTTGGACACACAATCATCACTTGCAAAGAATGAAGGCCAGATCTAGATCGGATTCTGGCATGAGCAGATCCATCATCCATGGCCTTACACTCCATTCTTACCTTAGCTATAAAGGGCTGCCCAAGGATAGCCTCATATGAACAATGGTCCTGGACAAAGAAGTGAAATTCCTCAGAAATCCCTCCTATGGTCGGAGGCACAAAGGCACATGCCCCAAGCAGTGCTCCTAAACCATTATCCGCTGTCCTCATCCTCCATCCATGATCTTTATCAATCGGCCACCTAAACTTATCATAGAGCTTCTTAGAAATCACATTTATCTCTGATCCTAAGTCAATCAAGGCCAGAGCAAAACATGACTCCTCATTGCTCCCTAGCTTCACCTTCATCTCAGGTGTTCCTCTCGCCCAAAAGGTCCTGCTAAACTCACTTTCTATCTTCCTCATTTCATCATCAGGTGTGATAGGACCTAGAGAATTTTTATGACACCTGGCAACCTCATCATCATCATCATCAGATGTATCACTCAATGTAACTGCTTCATTTGTCACTTGAATATCTTCAGGTGCTTCTTCCATCTCTACATCTTCAGGTAGTGGAAACCTCTTTCTCTTAACCAGCTTTATGAAACTGTCCTTGAACTCAGGCTTCGCTATGGAGAAGACCTGCTCCAAGGACATGGTCACTTGGCTCTTCAGTAAAATGTCATTTAATATCTCTCTTGCATCATTTTTCCTTTCCAACTCAGAAATTAATACAGCCTTTGGAGTTCTCTTCTTTTTCTTCTTCTTTTCTTTGTCAACCTCTTGAATAATTTCTTGAATTTCATCTTTCTTTTGAACCAGTTTAGGTTCTTTCTCTTTCTCTTTAGTCAGTTCTTGAATCTTAGTTAGCCCAGCCGGCCTCTTTCCCTCTCTTATCTCTTTCTTCTTTGCCTCTTCCTTTGAAACAACAGGCTCTTTGAATTGTACTTTCGTTTCTGGCTCTTTAGTCTTTTCTTCGGCCTCTTGGATTTGCTTTTTGGTCACTCTTCTTTCTAGCTCAGTCTCTTCCTGACTCTCATCCCTCTTCCTCTTTTCTTCCACATTTGCTATATGTGAATAGACCGAGGATTCTTCAACAGGAGACTTCCAGGCAGTCTTCTGCATAATCGCATCCCTAGCCTTCACTAAAGCCTCAATAGAATAATTTCTTTGGGGTCGAGTTCTAGGCACTTTTTCATCTTCCTCCTCAACCGGTTCTAATCGTGCAGCTGATGTACTTGCATTATTGCCAGATAAATTTTCATACAATTTCTTCATTCCCCCCTTTCCCCAATTCACAGGCAGAGGAAGGCTGGTCCTGAAGTCACATAGCTTCTTATTGATGTCTATCACTAGTTGATGCTCTTTTGCTAGCTTAAGCTCTTCACAGGCATATGAAAAATGTTCTTGTGTATCGCACCATACGCATCTCTTTGCCCCTCCAAACCCACCAGTCGCTCGTCTCTCAAAAGGTCCAGTGTTTCTTTGAAATGTGGTTTGCACTGGTGGTGTAGGTATCTGTTGGGCAACAGGCTGCACTGGAGGTGCAGGCTGTGGCATCACATAGCCTTGCATATTTGGAATGGGCATAGTGCCTCTCTATAATGTATCTACATAACTCGTACTCGCCTGAGGAGGAGTGGGGTCCTGATATCCCATAGAATTAACTTTATTGTGAATACTCGCCATTTCTTTTGACATAGATGCTTGCATCGTAATAAGATTCTCTATCTGTCGACTGAGAATCTCAACCTGTAGCTCCATCGGCGATCGCGAAGTGGATGCAACATTAGCAAAAGCTGACGTTGCACGCACATTCGGAATTGCCAGAAGTGGAGCTTTCCTAGGCGGTTGTGGTGTTACCACTGCAGGTCTATCGTATAACACCGCCTGGCGTTGCCTCATTTGGGCAACCGCTTCTACCTCTCTCCTCACTACACCCCAATCTTCAGTCAATCCAAATCTCTTCCTAGGCTCTTCAATCCTCCTTTCGACCTCAGTCCTGTCTTCAAGACTTAAGATCCTAAGGAAAGATATAACTAGGTCAGGTTTCAAAGCATCTAAATCGGCCTGTGGAAGTTGTTCATATCTTCTCAAGAACTCATTCAAAAGTTGAGTGAGGGATGCAGTGGGCTTTGGAGAGCTTATCCACCGCAAGAACCCTTCTCTACTGTGTTGGGAAAAATCTTCTAGATAAAACAGCTTATGCAATTCTTTTTTGAATTCAGCCCAAGGCTTTGCTATATGTGGTGTAATAGGGGCTAAAATGGATCCTGATACTACCCGTGTGAAGTAATGTGTAAACACATCCTCGGGTAGACCATAAATCCGTGCCTGTTCCTAAAAAACATCTAGGTACTCGGTTACATTCAAGCCTGTAAACTTTCCTTTTTCTCTCAATACCGCTTGGACTACGCGGGCCCCTTGTTTCTCTATTACCATTTCCTTGAATATATCCTCCATCTCTCTTCTCTGCTCTGTCCTAGAATGTAGCACAAGGTCCAGTGTAAGTGGTTCAACTATCTCTCTAAGCTCAGAGTAGAGATCAGAGAAGAGGCTTGATGAGTCACGAGCCAAGAGGTAAAGGTCAGTCTAAGCTCTCTGAATTGCCTAGGCCAAAGTCTAGTCGAACTGTCCTCTCTTCGATTCCCAAGATTTCAATGTATTTTCCCCTCTTTCAATAAGAATTTTCTAATGTTTTCTAACATTTTGTCTAAGCTAGAAAATCAGCAAATCCCTAATCTAAGCGGGAAAAAAAATTCACACACGTATGGACTAAACTAATGCAAAGTGTGGATGCTCAAACTCAAGCAGCAAGACAATCTTTCTGTTTCAGTAGTGTATGTGAAGCAATGCAAAATTTCAAATAACTTGAAATGCTAGTACCTGGCAATCTCTATCCGATGCCGAGGTTCCCGTCTATCTTCTCAAGGAGTGGGTGACACGTCGAGGATCACCGGGCAACCACCTCGCTTCACGTCGGGTTCAGGTGTCGAGAAGAAGGAGGTCGTGGCAGGAAGCCGGTGCGTGGGGTTGGATCAGGCCCCTCTCTGGTGTGCCGTTCCCGCTGTCCTGCGAGCGGCGTCTACGCGCTGGGCGCCTCGCCTGTGCTCTCCGGAGCGTGCGCGATCCTCGTAGGGTCCCTCGCGCCTCGGAAGTGTCGAGACGTGGGACCGTGGGCATCAGAAAGAGACGATTGGATACCGCAGTGAAACACGTGATGTAGATCAAGCTCGAAGATACAATCGGAAATGAAACTGAAGCCTCCAATAAAATGAATGATACAAACAGGCCGCTACAGTGCGGGCCGATGGTACAATAAAACCGCTACAGTGCGGTGCGATGATACAATATGAAAGCCGCCGCTACAGTGCGGGCCGGCTAGTATATAAAATAGATCCCTCGCTACAGTGCGAGAAACCATCCTCGAGATTCCACTTTGGTCTTCGCAGTCCAAGCTTTTCTTTAGGTCTTCAATCCGCTCTTTATTTCAGGTACCCTCAGCAATGGCCTTCCTTCTCTTTACTTCAGATAATCAGAAATCGCATAAACCTGGAGAAGCGTTCCACAAGAAAGACCACAGGATGGGGTACTCTTTACTTCGGTCTTCAATCACTTGATATACTTCATAAACCTGCATGAACCTGGAAAGACGTTCCACAGGGCAGTCCACGGGATGAGGAGCATAATAAAATCGTTAGTACATCTGATATTAAAAGAAAAAATCTCGAAACACAAGAATACTCAAATTTTTCATTAGTGTCTATTTTAATATTTATTTGGTAATGCAAAAATAATTAAAATCTCTTCCATTAGCTCCATTATGCTTTATACTTTGTATGTGAATAGTGGATTAGATGCCAACTTTCTCATAGCTCATGAAAAAAATTAAACCTTCTTGTCATTTCAGGATTTGGTGTCATTGATCTCATGTTATGGTCTCAAATGAAAGCGAGCTTATCTTTATCTCTCTCGAATCCTCCTAACCGCCTCTCTCTCTGCTGACTTCTCCGTAGCTGTCTCTAGTTTTTCTCACTCTGTATCCATTTTCATTGAGGCCTAAGCTATAGCTCTATCTCTGCAGTCTCTCTCTGTGTGCGTGCCTTCTTTTCTCTTTCTCTCTTCCCATTCTCTCTCTCTCTCTCTCAATTTTTCTGACCTCTCGATCTGCCACGCACTGCCCCTCTCTCTCTCTCTCTCGCGTGCGTGTGCGCTGCGCCGCCGTGGGAGGGGGAGAGATTCCCTCTCCTTCACCCTCTGTCTCTCTTTCTTTCTCTCTCTCTCTCGCGTGCGTGCGCGCTGCGCCGTCGTGGGAGGGGGAGAGATTCCCTCTCCTTCACCCTCTCTCTCTCTGTCGTGCGTGCGCGCTACGCCGCCGTGGGAGGGGGAGAGATTCCCTCTCCTTCACCCTCTGTCTCTCTTTCTTTCTCTCTCTCTCTCTCGCGTGGGTGCGCGCTGCGCCGCCGTGGGAGGGGGATAGATTCCCTCTCCTTCACTCTCTCTCTCTCTCTCGCTGCCACTCCCTCTGTCCACGCGGTCCTCCATGTGTGTTCTTCCACATCATCTCCCTACTCTGCGCGGACCTAATGTGCTTATCTTATATTCTACAGAACAATGGAGAAATGCAACTCTTTGCGCAGATCCATGGCTTTGCTTATGTACCACAAACAAAATCTATGTCAACATGATTGAATGGTAGACTAAGCCTTTCTGAGAAAAATGAGAAACACAAATCTCTCTCTACCAAGGTGCACGATAGTAAGGCATGTGCGAGAAAATAAAACTTAACTGAACAGAAGTGGTACAAAAAAGCATACCTAGAAAGACGTTCCACAGGGCAATCCACGGGATGAGAAGGAAACAAATGCATTTTGCACGTATTTATAGGCCCCCCCTAGGACTTCCTTCTAGAACGTTCTAACCTCCTCAATGAACTTTCTAATTTCGGTGGTATTTTAATTTTTCCATAAACTATGGTTTCGGTTTCACACTGGGTATTTACATTTTAATGGGTTTTTTAGTGTTTGGTCTACAAAAACCGCCATTTCCAAGGGTCCGACCTCAGGTTTTTGGTCGGAAAAATTAGGCGTTTGCTCACAATTATCTCAAACTTTGCCAATTCGTGGGTCTATTTACAGTTCGGACCTAAAATACAAGGGTTTCCAAGGGTTCAAGTCCGGTTTTCAGGGGGTAAACCCGCAATTTCAGGGAGGTAAGTTCAGGTTTTCGGGGGTTTTGAAGGGTCAAACCTATGTTTTCATGGGTCAAATGTCAGCCGTTTATTCACACGGTTCTAACATACATCTCAAACTTATTCTTGCATTAGACAATCAATTAAATCGGCCAAATTATGCATGAAATATACCACTCTTTAGTCAAAACATCACACAAAACTCATAAAACAATGAACTTTTGAAAAAAATCAGTGCACACTCCCTGCGGGATTTCATCCCGACAGCGCTGTGCTTCCCAAAATTGCATCCAAGAGCATCTTTGAGGCACTAGGCAAAAAGATGGATTCACTTGAAGCACGTATGGTGATGACTCCCATTATACCCTAAGCATATGATTCTTCTCCAAAAACTTGTGTCTCTAGACAGGATCTGCTTGACCAAATTCTTCTTGTGTATATGTGAACATCTATAGGTTGAATTGTAGATCGTTATCAGGTTCTTTATGCATGGTCTTCTTTATATACTATCATGTCTCTTCTTTAAGTAATTCATAAGGTATATTGAACAGCTTCAATATTTGTTCCAGGCTTTTGCTTTCAACCTTGGCCTCTTTCATTACTTTGACCACCTGTTCCTCAAATTGTTCCATAAGTTGGGACACCAGTAATGCCCTCTCATGTCAGCTTAGTTCTGCAATAGCCCAATTATGTCTTTTAGTGCTTGGCTTTGCTTCCTCCCTTATAGGTGAATGATATATGGGGGGGAAAAGATGACATACCTCATTCTCCATAGAAGCCTCTTTGGAGCTTTGAACTACTAGTGTCCTCGTTGTTAACTGTTGTTTGATTTGGGCTTTTAGTTGTGCAATGAGTTCATCTTTTTCTGTGATTGCCTTGGCCACTTGCGTGATTGTCTCTTTATTCTTCAATAGTTCTTCTCATATGGCAACCATTTGGTTAGCATCCTCATTGCATTGTTCAATGTGTTTATTCTCCACCATCTTCCATCTTTTCCTAAGTTCATTAGTGTCATGCATATACTTTCTTTCCCACTCTTCTCGGATAGTTTGCTCTTGTCTTAGCTGATCTTCATACTTCGCAATTTGTATCGGTTGCTATCGCTTCTTGTACTTCTATGGGTTGGTTGCACAAGATGGCAGTCATAAGTTCTTTATTTCTATTTCTTAAATTATCTGCTTCCTCCATACATACTTTGATTTGGGTTTCAAGCATCTTACTTATGGCATTCATTCTTGCTTTTTGTGCTTCACCTACGTCATATTTGCGTTGTAGCTCTTTGAATTGATCTTAGAGCTTCTCGTTTTCTGTTGTTAGCATGGTCCATTTGTCCCTTGCTTCTTTGGATTCTGATTCCTTGACTGAGAGTGCCTTTTGAGCTTGAATTAATTGTGCAGACAAGTTTTTCCTTATTACCTGGAACTCGCTTTTCTCTCTCGTGGCCTTGTCATAGTGTGCATCGGATTTGAGCATTTGTTGTTGAGTGTCTAGAGCCATTTGTATCATTTGCTTTACTACAAGCTTTAATTGAGCCACATCCACATTCACCCAAGTTTTGGGTTGGTTCTTCCCTCATTTGTACATCTTTGCCTTGGTCCAAATGTATAGTTTCGTTATGCGGTTGTCTTATTTGAAGGTGCACTTCTCTCTCATTTTCCACTTCTTCGTTTGTGGTCCACTTTGTAGTGCTTCCTTGAAAGGTAACATCCAAAAGAGAAGGCTCTGCTACCACCTTGATGGGTGTGAATGGCTTGGGCTCCTCCACTTCTTCCTATTCTTTCTCTTCCCTTGGTCACTTTGCTAGGGCTTCGCCATCTAAATGAGTCTCTTTGATTTGAATGTGCATCTCTTCATTCATTTTGAATACATGACTCCCCTCTTTCAAAGATTCTTGCCTTATAGTGTCCTTGATAGTGTCATCAAGAGTTTGGTTTATCTTTGTACCTTCCACTCCAATGTCATCTCTGACTTGATTCAATTCCTTCCAATTACCATCATCTTTTAAGTCACTCTAAATGTCCACATTCATCATAGATGGTTCATGCTCTGCTTGTGTATCAGAAGATGAACTAGAGTTAGTCAATCCGAAATCTCTATATCAATGAACTTTAGTCTGCCTCTTCATTTGCTCAATGTCTTCATGAGACTGGTGTTAATGATGGCCTTGTATGGTCAGGTTGACTTGACCTTCCATGTATTGGTGGGTAGCCACCAATGCTTCATTTAGCTCCTCTTCAGTGATTGGTTTGGGGTCCTCAATCTTAGTCCTTGGAAGTATATGTATCCTTTTTGAAGTTGGAAATGCTTCTTGTGCCTTCATCATTTCTTTTAATCTTTTGGTGCCTGTCATCCTTGGTTGCGAGCTGGTCTCAACTTCTTCCACCACTTTGACTCCCTTCTTCTTTCTTGGGACCGTGGCTAACTTAGCATACTTAGCCATTTCTATAGTTGAAGGCATTTCTTTCAGATGTTCTCGGATACCCAATGCATGGTACATGAGTATGGTCAGTGCGACACTTCCGTTCAAAAACTTTTTATGGTTCCACTACTTGTTAGCTTCAAAAAGATGCTCGTAGATGTATTTTGTCATGTTCATTTGATTACCAACTTTTTTGATAGCATGAGATAGCATCTGCACAATGATTTTCTGTGGTGCTGTGTATCAATGCATATTTGGAAAGCAAAAATGTTGATGAATCAGACGGACTTCTTCTTCTGTATCTACACAATTGATATATGTAATGTCTGTGTCTTGGTTCCTTGGATTTCATCTTTCAAAACGGTATTTCCATCCTTTTCCCATCCAAATGCTTCGTTGATCAAATCATGAGAGAATTGGATGATTACCCATTCCCCTATGACATCTAGAACTCTTGCATCTAGCACGAATGGGTCATGTAGAGCCGGTTGAAGGGTATTCATCACTTACATGCATCGCTGGAAGTACGGCTGTAAAATGGTAGCTCAAAGTATTCTTGAATACCTTCCTTTGTTAATACATCCATGGTTGATGGGATGTCATGCAAGACTTTAAAATCTTGAGACATGACCAGCAATTGATGGTGTGTGTCCATAATCTTTATTTTCACTAAGAAAAGATAATCCATAGCAGTCTGATCCTCTTGAAACCAATGACCTTTGGCTTTGGTCACACGCTATAATGGAAACTCTAGCACCTCTTCTTGAAAGACCTATTCCCATGATGGAAAGGTGCATGACTACTTTTGTTGAGAAGGTAATGTGCCAAATGTGTGGCCTTGTAATGCGGCCCTTTCATGCATACTCTAGGTGCACTGGCCTCTTCATGTGTGCAAGTAGAATCTAGTTGAGTAGGATGTTCTTGTCCTTCGTCCTTCTTGGGCCTCCATATCCATTTTGTAGTTGGTGTTTGAGGTATTTGGTTCTGTCGTTCTCTACTTCTTGTTGCCTTATTTCTTGAAGCTTGATGGGTTGATGTCGCATTCCTTTTGTACTTTTTCCGATTCCTTTTGGGCCTCCTTGTTTTGCTCTGCTAGCATAATATCTCATTGAACTTGTCTAGCTCTTGGTTAGCAATCTATCTGACCTTCTTTGGGATCCACATACATCGGTGTGTCTTTTGGGCTGCTACTAGTGATTTTGGGAGCCATACACTTAGGAGTGTTTTTTATTCTGATTGCAATGAAGAGGATTGGTTGTTCCTCCTTGCCCTCATTGGATGGCTGACCTACTTCTATGTTGGCTTCTCTAGTTCCATCATTCAATCATTGCGGACCCATTGTGGACGAGTACTACATGGATGTGATGCTTGAGTAGTAGACTTCCATGTGGATATTCTTCTCTTTTAGTAGGTTAACTTATAAGCATTATTCTCACTTCTCTCTTGGATTCATTTCTCATGGGAAAGGTGATTATATCATCATGCAACACATCCTTATTTTAAGTCGATTCTAGACTAGGGCATTCTTTGGGCATGTTGTCCATTGATTCATTGTCTGACTTCATTTATAGGGTCTCTTTCTCAAGCTTTGTAACCTCATGAATGTGAGAAGGCATCTCTTCTAATAAGCTAAAGATTTCCTTATGCTCTATTTTGGAAGATATCTATCCTTGTGCTAGATGAATGCTCACTTCGTTCTTAATGATCCAATATTGTCCTAGGATCAGATTTTCTATTAAGTCCTCATCTTTGCATACCAAAACTCATTGCTCCATAGTGGAATTTCCTAGGTGCAGGGATATTAGGGCTTCTCCAACACATCCTATAACTTGGCCTCCAATTCTTGCCATGCACGCTTTAGTGAGACTTATGGTTGTTTGAAGATGTGTAATCAACATCATTCATTTGCAGCTTAGGGCTCATAGTAACTATTAACTGGTACTCTGTGGTTCCAATCCCTAGGTTTAAATATGGTTGGGATATACCAAGGTTCTCCTTGCTGGCTTTATGGACTTGGTAATTGGCCATAGGTATGGGTTCTTCTCCTTGTAGATATCATTCATCCCTTTGTTTTATCCGCTCCTTCTGTTTCTTGATATGCTCTAGGGATTCTTAAAAGTGTGCTTCTTCCCTAACTCTCTCTTCTTCTTTCTTTTGATTCTGAGCTCCTATGAGTCATGTTAACATGTGATCTGTCAATGGCTCTCCATATATCATTTTACTTGACAACCACTTATGTAGTTAGGAAGTATATCTCCATCTAATGTGGCTAGATTCACTACTCTACTAGTTGAGATTCTATTATTTAGTAAGGGTCTGTATTTGCATTTCTGAAGTTTCTTTGCATGTTGCTTCAACGTATACACGAAGAATAAATCTCCTTCTTTCAATACTTTATCTTTGATGTGTGCATCATAATACGCTTTTTGTCTCCTTTTAGCAGCATAAATTCCCACAAGTGCTTGTAGTCTTGTCTCGCATAACTTCTCATCTGCTCGAGTTGCTTGGATAGTTCATGTCCTGTCCACTCGTACTATTGTGCTACTCGTAAAGTAGGTACCAAAAAGTCGATTGGCAAGATTGCATTTTGTCCATAAACTAGGTTATGCGAGAAAAGATGTTCTCAAAAAGGAACTTGGCTGTGGTTTGAGCATCCTTCTTTCTAGTTTCTTTTGCTTCTACCCATTTAGTTAGATAATCTTTCACCATTATTATGTACTTAGTGTGTGATCCTTTGGCTAGTGGGTTAATTGGTCGTATGAAATCGATACCCCATTTGGAAAAGGTTCTCGCACAAACCATCGATCTTAGGGGCATGTCATCTCTTTTAATAGGGTACTTAGCTCTTTGGCATACCTCATAACTTTGTACGTAGGTGTCTGCATCCATGTGTAGAGTAAGCTTGCAAGGAGAATCATTTTTATAGTTCTTTCGGCCAAAAAATGTCCTCCTATAGCACCTGCATGCACCACTTGAAATATGGGTGAGTACTCTCCTTCATGCGCACATAGTCATAGTTGATTGTCTTTTCCTCTTTTGAATAATTGCCTCCCCAATATAACATAGTCCTTACTCATTTCTTCTAGGGATTGCTTCCTAACTAGGTTTGCTCCTTCCTCATGCGTGCGTGTTTTTAAGAATTTCACCAATGTCTTACTCTATTCTGGTGCTATCATGGAGAATTGGAGTGAGCTATAGTCTTTTGGAGTATGTTCGTGACATTTCGAGCAACTACCAACATAATTGTTGAGAGTGATGGTTGGATGCACTCAGAAAATTGAGTTGGTACTGCTAATCTTGCTTTGCACCAGCCCTCTTTGATCTTTTCCTTTGTTTCTACTCCTTGATGATGCAGCGAAGAATGAGTCTTGCAGAAAATATAAGACAGTGCTCTAACTGTTCTGAAAAAATTTCACCGAAATTTCACTGGACCGAAATTTCACCAGACTGTCACTGTACTGTTACCGTAATTGTACCGGAATTGTACCAGAATGAACTATAATTTTGTTTATAATTACTTCAAGTGAACATACATGAAGTAAGTAAGTGACACATGAACTCTCTTAACTAACAGAACTTTTTCTGAAGTTTAAGAAAAAACTTCTCTAGTTCAGACAGCCTCTTTTCGGTCAGACTTTGTGCAGTGTATAGATATCTTTTCCACCGGAAAAATTGATCAACTAAAAGTAGAGATATCTGGCTATAGAGTGAGCAATTTCTTATAAGAAACTTTGCATTACTCTGCAAGATCTACTTCGTTCTTCTACCAGAAAATTACTAGTTTATCGTAAGAACTGCAACAGTGAACACTTTGACTGTAATTTCTTGAAATTGACTGAATCAAGTTGCTTCAAACTTTGTGTGTTTGTGATATGCTTAGAGCTGAATCCTTCAAGCTTTGAATCACTTGATATGGTTCAGTAGATCCTGAGATATACTTCTTCAAGGTTGACAGACTTGAAGATAATGACTCAGAGAATCACAGAGTAAATGAATGTAGGTATTTGTATTAGATCATGTAAATGTACATTCCCACTGGCATGATAAACATAGCTCAATGGTACTCAGAGGTGTAGGCTATAGAGTAGACCTCACAACCTCAGTGATTGATACAGTACTGCCTCGGGGTTATTGGAGCGCCTTTCGCGACATTTTCCTCTGTAGCTTTTATAGGAATTGAGTGATGACTTGAATTAGAATTTAAATCAATCTCCTAAAATTTCTCACCTAAAGAAGAATTGATTGAGATATTCTCTCGATCAATCAACCGCCTTTTCACGACTTCCAATCAATTCGGCGTGATTGCATAATGATGCGCCAGGTCATTTATATTTTTACAATAGATAAATTGGTAAGAAATCATAGGCATAAGTTCCTATGGTCTTCGCGTCATGTATAGTCTTCAACGTAGATATCCAAGCCAAATGTGAAGGCTTGTGTTGCACCAACAGCTCCCCCTCAAGCCAAACATTTTGGCTCAAGTCTTCATCTCTAGTCTTCAATTATTTCCTACAATCCAATCATGGATTTAAATCTGCATAGCTTGCTTCCATCCAGAGCTTTAGTGAGTAAATCTGCACATTGCATGTTAGTGGACACATAAGTCAACTGAATGTCTTTGCATAGCAACTTCTCTCTCACATAGTGGTAATGAACCTCTATGTGTTTGGTTCTGGCATGATATATTGGATTAGCTGCTAAGTGAAGAGAACTTGTGTTATCTCCAAAGATAACTGGAGGCCTTGTGTATAAGCCTAGTTCTGTATACAAAAGCTTCAACCAGATAGCTTCTTGAGTGGCATTTGCTAGCCCTCTATATTCTGCCTCAGTAGATGACAAAGCTACTGTGGGTTGTTTCTTGGCTGACCAAGAAATTGGTTTATCACCTGCAAAACATATGTAACCAGATGTACTTCTCCTGTCATCCTTGCAACCTGCCCAATCTGCATCTGAATACACTTTAATATCAATGTCTGATGTATAAGGAAAGTACAAACCATGGTTCTGAGTTCCCTTTAGATACTTCAAAATCTTCTTTGCTGCTTCTAGGTGAGGTACCCTTGGTTTGTGCATGAATTGGCTAAGCACACTAACACCATATGATATATCAATCCTGGTTAAGGTAGCATAATTAAGACTTCCTACCAAACTTTGGTAACCTGTAATATCTTTGAGTTCTTCTCCTTCATGTGCACTGAGTCTGTGGTTGACTTCCATAGGAATGTTTGAGACTTTAGCTTCCTGCAAATTAAACTTCTTGACCATGTCCTGAATGTACTTCTTCTGAGTAATAAAGATACCTGAATTTGTGTAGATCAATTCAAGTCCTAAGAAGTATTTCAATAACCCAAGATCATTGATCTTGAATTCCTTCATCATCTGTCCTTTGATGTGTCTAATTCCCTGAACATCATTTCCTGTAATAATGATGTCATCAACATAGACACATAAATATATTACTTCTGTACTACTCCTCTTTATGAACAGAGAAGTGTCAGCTTTACTCATCACAAATCCTTGATCTTGGAGATATGTTGTCAACCTGTAATTCCATGCTCTAGGTGCCTGCTTTAAACCATACAGAGCCTTCTTCAATTTACAAACATGATTTACCTTATTAGGATTTTCATAGCCAAGTGGTTGTGACATGTAGACTTCTTCAGATATCCATCCATTCAAGAATGCATTCTTCACATCCAATTGGTACATGTTCCAATTCTTGTATGCAGCTACACTCACCATAACTCTGATAGTTAGCATCTTAGCCACCGGAGAAAATGTCTCCTCATAATCAATGCCTTGGGTTTGTGCAAAACCCTTGGCTACCAACCTAGCTTTATACCTGTTTATTGTACCATCTGAATTTCTTTTGAGTTTGTAGATCCATCTGGATCCTATCACCTTCATAGACTCTTTCTTGGGTACTAAGTCCCAAGTATCACTCTCTTTGAGAGCCTGCATTTCTTCATCCATTGCTTCCTTCCATTCTGATTTAGTGATTGCTTCTTCAAATGAATCTGGTTCTTCACTCAAGAGATCTTTTGCAAGATATACATTGTGCTTAGTTACCAGTGAAGTATCATACCCATACCTAATAGGTTTTTTCTTTTCTCTCTGAGATCTCCTCACAGCTTGAGTTGAGGATTCTGGATTGTCTTCTAGTTGCTTCATCTTCATCTTCCCTTTGGATTTCCAAGTCTTGAATTCTTCAATGTTGATGGTGTTTTCATCATCTGAGCTTGTGTCCTCTTTCTGAATTGGTTCTTGCCTGATAAGCTTGGGAAAGTCTTCTTCCATGTCATAAGGTAGGCTAACTTTCCTGCACTCATTTTCATACCATGAATCATTTTCATCAAAGATAACATCTCTGCTTACCTTGAAACCTTTGTTTGAGGGGTTGTAGAATCTGTATCCTTTCTGGTTCAAGTCATAACCAATGAAGATACACTTTTCAGCTTTAGGGTCTAGCTTTCCTCTTACCTGTGAGGGAATATGCACATATGCAACACACCCAAAGATTTTGCAATGATCCAGAGATGGTCTCTTACCATGCCAAGCCTCATAGGGTGTCATTCCATCAAGTGTCTTTGATGGCAACCTGTTAATTAGATATGTGGCAGTAGATACACTCTCTGCCCAAAGGTAATTTGGCAATTTCTTTTCATTAAGCATAGACCTCGCTGTTTCTACAATGAGTCTATTCCTTCTTTCAGCTACCCCATTTTGTTCAGGTGAGTACCTTGTAGTGATCTCCCTCTTGATGCCTCTTTCCTGCAAGAAATCTTCAAAGTCATTTGAGAAGTATTCTCCTCCACCATCTGACCTTAGCTTCTTTAAGTTTCTTCCTGTTTGGTTTTCAACCAGTGCAAGATACCTTTTCAAACAATTAAATACTTCATCTTTATGCTTCATGAAGTATAAGACTGTCCACCTGCTATAGTCATCAATAAAGGACACATAGTACCTTGATCCAGATAAGGATGGCTCCTTGCTAGGTCCCCAAACATCTGTATGCACTAATTCTAGATAATATTTATGCATGAAACCTTTCTTGGTATAAGGCAACCTGTGTGACTTACCGAATTGACAAGCTTCACACTTGTATATCATGTGTTGCTTGGATATATTAGGTATCCCAAGCACACATTGATCCCTGCACATTTGCTTTAAGGTTCTTTCACCAATGTGACCTAACCTCTTATGCCAAATCTCCAATTCCGATAGCATTTGATCCTTGTAATTGTACAGAGCAATGTTTTTGGTGTCTTCAAGCTCAAAAGTAAATAACCTACCTGATTTTTCTCCCTTGGCTATTCTTCTGAATCCATGTCTTGGATCCTCCACATATGCACCATGTTGAGTGAACCTGACCTGTAGACCTTTTTCTACAATCTGACCTACACTCATCAGATTCTTGGTGATTGTTGGAACATACAATACTCTGCTCAATAAATTCTGATTACCATCACTGGTTTTGACATTACCTACTTTAACAACTGAATGTTTAGTGTCATCACCTGTCTGCACTTGGTGCTTGCCTTTAGGTTCTTCCAAATCAGAAAGTAATGCAACATTTCCAGCTACATGATTAGAGCAACCTGAATCATATAGAATAAGTGATCATCATTGATACCTGACTTAGATGTCATGTTCATGATCAACAGGGAATCATCTTGCTCCTCTGCATAATTGTTGTAGTCTTTCCTAATTTTGTATCCACCTTGATAGTTGCCATTGTGATTGTAGTTGTTGTTATAATTATTGTTGTAGCCATGGTAGCCCTGAGATTGGTTGAATCTGCCTCTGCCTTGAGAATATCCTCCTCTTTGGTGACCTCTTCCTCTTTGGTTCTTGTAATTTTTGTAGCATTCATCTGTAGTATGGTTAGACAAGCCACAGATATTGCATGGAGAATGATTGTAGGGTCTCCCCCTACCTTGCTTACCTCCTCTGCCCCTACCTCTAGATGATCTACCTCTCCCTGCATAGTTTGCTTGGGTGGTAGAGCCTTCTTCATCAACCTTCTTGCTTTTACCTTTATCTTTTACCTTTTTATCAGTATAAAGGGCAGAAGAGTTGTTACCTTTTGATTGTTCTCCATTCTTTGTGATCTTTGCTTCATGTGTAAAGAGTTGTCCAATCAGAGTTGTTAGATCAGGTGCTTGGATGTCCATGTACAAGTCCATTGCTGTGGTAAAGCTCTCCCACTTGTCATCTGCCTTTAGTCCATTGATCACTTGTCTGACTATTTGTTCCTCTTCAATCTCTTCTCCAATACTTGCCAGTTGATCTGCAATGTCTTTGACTTTGGTGACAAAATCTGAGACACATTGTTTTGATTGCTTCCTGAGAGTTGTAAACTCAATCCATAGCTGATTCTTTCTGGCCCTTGTGCTTGATGAAAAATATGTTGACAAGGTTTCCCAAGTCTCTTGGGAAGTTTTGCAATTCCTTACATGAGGTAGAAGGAAATCAGAAATAGAGTTTAGAAGATATGACCTTGCCAAAGCATCTTTTGCACACCATTGATTTAGCTTCTCATGTTCATCCTTTGTAGGTAGGCCTCTGGTCTTGAATGAGGGCAATTCCTCATCTCCTGATATGTATCCAAATAAGCTTCTTCCTTGTAGATAGGTCTTCATTCTCAATGACCAAGCCTGGTAATTATTTCTATCCAATTTGTCAATGAAGGAAGGGAAACCATCACCCATGATTACCTTATGTGCTCTGATACCACTGTTGAGAGTGATGGTTGGATGCACTCAGAAAATTGAGTTGGTACTGCTAATCCTGCTTTGCACCAGCCCTCTTTGATCTTTTCCTTTGTTTCTACTCCTTGATGATGCAGCGAAGACTGAGTCTTGCGGAAAATATAAGACAGTGCTCTAACTGTTCTGAAAAAATTTCACCGAAATTTCACTGGACCGAAATTTCACCAGACTGTCACTGTACTGTTACCGTAATTGTACCGGAATTGTACCAGAATGAACTATAATTTTGTTTATAATTACTTCAAGTGAACATACATGAAGTAAGTAAGTGACACATGAACTCTCTTAACTAACAGAACTTTTTCTGAAGTTCAAGAAAAAACTTCTCTAGTTCAGACAGCCTCTTTTCGGTCAGACTTTGTGCAGTGTATAGATATCTTTTCCACCGGAAAAATTGATCAACTAAAAGTAGAGATATCTGGCTATAGAGTGAGCAATTTCTTATAAGAAACTTTGCATTACTCTGCAAGATCTACTTCGTTCTTCTACCGGAAAATTACTAGTTTACCGTAAGAACTGCAACAGTGAACACTTTGACTGTAATTTCTTGAAATTGACTGAATCAAGTTGCTTCAAACTTTGTGTGTTTGTGATATGCTTAGAGCTGAATCCTTCAAGCTTTGAATCACTTGATATGGTTCAGTAGATCCTGAGATATACTTCTTCAAGGTTGACAGACTTGAAGATAATGACTCAGAGAATAACAGAGTAAATGAATGTAAGTATTTGTATTAGATCATGTAAATGTACATTCCCACTGGCATGATAAACATAGCTCAATGGTACTCAGAGGTGTAGGCTATAGAGTAGACCTCACAACCTCAGTGATTGATACAGTACTGCCTCGGGGTTATTGGAGCGCCTTTCGCGACATTTTCCTCTGTAGCTTTTATAGGAATTGAGTGATGACTTGAATTAGAATTTAAATCAATCTCCTAAAATTTCTCACCTAAAGAAGAATTGATTGAGATATTCTCTCGATCAATCAACCGCCTTTTCACGACTTCCAATCAATTCGGCGTGATTGCATAATGATGCGCCAGGTCATTTATATTTTTACAATAGATAAATTGGTAAGAAATCATAGGCATAAGTTCCTATGGTCTTCGCGTCATGTATAGTCTTCAACGTAGATATCCAAGCCAAATGTGAAGGCTTGTGTTGCACCAACAGCTCCCCCTCAAGCCAAACATTTTGGCTCAAGTCTTCATCTCTAGTCTTCAATTATTTCCTACAATCCAATCATGGATTTAAATCTGCATAGCTTGCTTCCATCCAGAGCTTTAGTGAGTAAATCTACACATTGCATGTTAGTGGACACATAAGTCAACTGAATGTCTTTGCATAGCAACTTCTCTCTCACATAGTGGTAATGAACCTCTATGTGTTTGGTTCTGGCATGATATATTGGATTAGCTGCTAAGTGAAGAGAACTTGTGTTATCTCCAAAGATAACTGGAGGCCTTGTGTATAAGCCTAGTTCTGTATACAAAAGCTTCAACCAGATAGCTTCTTGAGTGGCATTTGCTAGCCCTCTATATTCTGCCTCAGTAGATGACAAAGCTACTGTGGGTTGTTTCTTGGCTGACCAAGAAATTGGTTTATCACGAACATCCTTAGGTATATCAAGCCAATACACTCCCATTCATTTTAATTCCCTTAGTGTTCCATGGGTTCGCTTGTGCATTCTCCATCTATTTATGTGAGCTTGCTCAATCAAGTTCTTTTTTTTTTCCTTCATCTACATATCTTGACAATACACCATTAGGTTCTTTATGGTACACACTTCCAGCCACAATGTGCAAGTTGCTCGATTGTAGAATTCCCTTCCTAGCCTCCTTGTTAATTGGGTGTTGGGCTCCATGGGTGAGTATTCGAATTAACTTCTCTACCAACTTAGGATATACTTCCAAGTTGAACAAATAAGTGTCTAGTAAATCATATGCTTCTCCATTAGGTGGTTCTCCATGTGTTAACTTAGATAGATGATAAGCTCTTACGAGGGTATTTCCCTTTTTTACCACAACTTCGAAGTTAAACTCCATTAGTAACAATAACCATCCTACTAGCCTTCTCGTATTATAACGCTTATTGACAAAGTACAATAAGGCTTTATGGTCTATGAAGAACTTGAAATTGTTGGTTAGAAGGTAGTATCTAAATTTTTTCACTACGTACACCATTCCTAAACCTTCTTGTTCCATAGTTCTATAGTTTCTTTCAGCTTGATTGAGTTTTCTGCTCGCATAGGCAATAGGGTGGTTCAATTTTCCTTCATTTGTAGGTTGAGCTAGAATGCATCCTATTGCATAGTTGGAGGCATCTACATGGATATGAAAAGGCTTATTCTAGTTGGGTGTTTTCAAAATAGGTGCTATGCTGAGTCGTTTTTTAGTTCATTAAACGCTCTCTCACATTCCTCCATCCACGTGAATTGGGTTAATAATTCATAGAGTGGCTTGGCAATTATGGCATACATATGAGTAAATCTACGATAGCAGCCATAATGACCCATTAATGCTTGCACTTCCTTCACATTTTTTGGTCTTGGAAGCTCTAGGATTACTTTACTTTTATCCTCGTCAGTAGAGATTATGTTCCTAGATACAATGTGTCCTAGTAGTTTTCCTTGTCTCACCATAAAGACGCATTTCTGAGGATTCACGCACACTCTATATTGTCGACACTTCTCAAATATCCTTCACAACTCCGGAATGTGCTCTTGTCTCTGACGTGAGTACGTGCGTAAGTCTTCTACATATACTTCCATACTCTTCCTTATAAATTCTTTAAAGATGTGACACATCAGCCTTTGGAAAGTAGTAGGGGCATTCGTGAGTCCAAAATGCATCACCCTAAAAGCATAGAATCCCCATTCATTTGTGAATGCAGTCTTTTGTTGGTCCCTTGCAGCCATAGCCACTTGCTTGTATCCAAAGAATCCATCTAGGAAGCTATAGACTTCCTTAGCTGCAACTCTTTCCAAGAGATGATCAGTGATATGTAATAAGTAGCTATCACGGATCGTGGCTGTGTTTACTTTCTTTAGGTTAATACACACTCTTAATTTCCCATTCTTTTTGGGTACTACCACTAATGGTGACACCCATTCCGTGTGTTCTATCTCTTAAATAAATCTGGCTGCTAATAGCTTTTCTATCTCTTCCTTAATTTTTGTTGAATAGACATCATTATAAGTGTAAGGGTGTTGCTTTGATGGTTTTGCATCAAGTGTCATCGATATTTGATGAGAACAAATGGATGGTTCCACACCTTTAAGGTCCTTGTAGGTCCATGCAAACACATCTCCATACTCTCAAATCAGTCTTTTCAATTCTTCTTCCTCTTCATGTGACACATCGTTTCCTATGTACGTACATCTTTCTTCCCCATCTTCCATGGTCACTATTACTTTCTTCGTTTTTTCCTTGTTTTCATATGCTTCTCCTTCTCTTGCCTCTCTCTTAGGCATGTGAATGGCTATCTTCCTCTCCTCTACTTCATATCTCTTGAAGTGCTCTAGGACTTCAAAAAGGTCTGGCTTTTGTTCTACCTTATCTAACATTTCCTCATGGTTTGGTCTCCTTTGAGCTGCTTCTATTGCTAACACCTTGAGTGTTCCTTCTTTGTCATCCGCTTGAATTGCTTCTAAATACCATTCCTCCGAATCGAACTCTGGCTCCATCTCTATGCTTTCATACTCTTCATTCCATTCTTTTTCTAAAACCTCTCCTACTTCTACTTCCTGAAGGACTACCATGTACAAAATTACATCATAACCTTCTTCATCTACGCATCCATTCATGGTTAATACATCTTCATTTATGCATACATCCAAGGTGGCTAGAATCTCCATCCAACCTTGTGGCTCAAATGCTTCATTAGGGAAAACTTGAGGCACATACATAAGATCCTCTATGAGTCGGTAATTTTGATGTCTGATAGGCCATATTTGAGTGTTTTTTCTCTTCTCTCTTTGCTTCCTTACACATCCATAATTAAGAATCTTCTTGCATCCATGATTGGTCCCTTGAACCGACACTATGAATTGACAAGTCATCATCTTCCTTGTGTACGGGGTTCCATTGTAGTGGCGATACATCCCTATATGAGAATGTATGCAAATTTATCTTGGTAATAGTTCCTTGATGTTGTAGGTATAAAGTATCTCTTCCCTAGTCTTGTACTACTCTGAATTGTCTCATGAATGGTGGTCCTAATATCATTTCATAGTTATTTGCTTTTCCAAATTGACATACAGCTAGTGTGTGCTCAAACTCCACTCCGCAGGTAGTTAACTTAATTTTCTCCAATATTCCGAGGGGTCTCTCTACATGGCCATCTGCTAAATGAAGGTTCATACGTGTTGGTTGTAGGGCTAGCTTTCCCTATTTCTCCCAAATCTCTTTGGTGGCTATGCCTATACCTGCTCCTGTGTCATGAATGGATTTAGTCATGTATCCATTATATGTGATGGATAAACATGTGTTACCCTCATCTCCTTCACTAAATTCTCCGACTTTATCCATAGGGATTTGTATAGTAGAAGGGGCTTCAATTTCTTTCTTTTCCTTTTTATTCTCCTCATTCTCTAATTCAATTGTCCCGCTAACTATTTCCATATTTGCGGTTCGGCTTGTAGTAATTCTTCGATGGTCAAGCAAAGCTTTGGCATGCACGCTTTGGTCATCCAAATTTTGCTAGTTTGCTATGCCTACAGAAATATGAAATGGTGTCCTCTTTGCCCAAACTTGAGGCACTGGGAAAAAATGTTTGTGAAGGCTATATTTGGGCAAAATGCAGCGATCCTCATTTCCAAAAGATGGTTTAGTTTGGGCTACTTAGAAATTGAAGCTTGTACATAGTGATGTTTATGATCCTTTGTAGACACCTTCTTTTGGAAATTATCTTTACTTCGTGACTTTCATTGATGATTTTTCTACGCATGCATGGGTATATCCATTGAAGGCAAAGTCCGAAGTGTTCATGTGCTTCAAATAGTTTTTGGTTTTGGCTCAAAATCTTTCAGCATGTAAAATGAGTGGTTCACTCCAATCTGGCACGATGGACACTTGATAAAGAGTGGCATGTTCCATAGGTGGTTTAGTGCAACAGATTGGGCATTCCTTGCAAAACCTATGAACATCTGCTTCCATATTTGGCCAATGCACTCCGAGTTTCCTTACTGTTTGTAGGGTTCGTTTCTTTGAGTAGTGTTGCTCTAGTGCACCTACATGTGCTAATTGCAACCATTTAGCACACTCATCTTCTTCCTGCTTCCAGCCATGATCTGATATTTGTGGGCTTTTACTACCTCTCTATCTTGAGTGTTTATGATTGGATGGCTAGGCCCATATGTCAACACTGGCACTAGTGGCTTAGCCCACTGAGGTACAACTTCCAAATTAAACAAGTAAGCATCAGGAAGGTCATCTTATACTTTTTGTGGGGCTTCTCCAGATGTGAGCCTAGAGAGCTGGCCTGCTCTCAAGTGAGTCTTTCCTTTCCTTACCACAACCTCAAAGTCGTATTCCATTAGTAAGAGGAGCCAGCTTACTAATCTACCTGTATTGCATGGCTTGTTCACGAGATATAACAATGCCTGATGGTCGGTAAAAAATTTAAATTTATTTGGAAGCAAATAGTGTCTAAACTTCTTAACCGCATATACCATGCCTAATCCTTATCTCTCAGTAGTGGTATAATTTCGTTCAGCCGCATTCAACTCTCTACTGGCATAGGCAATGGGAAGATCCATATTACCTTCACCTATAGGTTGTGCAAGCATACACCCAATAGCATAATTGGATGGCTACATCCATTGTTGCTAAAATTTCTGCTGAGCCGTGAGGTTCAAATTCTTCGTCAGGGAATACTATAGGTGCATAGGCTGGGTCTTGAAATGATCTATTGGTTTCCTTTGCACCTATCTCTCTGGCTTTCTCTCGGTTCTCCTCTTCTACAGCTACTTTACACATCCATATAGTGTGTGTCTTCATGCATCTATGAGGATCCTGATCCTATGGAATGCACTGACTCAGTATCATCTTTAGCTCTATGGATGGGATTCCATTGGATAGGGGGTACGTTCCTATGAGAGTAATCCTTGAGATTGACTTTGGTTGTAACACCTAGGTGTTGCAAATACAAGGAATTGGTTGCCCAATCCTGTACCACTTGCAACTATCGCATTATGCGAATGTATGCTTTTGATGGTGATTTTCAAGACTACATAACACTATATAACAACATGTTTGGTTCACTTCAAGGTATCCTTCACCTAGTTTTCAACACAAGCTTGGAGCTTGGACCTCAATAGAGGTGGTGTTTCTTCCAGCACATGGGGCAGCCATGGTGCTAACTTGAAGCATGTTGAGGAGCAGCTATGGAGTTCTTCTTAATGATTCTTCTTGGAGAAGATGAAGGGTGTGCTCACACTCTAGCTTATGGAGAGGAGGTTATCTCTTGTTCATGGCAAAAAGACTTGTTCATTAGCAGCTTGATGGTGAGGATCGGCCATGTACATGTTGTAGTTGAAGATTATCTTCTACAAGAGGATGTCGGGCTACGTCAAAGACATTGGATGGTGGTTAACATAAGATTTACATCTTATGTTAAGTATTCAGGTACATATTCTCTTTATGCACACAGGTACTACTTGAAGTTTATGGAGGCGGTGGGGTTCATATCAGGAGGAGTGTTCGCATGAGTTTGAGGTGTTTGAGAAGGTGTGTTCGCATGAGTTTGAGGATTTCCGGCAACAAACTTGTTAGCATTCTTTGCTACTTTTTAAGTATGTGATCTTTTCACACATGTATCTGACTTAGGGTCTTCCATAGCCTAAGTTTAGATGAGGGTTTGTTGATTATCAGATTCACACTGATCCTTCCTCTTTCAGTCACTCATATTCACTCTTCTATAACCTATAAGGTCACACATCTCATGTATATTCAGATTTCTGCCCATACATCTGAATATGTTTGTTACATTGTACATTCACTCTTCCATCTAAGCGATGGCTTAGGTAACACCTTACACATGTCGTCTATTCTTTCTCTATCTTTATCTCATCATCTATATGATTAAGTTGTGGTATGTTCATGTTTTGTCAATATTGAAGATTGCTAGATTCTATGTTGATGGTGGACCTATGGAACCATGGACCTGTGATATGAGCCCAGGGCCTACCTCACTTCCAACAAGCAGGGGCCAAGTTATTGGAAGCTTTAAAAGCAGTTTTAGCATGGTTGACTCTAGAACCACTTGTGGAGAAAATTGACTCCAATACACTCCAATACACACAGCGGAAGTTAGAGAATCTCTTTTAGAATCTTCCCTATAAGACACATGCTTACTAAAACCTGATTCAGTCATAACTCAGAGATCCAATGGCTCTAAAAATTGTTCCACACATAGTAGACACTTATAGATTTCTAAAAAGCTATAGAACACTCCATTTGGAGTCCATATGATCAGGTAACCGACTTCATAAAGATAGACTACCTATCATCTTTGGTTAAGCAAAAAACTGAGGTTCGCAAGAAATGTCCCCAATCACTACTAGAGAATCATATGATAGAGATATTTGAGATACAGAGTGTATGAGAGACAAGCGTTCCAAGAAGATATCATATGCATTAATTGCATAAGTACATAGAGAGATATCACCTTCAGAATGTGGTTGTGTAAAGAAAAGGTATGCGGGTGGAATACCTTTGTGCCTTGTAGCATAGAAATGAGGTACCTTCTGATATCCATTGGTGAGATAATGACTAGAATATGCTTCCACATCATGTCCTTGTCATCTCCACAAATTTCCATGTTCAAATAACATCTATATATAGATGTCTGGGCATGGACCTTTTCACCTACCCTTGCATCTTCTCTCACCTTTGACCTTTCACTTCATGTCCTTTGTCTTTCCATTGCCTTGAATGACTTTTGGTGCTCCATATCACTCGATATGGATAAGGTCACGACTGATTTGAGTATTCCATCTCTCTAAATATATTTTGGCTTTTATCCAAGCCATAAATACAAATGCCCTTTTTAATTCAACACTCTACTCTAAGGTTATGAGTGTAGGCTTTATATTTTCAAGGCCTAGCTTCCTTTTGGGCTTACAAAAAATGCATAAATGATGAAGAGGTACATAATGAATGGTGAGTATGTGTCAAGCCTCACAATTGGAGCTTGCACATGTTCCGTATTTTTCAACACTCCCCCTCAAGCTACAATTGGTACTCCATGCTACTCTCTAATTCTCCTCCTATTTGTCTTTTGCTTCTATTGCCCTTGTATCTCTTCCTTTCAATTTTTTCGTGATTTTCTTTGTTTGCTTTCAAGATTCTTTGGCTTCTTTTAGCTTCATGCTTTGCTTCTTTCGCTCTTCACAAGGGCTCTTCTTCAATCCCTATCAAGGAACATGCTTCATACAAACTCATAGAATGAAATGAGATCACCTTGGTTGTACTTATTGTTGGTGCAGGGCAATCAACAATTGAAGTTTTGGGTGAAGAATTGAAGTCAAGGACTGAAGAAAAGACCAAGTCATGAAGCGTGAAGGAAGTGCATATCCAAGAGATAAAGATGTGTATACATATATACATTAATTTAGAATTAGTTCATCATATACTTTTGTATAGTCATGAGCTTGTAAATATTTGCCTATATATACAAGAAAAATGTCGGGGCAAATATGACAGATTGTGTAAGAACAAGTTTGGAAGAGAATTAGAGTTCATTAGAAACTTTACAAGTGAATAGAATCTCTCTTATCACTCAAATCTAAATTTTCTCAGAAATGGAAAATGTTGCACCGGATCTTCCTGATTATTCTCCTTCTGTGTTGAATCTTTTGTGAAATGATTTTGTACAAGTCTAAGTCTATAGCTGATTGACCTCTGTACAAATTTTCAGCTTCTCATTGTGATCAGGCTCAGAGAATTGAGTGTAGGAACATTCATATGTGAAGAAGTGCTCATTGTTTTCTGAAATAGGCATAATCTCGATGATCAAAGATTTGATCATTTCTCAGTACACAATTTAAAGTTTTGCATGAGTGAGGATTCAAAATCTAAGTTGGAAGGTAAACCATCTATGGCTAAAAGCATTTGCATAAACGGGTTCTAGATTGAGACAACCAAGTGTTAAAATTTACAGGTGTCTAAATCGACTTCTCAGAAGAACAATTTTAGACATAGGTGACTTGTTAAGTCCATTTCTCAAGATCTACTGAGTCTTTTGGAATGATTTAACTTGGAAAATGTGCTCAAAGTATAGGAAACACCTTGTGCAAGGTTTTATAAAAACCGTTACACATTTGATAAGCCAATGAGAGAGATATGTATAGCAGACTTTCTGTAAAATCATCTTCTTCACAGTTTGATCAAAATTTTGGTAATTGATCATTGATCCTCTAAAATTGGTGAACGTTTTGAGTTACTCTTGATATAGAAGTGTTCTAAATTCAAGAGTAGCTTGTTCTTTTAGAGATTAGCACTCTCGATTAGTGGTATCAGAGCAGGAAGCATCAGAATTGAAGAAAGGAGGATCTCGACTGCTGCGGTCATAAAGAATTCAACATCTGAAGGTTCAAAAGGTGAAAGCTTGAGGGCAAACCTTGAGAAGGATATCATACTACATCAAGGAAGAAAAAAGGAATATTAGTCGAAGTAAAGGTATATCTATCACTTACAAAGTTTGAAGATTTCAATACACAGGTGAAGAAAGGATGGGAGATTCTCTTTAGATAGAGAAGTTGGATAGAGAGAACTATCCAGCATGGTCAATAAGGATGGAAGCTCATCTTATGATCAAATACTTGATAGCTTATATTATAGGTGAAGAAGAAAAGCCTCAGTTCAGAGATCCTAGTGTTCCAACTAGGAGGAATTATTAGAATTGAAGAATTGGATGAAGAAAGATGCTCAATCTAGGAGCATTATCTATATGGCAGTTAATGAATACTTGCTACCTCACATTAGAGTTCTTGAAAGTGCAAGTGATATATGGAATGCTTTGGAGGAGCATTTCCAAAACACCACAAAGTCAAGGAACGCATCCTTGTGGGCAGAATTTACCACTTTCAAGAAGAAGACCTCTCAATCCATCTCACACTATGTAACAAGGATGAAGGACATTGGAGATGCATTAGGAGCAGTTGATGAAGACATTGAGGAGGATAAATTGGTAATCAAATCCTCACAGGTTTGAGAGGTGATGACAAATGGAAGCCATTCATTTTGTCTACTGAATTATTACTTGATCATTTCACTCCTGATTTGAATCAGTTGCTAGGACATATGCTTACCTTTGAGCAGGATGTCAAAAGTGAAAGTGATAAAAGTGCAGGTCAAGCAATGTATTCAAAGGATAAGAAGAACAATAGCAAAGGGAAGCAACAAGCAAATGAAGATGAAGGCACAACTAGCCAACCTAACTTCCTGAGAGGAAGAAGAGCTGGAAAAGGTAGAGGAAAAGGCAGGAGTAATAAAGATGGAGTCAAAGCTTGCTGGTAATCAAAACTTCAATTCAAGAGGAAGAGGTGGCATAAATCAAAGAGGTTATTTCAGAGGTAGAGGTAGTAGAGGTTATTTTTGAAGAAATGTAGGTAGAGGATTCCAAAGTCAACAATACAACAATACCTACTAAAATTATGTTTCAGATCTAAAGGAGGATTCAACATTGATAATGAATGCAACTTGTGAAAGGCAAAGTGAAGACCAAAGAGTCTTCTACATTGACTCAGGGTGTAGCAATCACCTGAGCGGTAACATAGCTTTGATGACTGATTTGGAAAATAAGGTAACTAATCATGTAGTTCAAACAAGTGACAATACAAAGCACAATGTGAAGTCAATTGGATCAGTGAAGGCCAAGGATGGAAGTACTCTCTTGAGTAAGGTTTTGTATGTTCCTACAATTCCTAAGAATGTGATAAGTGTAGGACAAATTGTGGAAAAAGGTTATGAAGTTAGGTTCACTAATGAAGGAGTGTTTGTGGAAGACCCTAGCAATGGGTATAATCAAATTGTTTCAGGAAAGAAAGAAGGAAGATTGTTCACATTGAAGATCCAAGGTAATGTTGGTCATGCTTTGTTCACTTACGGAGGACATAAGATCTCTAAGTTAGATCTTTGGCACAAGAGGCTTGGACATTTCAATGAAAGAGGTATCAAAGATATGGTTAATATTGGATCAGTGCTTGGATTGCCTAATGTTGCAGGTCAACATATGACATACAGATGTGAGGCATGTCAATTAGGTAAGACTCATAAGCAATGTTATTCCAATCATGGTTTTATGTATTTAGAAAAGCTTGAGTTGGTACACACAGATGTGTGGGGACCATCAAAAGATTTTAGTATCAATGGTTCAAAAATACTATGTAATTTATGTTGATGATGCTACCAGATGGATCACTATCTATGTGATCAAAGGTAAGTTAGAGGTATTCAATACATTCAAACATTATCATGTGTATGCAGAGAGAATTACAGGTTATAAGTTGAAGAGACTAAGGTCAGATGGAGGGGGAGAGTATTTCTGTAATGAGTTTAGTGATTACTTGTGCAATGCAGGTATAAAAAGGGAATTTACTTGTAGGTACTCTCGTCAACAAAATGGTGTAGTAGAGAGAAGAAATAGAACTCTCATTGAGTTTGCAAGGTCAATGATGAAGGAGAAAAATTGCCCTAATTATTTGTGGGTTGAGGCTATAAACACAACTACTTATTTGTTCAAGGTTACCATGTAAAGCTTTGAAGGGTATGACACCATATGAGGCATGGTGGGGTAAGAGGCCTACTCTAGATCATTGCAAAGTATTTGGATGTTTGGAATATGCATATGTGCCATCACAATTGACGTGTAAATTGGAGCCTAAAGCAGAAAAATATGTGTTTATTGGATATGATGATAAGCAGATGGGATATAGGTTGTGGAGTCCATCCACAAAACAATTTCTAGTTTCTAAGGATGTTACATTTGATGAGCAAGGTACTTGGTATGCAGGTACAATCAATATTTATGCAGGTGATGAAGAAATTGTGGATCAAAAGAAAGGTAAATCAAAGGTTCAGATATTTGATGAAGAGGAGAACAATGAAGTGCAGGTTGAAGTTGAAGAAGTTCCAAGGTTTGATCCAGAGTGTGATGAAACAGAAACCTCAAGGAGTGGAGAACTCAGAAGGTCAACAAGACATAAATGGCAACCTAGAAGGTATATTTATGAAACTTCTTTTTTGGCTACCAAAGATTATGCTTATATGATAAAAGCAGATGAAGACCCTTCTACATATGAAGAGGCAAAAGGCAAGGAAAATTGGGAGAAAGCTATGCAGGAAGAGTATGATGCATTGATGGAGAATGAGACTTGGGATTTGGTTCCTAAACCAAATAGCCAGAAGATCATTGGATGCAAATGGGTTTACAAGACAAAGAGATTTGCAGATGGAAGTGTGTCTAGATATAAAGCTAGACTTGTTGTGAAGGGCTTTGCTCAGACATATGGTATAGATTATGATGAGACCTATAGTCACAAATCAAGTGATGATGGATTCATTTACATGTGCATATATGTTGATGACATAATTCTTATAGGTACAGATGAGAAAGGCATTCAAAGCCTAAAGATGCAAATGGAGAAAGAGTTCAAGATTAGTGACTTGGGAGACTTGTCATATTTCTTGGGCATGGAGATCTCATACACTCAACATGGAGTGTATATAACTCAAGAAAGGTATTTGAAGAACTTGTTGATCAAGTTTAAAATGGATGATTGCAAGGTAGCACCTACTCCAATGGAGGTGAATCACAAATTGAGCAGATATGGTGGAGAAGAGTTCAAGGATATGAAGCTATATCAAAGTTTGGTTGGTAGTCTGATCTATGCTACATTAACTAGGCCTGACTTGTCATATGCAGTAGGAGTATTGTCTCAATTCATGCATTGTCCTAGGAAAGAACATTGGATTGCAGGACAAAGGGTGTTGAGGTACATTAAGGGTACACTCAAAGAAGGTTTGTATTATGGTTTTACATCAGATACAAACATCAAAATTTATAGTGATGCAGATTGGGGAGCTAAATCCTGATGATAGGAGGTCAACTTATGGATACTTGTGTTATGTGGGAGATAAGTTAACTTCTTGGTGTTCAAAGAAGCAACACACAGTTGCTTTGTCATCTACAGAAGCAGAATAAAAAGATATGGTTGAAGCTGCAAAGGAAGTGGTATGGCTTAAGACTTTGATCAAGAATTTTGACATCATTCAAAGTACACCCACTATTTATGGAGATAACATGAGTTCATTGTATTTCGCTGCTAACCCTATTTTTCAAGCTAGGACTAAACATATTGAGATTCAGTATCACTTTCTAAGAGAGAAGGTGATTGTTGGAACTCAAGGTCAAGGTTAAAACATGGAAGCACATCAAAGAAGTGGACATAGAAGAAGAGAGAGCAAGTAGGCAGCTCCAAGAAGTGTATGTCAGATTTTCAGAAGAAATACCTATAAAGGTAGTGATTTTCATCACTAAAAACCATTGTAAATACCATTTTCTATTTTTGTAACTCCATTTTGTTCAATCCAAGGAGTCCTCGAGCTTGAGGAGTATTAGAATCATCATCTCACCAATTTTCATAATTTTTAGACTCTGTTTGAGCCCTCAAATAAGCCCTGGAACCTGATTTTTAACTAGGCCAGACACTAGGTCTGGATAGGGCCAAAACTAGTCAAAAAATTATAAAAAGAGCTAGAGAGATCATTTTTGAGGTTAGCTTGTTAGAGAATAGAGCTTTTGTAAGAGAACTCTTTTGCAATCAAAGCTTTCCATTGCTCCTCTCTTTGATCTTACTTTGTGCACGTGTGTGTGTATGTGTGTGCATGTTTGTGTGCTTTCACTCACGCACTTGTGCCTTCACATGCTCGTGGTCTTCATACTGGTCTTCATGTCTCCGTAGATTGACAAGTAAAGGAGGTGGTGCTTACGCTTGAGCTACACCAAAATTTGGCACCGTTGCCAGGGAGAGAGCTTCGAGGACGAGCGTTGTGATGGTAAGATCGTAGATTTGCGACGTTGGAAGGTATAAAAACTGTCATTTTTGTTCATTTTCTATTTTTTCTTCTTCATCTTCATCATCATCACCATCTCCATCTTCTTCCATCTTCTTCTTCATAGAAATTTCTTGTTTTTTAGTGCAATTTCACCATTTTCATACCATCTTTCATGCATTATTGTGTGGGAAGGAGTTAGGAAGTGCAAGAGAGAGCAAGCGCTTGTGTTCTTTCATGATTTTCTACACATACGGAGCTCGCCATTGCTGGGCACTCAGAAATTTGAATTTCCCCCCAAAAAACATGATTCTGTGAAAAATTCAAAATTTTTTGAAAATCATGATTCTTTGTTTCCCGCCTAAAAGCCTTTTGAAAAGAACACCATTTTTTGAGCTCTATAGCTCGTTGGAAAGCTCGTTTTGAATCCTACACAGCTTCAACTGTTTTTTATAAGAATAATGCGTTGATTTTCAAATAGGATATTTTGAAGTTGACCCTCAGGTGGGACCAAGAACCCAAGGGGACTCTAAAGGATTTTGAACCATACTAAGGGGAAATTTTTGAGTCTTAACCAAAGCTTATGAACATAGATGCACCTTTGTCATATCGTACTCGTTCATGCTCTCATAGTGCCTCCTTTGCATCAGATTGCTATGCTATGGCTGCGTCTAGTCTCTGTGATGAGAATGAGCCTCTTTCTTTTGATGAAGCACAAAATTCAGATAATTGGATGGCTGCTATGCAATCAGAATATGATGCTATAATGAAGAGTGGTACATGGTCTTTATGTGACTTGCCTCCTGGCAAAAAGGCCATTGGCACTAAGTGGGTATACAAGCTGAAGCATAAACCTGATGATACAGTTGACAGGTATAAGGCTAGGCTTGTTGCAAAGGGTTATGCACAGGAACGAGGCATTGATTTTGATGAGACCTTTGCCCCTACATGTCGTATGACTACTGTTCGGAGCATCTGTGCACTTGCAGCCCATCATGGTTGGAATGTACATTAGTTGGACATTAAAACTGCATTTCTGAATGGTGACTTGCAAGAAGAAGTGTATGTTTTTCAGCCCCGTGGCTTTGTGCAGAAAGGGCATGAAAACCAGGTGTGCAGGTTAAAGAAGGCATTGAGAACAGTCCAACTGAAAGCACCTTATTTGTTAAGCGTGCAAATGATGTGCTTCTGATCATTGTTGTCTATGTTGACGACATGCTGCTCACTGGTCCTATTGAGAAGCATATTGCTGATTTTAAGGCTGATTTGCTTGCCTCATTTGAGATGTCAGATTTGGGGCATTTGCATCATTATTTGGGCATTTAGTTTATGCACGTTGATGGTGGAATGGCTTTGTGTCAAATGAAATATATTGACACATTATTGCAGCGTTTTGGCCTTGAACATTGTAAGCCTATCGCCACTCCTATGGAGACAGGTTTACGATTGAGTCTTCATCATGCTGGAGATGCATTTGATGCTGTTCTCTATCAGCAGGTTGTTGGATGCTTGATTTACTTATGCATTACTCGGCCAGATATTCAGTTTGCTGTCTCACAGATGAGCAGGTTTATGCATTGCCCAGGAGTCACACATTGGAAGGCGGTTAAGCGCATCTTTCGCTACTTGAGTGGTACTCAGCTAATTGGGTTGTTTTATCCCAAGGGGGGATCACTACCGCCAGATTTGCATGCTTTTTCTGACTCAGATTGGGCTGGTTGCTATGACACTCGTGTGTCTACCAGTGGTTTTTGCTTCATGCTTGGTAGCTCATGTATATCTTGGTTGAGCAAGAAGCAGCCTACTGTGGCCACTTCCAGTTGTGAGGCTGAGTATAGGGCAACTTTCACAGCTACAGATGAGTGTGTGTGGCTCAAACGCCTTATGGTTGATTTGGGTGTTGGTTAGTCTTCCGCCACCACCATCTTCACTGACAGTAAGAGCACATTGGCAGTTGTGAGGAACCCTATGTTCCATGCTCACACGAAGCACATTGAGGTGCATTATCATTATGCTAGGGAGAGGTTCTCTGTTGGGGAGATTAGCTTGGCATATGTGCCCACGTAGGAGAACATTGCAGACCTTTTCATGAAGGTTCTGCCTAGGGAGAAGTTTGAAGCTTGTCGCAAAGCTTTGGGCTTACTTCCTTTTGTGGGGTGATTTCCACATAGCTTGGCACTTCCTTATACATGAGTGCCAGCTCCTTGTTCACCGCATCACTCCCAGGGGGGATTTGTTGATATATTTAGGTAGTGATGTGTGTGAACACACTAGGACCGCCGGGGCACTTTTTTCCCTCTTTAGGAGGTTTTTTTCCCCCGGCTTGTATATACGCCTATTGCCCTAATGGGCTACTTATCTTCGTACATTCTCTAGTAATACATTCAGTATTGTGTGTTGTGCTCCAAGCTTCTTCTTCTTCCTTGTGTTGTTCGCGTGCTTCCGCAGACATGTAACTCCAACAGGTTCATGTACTTTCTCTCAATAGTGTAATATGGAGCATTCCTTTCTCTAATGTTTTGGTTTTGCATTGGGCATACGTTAGCCATGTGGTCCCCTCCGTAGGTATAACATCGGTTCAATGAGGTGACTCTTTGTGTTTGTCTATTTTGGACTCCCAGCTTCTTGGCAACTTGCTCAGCTATCTCATCTATTTTTGTGGAGATGTTTGAAGTATGACTAGTAGAACTATCAGAATCCTTATAGAGTTTGGGCAATCCTAACTCCTCACCCAAGTTATCTTCTATGCCAATGCAGGTCCACACACACTCTTCTATGGATCTAGGCTCTTTCAAGTACACATATGATCTTAACTTTGTGCTCAGTAAGCCATCTAAGAACAAAGCCACTTGTTTGGCTGGTGTGGGTAGCTCTAGAGCACGACATCTTTCTAGGTATTGTCTGAACCTTCTACCTGCTAGTCGCACTGTTTCTTGGGGTGTATGCTTGAAACTGTGGATCAAAGATGATGTGTTATGCCTGATACCACTCTTAAAAAAGTCTACAATGAATTCGTCTAGCAGCTAACCTATATCGCGATAGTTGCGACTACTCAGTGGTTGAAACCAAGCTAAGGTAGTGCCCTTAAGAGTCAAACCAAATGCCTCATACTAGGTGAACAAATCCTCAATGTGTTCAACTCTTAACACTTGTTTGAACTCGGCCACATGATCATAAGGATCTCCTATCCCGTCAAAATAATTCTTCATGGCCTTGATCACTTGAGTGGGTCTAAGGGTTCTTGGGTGCTCTCGGGGTCTAGGCAATGGAAAATCCTATTCATCTCTTTGTTGCCTATGTGCTTGATGTCTCTCCCTTTCAGGTCTTTCATTTTCAAATCCTGATCTATTCCTACCCACAGTGTGTGCAAAACTTACCTCAGGTCTGTCTCTAGTTCTTTCTCTCTAGGCTTCATGAGCGTGGGATGATCCTACTGCTTCGAGGCCATGGGAAACATGGGATCTTGGTGGAGGGAAAATCAATTCACTCTTCCAAGTATATGCATGTCTAACATGTTTTGTTACCAAGAACATTTTCTCTGATGTGTTATCCAGGTAGACAACTTTGCCTGGTATCTCTAGATCCTTGAACTCATAGATGACGACTATGCCCAAATGGCTAGGTTGATCTGGCTTGAATCTCCAAAAGGCTTCCTCTATTTCGCTATTCAAGAATAGTTCTATGCTTTTGTTATCTTGAGGAATCCAATCTGGAGTGATCACTCTGGTCAACACTGACTTGCCTCTAGGAGTCTGGGGTCCTTGTTCTACATTTCCTTGTTCTAGGTCTCCTATCTCATTCTCAGAAATGATATTTCCAAACTCATCGGTCCTATCTGGTTGGTTGGTGACCACACACATGGTTCCTTCCTTATCAATGTATGCACCCTCTTCAAACTTGACTACTGGGTGTTCAAGTCCAAAGGTTTGATCTGGATTTTTGAGTTGGACCACTGATCGCCTCAGGCCATCCTCATGGATGCGAGCACCTAATCGGTTGGTCTGAATATATTCTAGTTGTGTCTTATATGGACCTTCTAGTGTTTGTAAATAGGCTATTCTTGAGTCACCTACAGGTTTTTCCATGCTAAAAGAGATTTTTGAGTAACTTGTATCTGAACTTAGTACGTAAGGATGACCACTTAGTTGTTGTGCCTAAGACTTAGCTCTATGGTTGACACTAGCCTCAGAAGATCTAATGCTTTGTCTATCCTTGCCTAGGTGTCTACCAGATCTCAAGTCACGCAAAGTCTGCACCAACCATTTTGGCATAGTTTTTCGCCTGCTCAATATCAGCTCTCTCATCAACAAGTGCATCATGTAAATCTGCATCGGAAATGGAATGATCTGCATCATCATAAGAAACCTGCAAAGGCTGATAAGTTGCCTCATTAGGACGAGCACTAGACTGTCCACCTGTAAAAAGAGGCATCAAAGTATCATACATGTCTTTCGAGCTAACAGATGTCTCCTTAGTACATGAAAGCAATGGCTGAATAGCATCTTCCACAAAGAAAACATCACGGCTAACCAGAATGTGTTTAGTCTGTGGATGATACAGACGATATCCTTTACTTTCAGAACTGTACCCAACAAAAATACAGTTTACTGCCTTATCATCCAATATTCTGCGATGTTGTTTAGGCACTGGTGCATATGCCAAACAACCAAAAACACACAGATGAGCAACAGATGTCTTGCGGTCATGCCAAGCCTCATATGGAGTGATAGACTACAGTGCTTTAGTGGGACACCTGTTCAGTACATATGCTGCACACATGGCAGCCTCAAGCCAGAAACTATGTGGTAAAGCTTGACTTTTGACCATGCACCTCGCCATCTCCATGAGTGACATGTTCTTTTGTTCAGCAACTCCATTCTGTTGAGGTGTATATGGCACTGTACACTCGTGTTTGATCCCATGTTTAGCCAGAAATGCATTAAAATTAGAAGACATATATTCCCCCCCTCGATCAGAACGGAGGGTGCCCATTTTACATGCTCATAGATTTTCAGCCAAAACTAAAAACTGTTTGAAGCACATGAACACTTTGGACTTTGCTTTGAGTGGATATACCCATGCATGCCTGGAAAAATCATCAATGAAATTCACGAAGTAAAGGCAATTTCCAAAAGAGGGTGTCTGCATAGGACCACATACATCACTGTGTACAAGCTGCAATTTCTGCATAGCCCAAACTGAACCATCTTTTGGAAAGGATGAACGCTGCATTTTTCCAAAAATACAGCCTTCACAAACATGTTTTCCAGGTGTCTTAAGTTTGGGCGAAGAGGACACCATTTCAGATTTCTACAGGCGTAGAAAACTAGCAAAATTTAGATGACCAAAGCGTGCATGCCAAAGCTTTGCATCTGACATAGCCTGAAAATCATGAACTGCACATGCCGAATCATTCAGAGATCTTTCATAGTCTATGAGCTTATACAACCCATGACATAAAATGCTAGAAGCAATAATCACGTCACCATTTGATAGATCATGAACTGTACACATGTCATCACCAAATTTCACAACCAAGCCAATCTTGGCTAATGCAGAAACTGATAACAGATTCTTCTTGATCCCTGGCACAAATAAAGCATCTGACAAAGTGAAGGAACTGCCATCAGCAGTAGTCAAAATGATCTTACCAACTCCCATAACAGGATAAGAGAAGTTGTTGGCGCATGTGACAATATTCCTTGTAGGGATAGGCTCGAGTGAAGAGAAGAAACTGCGCTGCGAGGTAATATGTTTGGTCACCCCACTGTCAAAGTACCAAACATCTGAGTCTACTGCAGACATGCACTGATCATGAGAAGATGGGTCAAAACTACAGAGAGTAGTAAACACCCATTCTTCTTCCTGCACAAGATTTGCAGACTCTGTTTTTGGTGTAGAGGCCTCTACAACAACCATTCCAACCTCTTTCTTCTTTGCCTCTTTAGCAGCTAGTTTTGGACAGTTCTTTATGATATGATCATTCCCTTTACAGTACTTACAAAACAATTTTTGCTTTTTTGATTTTTTTTCATCTTTGTCTTCGTTCTTCGAATGTGCAACATTTGCAGATTTCTGCTTACTAGTAGAAGAGCTCCTTTGCCCTTCTGACTAGCCAGGAAAGCTTGATCTGCAACACGCATAATGGACCTATTCTGCCTGGACTCATCTTCCTGCAACAGAACAGAGACTAACTCCTCAAATGACAAGGCATTTGGATTGCCTTTCATCATTAACCGAGGAGTAGTTGCAAAACTCTGATATGAATCAGGAAGACCATTCAGAACGGTCTGCACAAGTGAGCTATCTGGTATAACCTCGTCAGCAGAAATCAACTGTTCCTTCAAGTCTTTGATCTTTGTTAGGAAACTGTCCATGGAATCACCTTCATTCATGTGCTCACTCTCCAACTGTTTTCATAGATAAGCAACACGAGCCTCATTCCTAGCTTGGTACAATGTGGTAAGTGTATCCCAAGCATCCCTAGCTGTTCTACAAGAGCGTATGTGAGGAATAATGGCACGTTTGACAGACAAAGCTATCAATGCATGTGCCTGGGCATCTCTGCCATGAATCTGCTCTACAGTAGGTGCAACAGAAATAGCAGCACGAATAGGAATCTGCGGAGTATCATCTTCGACACCATCTTCATCAACTCCAGCACCTGTATTTGCAATACCTGTTGTTACAACTGTAATAGGACGTCTTTCAACACCCTGCACAATGTTCCACAATCCTTTTGCAACCAAAACATGTCGCATCATATAAGCCCATAATGGGTAGTTGGTACCATCCAACTTATCCTCAACAGCCAACATACGAAATACATCACTGCTTTCAGCCATGGCCGGTGACTAAAATACCTTGATGCAGAAAATTGACTCTATCTCAAAAAGTTGAACGGAACTGCCAAGATGAGTTCTGCTAGACCTGTAGCACACTTCGAGACGCTTAAACTGGCGAACAGAAACTGGTATATACCTTTGGCACAAAAGGACAAAATAGCCTGCACATGCACTACGATAGTGCGTTCGGAGGCCGAAACGAGCTCAGATCGCGATTTTGGCACCACAGAGCAAAATGTTTTGATCTCGAAAACACCCTGAGTATGCTCACCAAATTTTGTGCGAATGTGAGACTGCAAATAGAGGACTGTCGACGGTGCCCTAGAAGAAGCGACGACGTGCTCTGATACCAATTGTTGGAGTTAGATGTCTGCGGAAGCACGCGAACAACACAAGGAAGAAGAAGGAGCTTGGAGCACAACACACAATACTGAATGTATTACTAGAGAATGTACAAAGATAAGTAGCCCATTAGGGCAATAGGCGTATATACAAGCCGGGGAAAAAAACCTCCTAAAGAGGGAAAAAAGTGCCCCAGCGGTCCTAGTGTGTTCACACACATCACTACCTAAATATATCAACAGAACCACACGGCTCAAGATTGTCCCTACAATAGGCAGGCTATTAGACAAACTTATCAGCAACCTTACCAACAAGGTAGGTATCAGAACCAATACCAACAGCGATATTATCGACCACAACAGCAATATCAGACACAATATAGGCCGCAACTAATCTTGGGAAACCAACCACCAGGCCCTGCCAATGTGATTCCAATCAAGTATGCGGTGGGAGAGGAAAATCCAAATAGAGCATTGGTGCTAGTGACCCCACTGATCTCAGAGAATGACTCTCATGCTCATAGTTCAGACTACTCCCATGAAGGTAGTCCACATGCTTATTACAAAGAGTCACCTCAGCATAGTGAGATTTATTCGTATCCATATGAGGCACAATAGGAACATGTGTATGTAAAGTCTGTAGGTAGACCTCTTAGAGTCGCACACTTTTTTGTGTCAATATTTTGTTTAGATATCAGTGCAGAGTGTAAAGTTTTTGATGAATGAGCATTCAAAATCTAAGTTAGAAGGTAAGGAAGTTAAGGCTAAAAGCATTTAGCAAAACGGGATCTGTGCTATGAGAAATCAACCTTAGAAGTTACTTATGTCAAATTTGCTTGTTCAGAAAGAGAGTTTCTGACATACTTTTGATCTTAAGGATCAAATTAAAGTTTTAATGATTCTTTTGAAGGACTAACAGTTGATATGATTGCGCAAAGGTAGTACGGAGATATGTGCATCATTGGTTTGAAGAAATCTAAAGATATGTGCAAGTAATGAAGTCAATCTTTGAGGCAGACTATTGAAGGATGAAGATTGTCACTCAGTGAAGTGATAGTTGAAATTTTTTGGTAAATAAATATAACATTTGTGTAAAGTTTGGTCCATAACTGATATAGAGGTGATCTTAAATCAGTATAGATCAAACCTTTGGAGATTTAGAGGTCTCCAACAATGTAGAGCTACACATGGACCATGCTTAGATAGTTTTTACAGTGGGAGTCCATATAGATATACGTAGTTGGGAGAAACCAAATAGTAAGTAAAATATATAAACTAAGAATACCTCAACCCTATGGGCTTGGAGGAAAGGCCCTTCTGACCCCATAGAAGAGGGAAGCCTCCCTATTTACCCCCCGCCCCCCCATTAAGGTTCTATTTAGGAACAATGTGCTACAAGAAGGACTTTATTTTGCCTTGAATAACAACCCAATGCCTCGAAAGCTTATGCCCTCCATAACTTACTAGTTATGCTCAGAAAGATCATCTATTACCATCAAGAGTTGAACCTCATCTAACTTGCAGGTTAGGGTTCCACAAATGCCTGAGCTCTCATAATGACTTCTTATAATAGGGTCCTTACTAAGATCAAGATGGATCATTTGTGGTTACTTGAGGGTGAATTATTGAGTATATCTAACAAAAACAATATTGTTTTGAAGAACATGTAGATTTCAGAGAGCTAATGGACATATATTTTTCTTACTTTTAGGAATCTTTAAAAGTGTCTAGTATTGTAATAGTCCTTTTGATAGTGAAATAATTCATTTTGAAATTTTCATTATACACTATGGGGATAATGTTCAGAATGAATAATCAAGTAATTTTATGTCCATAGGCAAAATTTAGGGATGACAAGTTTTATATTCTCTCTCTCAACCCTATTCGCATCATGTTTTTTGATTGAAAATGGAATGTGAAGATAAAAGAATTAAGCAAAATGTTGTATGACATACATACATACATACATACACACACACACACACACACACACACACACACACATATATATATATATATATATATATATATATATTGTTGATATATTTAGGTAGTGATGTAAGTGAACACACTAGGACTGTTAGGGTACTTTTTTCCCTCTTTAGGAGGTTTTTTTCCCCCGGCTTGTATATATGCCTATTGCCCTAATGGGCTACTTATCTTTGTACATTCTCTAGTAATATATTCAGTATTGTGTGTTGTGCTCCAAGCTTCTTCTTCTTCCTTGTGCTGTTGACGTGCTTGCATAGACATCTAACTCCAACAATTGGTCTCAAAATAACATGAATTATTGTGAGCATACTTAACGTGTTTTTGAGATCAAAGCAAATTTGGTATGTGGTGCCAAAATCGCAATAAACTGTCCAAAATTGGCTGCTAAAGAGGCAAAGAAGAAAGAGGCTGGAATGGTTGTTGCAAAGGCCTCTACACCAAAAACAAATTCTTCTAATCTTGTGCAGGAAGAAGAATGGGTGTTTACTACGGTTTGCAGTTTTGACCCATCTTCTCATGAGCAATGCATGTTTGCAGTAGACTAAGATGTTTGGTACTTTGACAGTGGGGGACCAAACATATTATCTCATAGCACAGTTTCTTCTCTTCACTTGAGTGTGGCCCTACACAGAATACCATTACATGTGCCAACAACTCCTCTTATCCTGTTATGGGAGTTGGTTAAATCATTTTGACTACTACTGATGGTAGTTCTTTCACTTTGTCAGATGCTTTATTTGTGCCAGGGATCAAGAAGTACCTGTTATCAGTTTCCACATTAGCCAAGATTGACTTGGTTGTGAAATTTGTTGATGATAGGTGTACAGTTCATGATCTGTCAATCTATTCTGATAGAGGGGGGGAATACATGTCTTCTGATTTTAGTGCATTTCTAGCTGAATATGGGATAAAACACCAGTGTATGTTCCATATACACCTCAACAGAATGGAGTTGCTGAATGAAAGAATAGGTCACTGATGGAGATGGCGAGGTGTATGGTCAAGAGTCAGGCTTTACCACATAGTTTCTGGCTTGAGGCTGCCATGTGTGCAGCATATGTACTTAATAGGTGTCCCACTAAAGCACTATAGTCTATCACTCCATATGAGGCTTGCCATGATCACAAGCCATCTCTTGATCATCTGTGTGTTTTTGGTTATCTCGCATATGCATTACTGCCTAAAAAACATTGCAGAAAATTGGATGATAAAAGAGTAAAATGTATTTTTGTTGGATACAGTTATGAAAATAAAGGCTATCATTTGTATCATCCACAAACTAAATGCATTCTGGTTAGTGGTGATGTTTCTTTTATGGAATATGCTATTCAACCATTGCTTTCATGTACTAAGGAGACATCTGTTAGCTCTAAAGACATGTATGATACTTTGCTTCCTCTTTTTATAGGTGGACAATCTAGTGCTAGTCCTAATGAGGCAACTTCTCAGGCTTTGCATGTTTTAGGGGATGATGTAGATCATTCTATTTGTGATCCAGATTAAGATGATGCACTTGTTGATGAGAGAGCTAATATTGAGCAGGCAAAAACTATGCCAAAATGGCTGGTGCAGACTTTGTGTGACAGCAAATTAGATGCATCTTTGTCATATCGTACTCGTTGAGGCTCTCATAGTTCCTTGTTTGCATCAGATTGCTATGCTATGGCTGCATCTCATCTTTATTATGAGAATGAGCCTATTTTGTTTGATGAAGCATGAAATGCAAAAACTTGGATGGCTGCTATGTAGTCTAAATTTGATGCTATAATGAACAATGGTACTTGGTCTTTGTGTGACTTGCCTCTTCGCAAGAAGGCCATTTGCACTAAGTGGTTTTACAAGGTCAAGCATAAGCTTGATGGAACATTTGATAGGTATAAGGCTAGGCTTGTTGCAAAGGTTTACGCGTAGGAAAGAGGCATTGATTTTGGGACATCAACTGGACATTAAAACAACATTTTTGAATGGCGGCTTGCATGAAGAATTGCATGTTCTTCAGCCCTATGGCTTTGTGCAGAAAGGGCATGAAAACCAGGTGTGCAGGTTAAAGAAGGCATTATATGGCTTAAAGCAAGCACCACATGCTTGGTATGAGAAGATACATGCCTATCTGATTGCACATGGTTTTGAGAACAATCCAACTGAAAGCACCTTATCTGTTAAGCGTGCTAATGATGTGCTTCATTGTTGTCTATGTTGATGACATGCTACTCACTGGTCCTATTGAGAAGCATATTGCTGATTTTAAGGCTGATTTGCATGCCTCATTTGAGATGTCTCATTTGGGGCATTTGCATCATTATTTGGGCATTCAGTTTATGCACGTTGATGGTGGAATGGCTTTTTGTCAAATGAAATATATCAACACATTATTGTAGCATTTTGGCATTGAAGACTATAAACCTATTGCCACTCCTATGGAAATAGGTTTGTAACCGAGTCTTCATGATGCTGGAGATGCATTTGATGGTGTTCTCTATCAATTGGCTATTGAATGCTTAATTTACTTATGCATTACTCGACCAGATATTCAGTTTTGTATCTCATAGATGAGTAGGTTTATGCATTGCCCAGAAGTCAAGCATTGGTAGGTGCTTAAGTGCATATTTTGCTACCTGAGTGGTACTCGGCTACTTGGGTTGTTTTATCCTAAGGGGGGATCACTACCACCAGATTTGCATGCTTTTTTTTATTCTGATTGGGCTGGTTGCTATGACACTCGTGTGTCCATTAGTGGCTTTTGCTTTATGCTTGGTAGCTCATGTATATCTTGGTTGAGCAAGAAGGAGCCTACTGTAGCCACTTCTAGTTGTGAGGCTGAGTATAGGGTAGCTTTTAGAGTGACTGTTGAGTGTGTGTGGCTAAGATTCCTTATGGCTAATTTGGGTGTTGGTCCGTCTTCTACCACCACCATCTTCACTAACAGTTAGAGCGCATTGGTAGTTGCGAGGAACCCATTGTTCCATGCTCGCACTAAGCACATTGAGGTGCATTATCATTATGTCAGGGAGAGGTTCTCTACTGGGGAGATCAGCTTGGCATATGTGCCCATGCAGGAGAACATTGCAGACCTTTTCACGAAGGCTATGCCTAGGGAGAAGTTCGAAGCTTTCCGCAAAGCTTTGGGCTTACTTCCTTTTGTGGAGTGATTTCCACATAGCTTGGCACTTCCTTATACATGAGTGCCAGCTCCTTGTTCACTGCATCACTCCCAAGGGGGATCTATTGATATATTTAGGTAGTGATGTGTGTGAATATACTAGGACTACTAGGGCACTTTTTTCCCTCCTTAGAAGGTTGTTGGTAGTAGCCAGGGCACCCAACGACCCACAAGACAAGGATGCCAAAGAAGCGAGTCAGACCAAGGAACAAGCAGGCAGAGGAGTCAACGCAAATCTGGTGATGCCTCGAGCAAGAGTGACTCGTGAATGTAATAACGCTGTCCGAATCCTTTTTGCAGGCGATTTGTTGAAGGGAAATGGCCTATCATTTTTTCATTAATTAATATTTCCCAAATAGTGATTTTAGTCACTCCACACCGTTGTAAATATCATTTTTTATTATTCGTACTCCATTTTGTACAAGCCGAGGAGTCCTCGAGCTTGAGGAGTATTAGTAGTATTTATGCATCAATTTTCATAATTTTTAGAGCTCATTTGAGCCTCCAAAATAGCCTTAAAACCTAATTTTTAACTAGGCCGGACACTAGGTCTGGGGAGGACCAAAGCTAGTCAAAAACTATAAATAGAGCTAGAGAGCTCATTTTTGGGGTTAGCTTGTAGTGGATTTGAACTTGTATGAGACTATTTGAGTAATCTAAAGATCTCCATTGTTTCTCTCTTTGTCTTGCCTTGTGTGTGCGTGTGTATGTGTATGCGTGTGCATGTTTGTGTGCTTCTCACTCACACACTTGTGCCATCACTTGTTCGAGGTCTTCATGCCATCCTCACATCTTCCCAGATTGAGATTAAAGAAGGTGCTACTCATCACTAAGCTACACCAAATTTTGGTGTCGTTGCCAGGGATCGAGCTTCGAGGACGAGCATATGAAGGTAAAACGTAGAGTTGATACGTTGGAGTCATAGGTATTTTCTTCACTTTTATCTACTTTCTTTTGTTTTCTTCATCACCATTATCATCATCATCATCTCTCATCTTCATCTCCATCATTGTGACACATTGAGTTTTTTGGTCATATCACCCTTCCCATACCATTTCCCCTCGTTTCACTTGTGAGTGAGAGCGAGAGAGCATTTGGATGCTTGTGCTTTTGTGTGTTTTTTGAGATTTTCTACAGGAATGAGCATCCCGAGCAGTTGCACCAGCTTCAGCAGGTACAAGTTTTTGACTTTGCAGGTCCGGAGGCGTTGACCTCTATCAATCACGATCGACAGAAAAATTGATCAATTTGATAAACTAAGTGCATAAACATGATCTGTAGGCCTAGAGCACTCCAAAAGTGTGTTTGAAATTTAAAAATTCCTCAATTTTTTTGTCAATTGCGTGTCAATCGCGACTGACAAATGACCGGAGAGTTCTCGACAGACCTGTCAATCGCGACTGACATGTCGATCGCAATCAACAGAGTCAATGGTCGGCTGACCAAGATTGACAGAGCCTGCGCATGCCATGTGTCAATCGCGATCGACCCATGGATCATGATTGACCTATCATTTGCGAGTGACAACCTCGATAGACTTGTCAATCGCGACCGATAAAGGCAATGATTGTTTCACCATGAAGGACTGAAATTTCGGGCCACGTGTCAATCGTGATTGACCCATCAATCGCGATTGACAACCATGGCAGACCTCTCAATTGTGACTGACACGTTGATCAAGACTGACATATCAATCGCTATTGATAGACCAGTCGATCATGATTGACAGGCAAATTCGGCATTTTCTAGGGCAAGAGATATTTGGTCTATTTTTTGGCTAGTATTTGGGAAACATTAATGGTTATCAGAGCATTGTGAGGCTGCTATGCAAGTAATTCGAGAAATCGTGTTTGCCTATTAGTGTCAAGGAGCAGTAGATTGTGCTCTTTGACTACAATACACAAGATTTCTGAAATATACTTCTCATTACAAGAATACCCACGTAGGGAAAATAGCACAGGAATATGTAGCTGATACAAGAAGTCCCACAACCCGGGACCGTATGTGTAGATAACTGAGCTACAGATGATATAGGAGATCCCACAACCCGGGATCCTAAGTATGAGTCTGGATTACAAGAACTCCCCTCTAGGAGATGGACTAGATACAAGAAAGAACTTGACGAGATCTCATACTACGAGATTACATGAGGACAAGACTAGATGTCCAGGATACAAGACTAGACAGGACTGGAACAAGGAACAAGACAAGAACAAGAACTCAAACTTGGAGAGTACTTACTTGGTGGTCACGACTCCTTGAGCTCCCAAGACTGGTATTGGCAAGACTGATTATGCATGTGGCCAACCCTTCCTTATATAGGTTTTCAAGGGCGGTTCATGAAAGACGGATACGAATTGATGATGTCATCAATTGGAAACATGAGCTCTGGATATCCAAACCAGGCAAGTAGACAGTCGATCTTAGGGTTTTGGCATGTTTCAGACGCAATGGAAGCATTGGTTTCTCCTAATTCGGAACCGATCATGAGATACAGGGTTCACATGAAATCTAAGGTTCAGGATGGTTTCCTTTGTCCATGACAGCACCTCCCTCTCAAGCAACGAGCTCCACGAGGAGAGGTCATGTTATCTGGTCTCGACTTCGTTGGATTTCTCTTATGGAATTCTTGAACCTTGATTGGTTCTCTCTAAAGGTTTTCTAGAGGTTCCCAAGTACGATCACTGATGTCATACCCTTTCCAATGAATAAGGTATTCCAATCTTCCTCGGGATATTCTAGAATCTAGGACATGCTCGACTTCAAATTCTTCATGATCATCAATCTCGATAGGTGGTGAAGGACTAGGGGTCTCCCCCCTCAATGGTGAAAACTGATATTCCAACATGGATACATGGAAAACTGGATGTATTCTCATAGTACTTGGTAGCTGGAGCTTCAAGATGAATGGATTAATCTTGGCCAAGATGGTAAATGGACCAAATCTTTGATGATCTAACTTTGCACAAGGTCTTGAGGTTTGCAAATTGTTTTTGAGTAACCATAGTTTATCCCCACTTTGATACGATGGATTTTGGACACAATGTTGATCTACATAGTACTTATATTGTTCTTGAGCTTTATGGATCTCTTCCTTGAGTTCTTTTTGAATGTCAATCAAGTAGTAGGCCTTGTCTCTAGCAAATGGGTTCTTGACATGATTTGAGAGTTGTATATCCATCCTTGGATGTTGTCCATAATTTGCAAAGAAGGGAGTCTGCTTGGTAGATGCATGAACACTATTCTTATAAGCAAACTTTGCAAAGGGTACCTTAGATCTATTGCAAGTATCATAGGTTCGAATGTATTCTTTGACTTCCTTCCACATCTAAGGCCACCAAAAGTCCCTCGATATAAGTTCTATTGTTTTATTCACTCCAAAATATCCTACTACAAGGTTGTCATGGCGTTGTTGAAGTACTTGGATCCTGGGCTTTCTTGGAGGGACATAGAATAGGTTCTTATAGAGTTGTAACCCATCCTTTTCCTGAAATTTGTTTACTTCTTTGAATTTTCCTTCTTGAGCTTTCTGCTCAACATTACAAAACAATTCATCTTGTGGTAGATTCTCATGGATCAACTGGTTCAAGGCTGAATCTTCATGATGGCTTGAAGAGATAACTCCTAACTGGAGATGCTCAGGCTTGAGTAGTGCACTCTCTTGTTGATCAAAGGCCTCTTCACCCTTCTTTGGTGCAAGGTAAGATCTTCTGGACAGGGCATCTGACTGACATTGTTGACGTCCTCGACGGTATGTGATGACAAGGTCGAATCTGGATAAAAAGTTACTCCATCGAGATTGCCTTCTATTGAGAAATGGGTGGTCATAAAATACTCTAGGTTCTTGTGATTTGAATACACAATGACTTTATGAGCTACTCCTTCTAGATGGTGATGCCATGTATCAAACATGTCTACTATGGCAAGAAATTATTTATCATGAATTTCATAATTAATTTTTGGAGGGGAAAACTTCCTTGAATGATATGCAACTAGATGTAGGCGTCCATCATCTCCATATTGGGAAAGAATGGCCCCTAGAGCAAAGTCTGATGCATTTGTCTCAAGGAAGAAGGGATTAGTGGAATGAGGATGAACTAGAGTTGGAGCGGTAGTAAATGCTGATTTCAAGGTCTGAAAGGCCTTTTCTGCTTCCTCACTCCATGAGAATTTGGAGTTCCTTTTAAGCTTGGTAAGAGGTGTCACTATCTTGGAGTAATCTCTGATGAATATCCTGTAGAAATTGGCAAACCCTAAAAAACATTGTACATCTCGAACACATGAAGGTGGTTGCCAATCAAGGATTGTCTCAATCTTCTTAGGATCCATAAAAAGTCCTTTATTTGATACAATGTACCCTAAAAATTCCACTTCTGTCTTATGGAAAGATCACTTCTCCAATTTCGCATATAATCCTTTTTCTCTTAGTTTCTCTAGGACTATCTTTACATGACATTCATGATCCTCTAGATTTTTAGAAAATATCAACATATCGCAAGGTATATTATGACAAAATCATCTAAATATTCTCGAAAGATATCATTCATCATATGTTGGAAGATAGCTGGAGCATTTGTGAGACCAAATGGCATAACTACATATTCCAAATGGCCATACCTTGTTCGAAATGTTGTCTTGCATTCGTCTCCTATGATCCTAGCAAGGTCAATCTTGGTGAAGCATTTTTCTTTTCCAAGGTGTTCCAAGAGCTCGGATATGATTGGTAGAGGGTAATAAAATAGGAGATCCTGTTGGAGACTTTGAGTGTTTGATAAACCCTTTCACTAGATTCTCATCAATGTTCTTGCGTACTTCTATAAGTTCCTCTGAGGATAGTCTCTAGATTGGTCCAAAGGGCGGTTGTGCTCCCTCTTGAAGTTGTATGGTGCAATCATAGGGTCTATGCTCTGGAAGGATCTCTACATTGTTCTTTTCAAAAACATCTTCAAAGCCTTTGTACTCATTGGGTAGCTGCAATGGATCATCTTTCTTGGATTCTTGAGTTGGTATGGCATAGATCATATATGTCGGTTCCTTCCTTACTGCATGTATGAAGGCTTTGGCTCCGACATATGTTGGGTTCTTCTGGATATCTCAAGGGATGATTTTATTATTCTCCCAATTAATTTCTCGATTATGTTTCTTTAACCACGGCATTCTGATGATAACCATATTTACTGGACTCCATATTACATTGAAACATATGTGTGAATCATGGTCACCAAGGTGTAATCTTAGTGGTATGGTTTCCATGGTTATATTCCTTGATGCTAGAGGCTGTCCATCTACTACTTCAACTACTTCTGGTGTGTTCTTCCGAAGTACTAGAATTCGATGTTTTTTAACGAGTCCTTCATCAATGAAGCATGAGGACGCTCTTGAATCTAGCAGAGCTATAAGGGAAAGGGTCTTCTTAGACATGATTAACATGATAGGGGCAAGATATGTTTCTACGGGTGTGAATGGAATTATGAGACCCTTTCTTATATCATGGTCTGGCTGTATGGTCTCTTTTACAACTGGAATTCCTCGTTTCCCTGCTCTATAAGGGTGGCTGCGACTTTGGAGTTCGTTCTCTTGTTGGGACAATTAACTCCAATGTGGCCAGGGTTTCCACAATATAGACATAACTTGTTTTCCCTCCTTCTTTGTTTCTCTTGTGGTGTTAGAGGCTAGAACCTAGTTACATCTATGTGCATAGGTTCGGGCATAGACTCATCTGTAGGAGTAGGCTGGAAAGGTTTCCATTGGTGGGGTCTTCCTTCTACTTGTTTTTCTTGTTTCCTTTCAAAAAGACGGTCATTTCATTGAATGGCTTGGTTGATGTATTCATTCAATGTCTTCACCTCTGGCATCGTGAGTGGAAAGCCCTTCACATCATCCCTTAAGCCCCATCTAAAAATTGGCTTATGAAATAATCTTCATGCCTAGTGAGGTCACATATCAACTGCCTAAATTCTGATGCGTAGGTAGAGGCAGGGCTATTACCTTGACGTAGCTTCGGAAGTTTTGTTTCTACCACTCGACTCGTGTCTGCATCTCCAAATGTGGCAATGAGCTCTCTAAGAAACCCCTCATAGTCATGAAGTATGGCCATATCCTTCTCCAAGATTAGGGCGAACCATGATAATGATTGACCATAGAGCAAGGTTCCACTAAAACCGACCTTGGATGTATCATGAGGGTATCTATCAGGCTGCATATGGATGTACAATTTAACTTATTGCAAGAATCCCCGGAACTTTGTGCGATCACCATCGAACTTTTCTCGCATGCATATCTTAGGTTCCCTCATGAAGGATGTACTAGGTCGTTGATTTACTTGCATACTCCCTTGATTTGTTTGAAGACTTCGGATTCGTTCTTGTAATTCTTGGAGGAGTGCACCTACATGCCCTAGATGTCCCATCTCGATTTGTGTCCGTCAATGAGTTAGGTCTTTGACTTGTTGTTCGAGACTCTCAAGAGATGCTACAATCTATTCATAAGCATTCTCCATGATGGCTGGTCTTGGATGGAAGCTAGTCTTGCCAAAATGTGACAGAGCACTAGAATGTGCTCTCTGACTACAATAGACAAGATTTCTGAAATATACTTCTGATTACAAGAATAACCATGTAGGGAAAATAGCACAGGATTATGTACCTGATACAAGAAGTCCCACAACTCAAGACCATAGGTGTAGATAACTCAGCTAGAGATGATACAGGAGATCCCACAACCCGGGATCGTAAGTATGAGATGAGATATATCCATTACAAGAACTCCCCTCTAGGAGATGGACTAGATACAAGAAAGAACTCAAAAAGATCTCATACTACGAGATTACAAGAGGACAAGACTAGATGTCCAGGATACAAGACCAGACAGGAATGGAACAAGGAACAAGACAAGAACATGAACTGGAACTTGGAGAGTACTTACTTGGTGGTCACGACTCCTTGAGCTCCCAAGACTGGTATTGGAAAGACTATTTATGAATGTGGCCAACCCTTCCTTATATAGGTTTTCAAGGGCGGTTCATGAAAGGCGGTTATGAATTGATGATGTCATCGATGATGTCATCAATTTGAAACATGACCTCTGGATATCCAAATCAGCCAAGTAGACAGTCAATCTTAGGTTTTTGGCACGTTTCAGACGCAATGGAAGCATTGGTTTCTCCTAATTCTAAACCAATCATGAGATAAAGGGTTCACATGGAATCTAAGGTTCAAGATGGTTTCCTTTGTTCATGACTGTTAGCCTGTTTTAGCCCCAGAACCTTGAATTGGCATAACTTTCTTATATGAAATCCGTTTGTTGTGATTTTGGGTTTGTTGTTCGGTAACATTAATACGAGGATTATTAGATATAGTATTTTGAAGTTGACCCTACCCCAAGGGAAGAAAAATGAGGGATCTTTAGGATTGTTTTCCATAAAGACCAAAAGACAATTTGATCTCTGAACTGCATGAATGAACATGGACTGTTGGGTCAATTGAATTTAAATCTTGAGCTAACTTTGGGACTGTTATAGGTCCATTGAGAGCATCGAAGGGCATTCTAAGCAAGAGTAAGTGCAAGCTTGGGAACACGCTTCCTGGGCACACAAGGGCAATCAAGGAGAGAAACTAAAGGTTGGAAATTCTCAACACCCTCTGTCAATTCCTAGCTTAGGCTAAGTATGAATGGAGTTTTTTATCAATTAGGGTTACGTTAAGCACGAGCAAGTACAAAAACTCTAATCACTCAAGTACAAGTACAAAGAAATTATATTTGCAAAACAACCTAAGGGAAAAGAATTTAAATCAAGTGACCAAACTCAAGTACCATAAGACCTAAGTGTTCCTTGTGAAGAAGATTGATTGGACAAGAAGTGACATCCTAAGAAAATTAAAAAAGAACAAGTGATTAATACAAATTGATCTGTAAAGAGATTGTACTTGGGAAAATTGGGACTATTCAATTAGGCATATGAAACTTAGATGAGGATGACACCTAGGGAGAGATAGACAGAGTCTTAGGTCTTCAGAGGCCAGTGTCAATTAACTGCTACGTTTTGGGCCCAGTAGCTGAGCCACTATGCACACTACCCTAGCTTTGAAACTAGCGAGTCTGAGATGTCTCATGGTATGGAGAGACCCATAGGAAGTTCAGGCGTGCCATACTTACAAAGGGTCGAAGGCCCTTACAAGATGCAACTCGAATACCTTAGGACCAACCGATTAGGTTCTTGCATCTATGACGATGGCCTAGGAAGATCTGTGGTCCAGATCAAAAACCATGACCAACCCATTGGGATTGAACATCCAGCTATCAAGTTTAAAAATGGTGCATACCTAGACATGGGAGACCTAGAGCAAGGGAACATAGGTCAAGAGCCTAGAACCCCTCGAGACAAATCAGTTCTCACTAGAATTATCACATGAGAGTGGGTTCCCCAGGACAATAAGAGCATAGATCTGCTCTTAAACTGAGAGACCGATGAAGCCTTTTGGAGGTATAAGCCTGATCAACAGAATGAGGCAGGAACGAATACAATCTATGAGTTCAAAGATCGTGATAGTCAAGGCAAAGTGACCTATTTAGACAATACTTCGGAGAGGATATTTGTGGTCATAGAGCATGGTAAGCATGCCTACACTTGGAAGGGTGAATTTATTTTTCCCCAACTAAGATCTAATGTCTCTTATGGCCACCAAGGAGCTCGAACATCCCTAGCTCATGGAGCTCAAAAGGATAGAAGTAGAGATAAGCTAGAGGTAAGTTTTGCCAACCCCTTGGGAAGAGAAAGGATGAGAATAGAGACTGATAGAGTGGAAACTGAGAGACCTCGAACCCCAAGAAACCAAAGAACTGCTCATAATTTTCCTTTGCCAAGGCCTAGGAAACACACTAGGACCTTGAGGCCAACCTAGTTGGTTAAGTCCATGAAGAATTACTTCGATGGCACTAGAGACCCATACGATCATGTGGCCGAGTTTAGGCAAGTCTTGAGAGCTAGACAAGTTGAGGAACTATTCGCGCAGTACAATGCTTTTGGTCTAACCCTTAGGAACACAGCCTTATATGGTTTCAACCACTAAATGAGAGACAGTTTAGGAGCATAGATCAACTTCTAGAGGCTTTCATCACTGAATTCTCTAAGAGTGGCATAAGGCATAATACTTCCTCACTAATTCACAACTTCAAGCACACACCTCAAGAGACCGTTAGACTTGCAGGAAGAAGATTTAGGCAATACTTAGAGAGGTGCCCTATTCCAAACCTACCTACTCCAACCAAACAAGTGGCATTATTCCTGGATGGGTTATTGAGTACCAAATTGAGATCATATGTGTACATGAAGGACCCTAGGACCATAGAAGAATTCGTACGCATGTGCATACATATAGAGGATAATCTAGGAGAGGAGTTGGAGCTTTCAAAAATTTACAAATATTTAGATAGCTCTACCAGCATCTCTTCTAGAAAATCCACGTCTATTGAGGAACTTGTAGAGAAGGTAGCTCAGAAATTAGGTGTCTCAAGCAAACAGATACCCCAATTTACCCCACACATGTGGAGGTGACCATATGGCAAACGTCTGTCCCATAATGGATCAACCCCAGGTGAATCCTAGTAGCCCATACTACACCATAGAGCGAAGATATACCAACCACACTGCACAAGACTGCCCCTATAACAAAGAAACTATGAGACAAAATTACCCTCAACCATATCCACAATAGGGAAGGTACCAGAACTAGTATCCACCACAATAGTATGGTAGGCCCTAGCAAACCTATCAGCCACCCTATCAAGGGCAGCAGAGACCTCAACCAATTCTAGCACAACAACCCCCTGCTCTAGCTAATGTGATTCCAGTAAAGTATGCAGCTGCAGAAGAAAATCTAAATAGAGCCATAGTCCTAGTCACTTGATTGCATTCAAAAGGTGACCCTAGTGATCAAAGTTTTGATTCTGCACATATTGATAGCCCCCATGCCTACTACATGTAGTCACCTAAGCATAGTGAGTCCTACTCTTGTGAAGAACCAAGTGAACCTAGTTGGGATCCATAGTATGCAAATATCATGTACACAAATCCCAACTCTAGACCTCAACCTAGGCAACTAAGATCCCCATTCCCTAGAGGACCATGCTATAGATGTCAGGGAGATCACCTCATTCATGATTGCCCAATGCCTGCCCCTACACAACCCCAATCGGTGACAATTCAAGGCTTTTGTCACGTTTGTAGGAGAAACAAAAGCCAAAATTATTGAACTTACCTCTCAAACACACTCTCACATACCACTACCACCTTCATCCCTACCATCTTCCAACCCACCGCATACAACTCCACCACCCCCTAGAGTAGGATTAGTACTAGCTGACCTCACTCTTGAAGACATAGACATGATGCTTAAGGCATATCAGGCCAGAATCCAAGAAGTTCCAAATGCTACATATCATTACAAATGCTACCCTAAGGCTAATCTAAATATAGAGAGAACCAAGATTTGTGATAAAATGGTAGGGTTGGCTCAGACCATGTTTGAAGCCAGCCGCCTCTTCAACTACTCTTGCTCAACTAAGGCACAACTGCACTTTGATGGACTATTGGAGAACTTGGAGAGCATAAATGCAAGGTTTGATAAGGAAGCCATGTCCCAAGGAAGAGCCAAGGCAAGCCAAAGAATAAGCATTCCTCCCCAGGAAGCTTATGTGCCTAATTCCACTGAACCAGACACCTCTTCTTCTATGAATCGGTATTCACCAAAATTCTTGTGAGAGATTCAAGAAGAGAAATGGGCTAAAGAAAGTGAAGTCCCTCCTCCCTTTGAACTTGTGGAAAACACGCATGATCAATTCCCACAAGAAATTCATTCTATTTATGGAGAGTAGGAGAGTACCCAATCTCATGAGAGATTAGACTTCGAGTCTAACTCCTTACAGGAACTACCCCATTTCACATGTCCATGGGACGCAAAGTGTACTTGTATGAGAGCACCCATTGTCATGGTAAGAAACAAAGATTTAGTCATACCTAGGAACACAGAGGTAGTGAAAAACACTAAAGTGCAGTGCAATCTCACTTTAGAAGAGTTACTCAAGGTTAGGCCATAACTATGGAAGCATGTAGCCAATCAGGTGCCAGAAGTAGCAAAACATTGTTCCCAGGTAGGATCTCATAAAACAGTGCTAGAGATACCCTTGGAGAAGATAGGAGACATGAGTGAAGGAGAGGAAGCGAACATGTATCTTCCCATTACCCATCAGGGGTACACCACCAAGGCAATTTTGGATTCAGGTGCAGGAGTTGCAATTGCTACCACTTCCTTATGGAAGTGATGGGGCAAGCCAGCACTCAGACTAATGAGAATGAAATTGCAGATGGCCGATGGTCACATAGAGAGACCTTTAGGATTGCTAGAAGGAATAACTCTCACTACAAGTGGTGTAGAGTTTGACCATACTTTTGCTAGATGTGACTTTAGCAAAAATCATGCCTATGAGATGATTTTGAGAAGACCATTTATGCGGTATTTGCAAGTGGTACAAGATTAGGGAACCAATTCCTTGTATTTGCAACACTTAGGTGTCATGACCAAAGTTAATCTCAAGGATTACTGTCATAGAGATATCCCTCCCACCTATTAGAATCCCATCCATAGAGCCAAAGATGATAATGAGTCAATGCATTCAATAGGATCAAGATCCTCATGGATGCATGAAGACACTCACTTGTGGATGTGTAAAGTAGCTGTAGAAGAAGAGAAGAGAGAAAAAGCCAGAGATATAGGTGCGAAGGAAACCCATAGATCATTTCAAGACCTAGCCTATGCACCTGTAGTATTTCCTAATGAAGAATTTGAACCTCAGAGTTGGGCAAAAATTTTAGCAACAATGGATGTAGCCATCAATGAAGAACAATGGACACCCCATTGTGATGAGGATGGCTATGACATTTCAGTCTTCTCAATAGAGCCAATCATGGATGATTCCGTTCTTGAAGAATGTGAACCTAGCACTAATGCATTCGACGATGCAAGTGACTCCGATCTAGAATCGATCATCATGGACCCACCTTTTGCATCAGATGAAGAATACTTCTATGAAGTAGAAGTTCACTCTCAGAGTCACGAAGAGCTCACAAATGATGTAAGGTTAACCATGCAAGAGACCCTGAAGAATGAGGGAAAGAAAAGAAAGAAGAGAGAAGTCACACCTGAGGAGGAAGAATCTTTGTTTGAGGTCCCTGAAAACTTTAAGAAGTATGAAATAGATGACAGGAGAGTCATGATAAGAATGCCTAAACGTGAGGCACAAGTAGGAGAGGCCTATGATAACAAAGAAACCACTAATTAAATAGTTGTAGCCATAGAGGAAGGAGAAGAAAGATGCACCTACATAGGACATGATGTGATGGAAGAAAAAGAGCAAGAGTTGATAGCTCTGCTAAGAGAATATAGAGGTGTATTTGCATGGAGTTACAAGGACTTAAAGGGTGTAGACCCTGACATATGCTCACATACGATCCCCATGACCTTAGAGGCCAGACCCTCTAAACAAAAGCCATACACATACAATGACAACTATGCGACCAAGATAAAAAAAGAGATAGATCGCTTGGTTGAAGCTAGATTTGTCTATGAAATTGAGCACACTAAGTGGGTAACCCCCATCATAGTTGTGCCCAAGAAGAATGGGAAGCTACGCATATGCATTAATTTGAAGAAGGTTAATGCAGTCACAATTCAAGATAACTATCCGCTTCCAATTACGGAGCATCTACTAGAACGAGTAGTAGGCAAGGAAGTTTACAATTTCCTTGATGGATTTTCGGGCTACAATTAGGTAGCCATAGCTCCAGAAGATCAGCATAAGACGGATTTCGTCACAGAGTGGGGCATATTTGCCTTTCGAGTAATGCCATTTGGTCTTCCCAACGCACCAGCTACCTTTCAGAGGCTGATGTGTCATCTGTTTAAAGAATTCTTGAGGAAAAATTTGGAAATCTATGTTGATGATATCTGTGCTTATTCCAACATTAGACAGACACATATACGTGAACTCAGGCAAATCTTTGACAAATGTAGAGGTCTGCCTGAACCTAGAAAAGTGTGTTTTCATGGTCAGGCAAGGCAAGATTCTAGGACACATAGTGTCAAAGAATGGCATATCCACGGATGAGGAGAAAGTGAAAGCTATAGCAAATCTACCTAGGCCAAAGAATGTCAAGGAAGTGCATGCTTTCATGGGGAATCGTGGCTACTATGGATGATTCATTCATATGTATGCAATCATTGCAAAGCCCCTCTACTCCATTTTGACTAACTTTGAGTGGAGTGAAGAATGTGAGAACTCCTTCAATGAGCTTAAGCGAAGATTACGTTGAGCACGAATCTTGACCACACCAGATTGGAAGAAGCCTTTTCATGTTCACGTGGATGCATCCAACTATGCTATTGGATGTGTGTTAGCACAACCTACGAGCGAAGGTAATATGGATCTTCCAATTGCCTATGCTAGTAGATAGTTGAATGCAGTTGAATGGAACTATACGACCACTGAACGAGAAGGATTAGGCATGGTTTATGCGGTTAAAAAGTTTAGATAGTATTTTCTCGAAAATAAGTTCAAATTTTTTACTGATGAGCAAGCACTATTGTACTTGGTAAACAAGCCATGCAATACAGGCAGGTTCATAAGATGGTTTCTCTTACTAATGGAATATGACTTTGAGGTTGTGGTGAGGAAAGGAAAAACTCATTTGAGAGCACACCATCTCTCTAGGCTCACATATGGAGACGCCCCACAAGGAGTATCAAATGACCATCCTGATGCTTACTCGTTTAATTTGGAAGTCGTACCTTAGTGGGCTAAAACATTAGTGCCAGTATTGACATATGGGCCTAACCACCCAGTAATAAACACTCAAGATATAGAGGTAGTAAAAGCCTAGAAGTACCATATCATGGTAGGGAGTATGTAGAAAGCATACATATCAAGGAATATTAGCTTGTTGTCTGGAAGAGGACGAGTACACTAAATGGTTACAATTAGCACATGTAGGTGCATTAGAGAAACACTACTCAATGCAAAGAACTTTATAGACACTAAGGAGACTCGGAGTGCATTGGCCGACTATGGACGCAGATGTCCATAAGTTGTGCAAGGAATGCCCAATCCACTGCACTAAATCACTAGTGGAACATGCCACTCTTTATCAAGGGTCTTTAGTGCCAGATTGGAGCAAACCCTTAGTAGCCTTTTTGAGGACGAAAACCTTTCCCCAAGATATGATAGTGGCTAGACGAAGGAACTTAGAACAAGAAGCTCTAGATTATACTCTTGTTGGAGATAATCTATATAGAATAGGAAAAGATGGGTATCTTAGATTATGTGTCCACGAGAGTCAATATCTCAAGATCCTGGAAGCTTCTCACCAAGGTGTACTAGGAGGACACTTTGGTCTAGATCGGGTGATCAAGGCTATATCATTTGTAGGTCTTTGGTGGCCAACCCTTCACATGGATGTACATACCTATGTGAAGAGATGTGATGTGTGTCAGCGAACTCAGTATTCTATACGTAAAGACGAGATGCCATTGAAACCTATGATGGGTGGACGTGCATTCTCTAAGTGATGAATAGACTTTGTCGGTCCTACTAATCCCCTAGCTAAGGGTTCCCATGCTAAATATATCATCGTGGCCACAGACTATCTAACCAAGTGGGTAGAAGTGAAAGCCACAACAAAGAACGATGCTCAAACGATAGCCAAGTTCTTATTTGAGAATGTGTTCATAAGATACGGGTTTCCTATAGAGCTAGTAAGTGATAGAGGCACTCACTTCTTGAACAAAGTCATTGAAAATATTCTACAAGATTTCTTGGTTATACATAAGAAGTCTGCCCCCTATCACCCACTAGCCAATGGGCAAGCCGAAAGCACAAATAAGATTCTATGCGATGTGCTGACTAAATTGGTGAATAATAAGCGCTCTAATTGGGACAAACAACTACACCATGTTGCTTGGGCATACAGATTTCCCTAAAAAATGGTACTCCAAGCCACACCCTTTTAGATGGTGTTCGGCCGAAATGCAGTCTTACCTTTGGACTTTTTGATACCTACATTTAAAGGAGCACAAGAGCATGATTGAACAGACCATGAACTCTCCTCTAGAATCTTTGACCGTGAATGACCAGGCAAAACAAGATTAAGAGCGACAACCGGAATTTATGCAGCCAAGAAGAGACAAAAAGCATACTTTGATGCACATGTCAAGGATAAGGGCTTGAAAACAGGAGATGTAGTCCTAGTCTACACTTTGAAGCAACATGCACAAAAATTAGAGAAGAGAGGCTATGGAACTATGATTATAAATAGGATCTCAATGAGTGGAGTAGTTTAATTAGCTAAACTTGAAGGTGATGTTTTCCCTAGTTACATTAGTGGATGTAGAGTCAAACTATATCAAGAACCCCTCACAGAGGAGATGTTATGTCAACTCAATAGTGCACAAAAACGTAAGGAGGAGGAAAATCGAATTCAAGAAGAGGCATAGGCAGAAGCATTGGAACGCATCCGAAGAATGAAATTGAGAAGACATGGTAGAGATCAGCCTAGGAGAGATGCCTATGCAGATCCAGATACCGTATGGCTATGTGTGAAGTCTCAAGAGTAAGTTCCACCAGAATAATTGACTGAACTCCTTTTGTAACCTTAGAGATAGGACAAGGAAATAGCGCAAGGATTGTGTGGTCTTTGATTAACTCAGGTGCAGCTATTAGTGCTGTTAAACTTTCTTACTGTCAAAAATTGAACTTAATCGTTAATCCTATAGAAGCATATCTCATAGGATTAGGAGGCGTGGAAACCCCTTGAATGGGCAAGGTGGAACTTCCCCTCTACATTCAAGACGTTCTCTTAATAGTTAAAGTGCTAGTATGTCAAGACGAGGATCTCACTGAGCCTCTTGTCTTGGGTCAAGACTAGATATATGATCATGCATTCTAAGAAAGTGAAGCACTGAAGGAACTAGGAAAGGCACACACTCTTGGTCCTTCCAAGAGTACACATGAAGATGACGATGCTATTCTTGTCCAAAACTATGTGATGCAGAGGGATGATTTTCTCAACAAAGAAGTCAAGGAAATGATGGAACTCCCTTCTTTTCCAAAAGTGGTAGAGACACGGCAACCAAAGGAGTACCAAACACAGAGAAAGCAGATGACATATGCCCAAAGCCAAAGGAAGGTACGAAGCAAGGTGTCGTAGTCACCAAAACAAGTATGGGTACGGATAGGCAACCAACCTATTGCGGTCTAGTCACAACCACTCGCTCAACTTCATATTAGTGATCAACGACAGGACACTAATAAGAAGTCAAAAAATTCCTCTACGAAAGTGAAGTCTATTTGGGTACCCAAGAAGTCAATGAAGGCTGACCCACAATCAAGACAAATTTGGGTGCCTAAGGCTTGCTTGAGGGCTCAAGTTGCCACCCATAAACCACACTGCGTACGACATGATTCACTCATTCAAACAGTTGATATCCACTATTATTTGACACGCACAAACACATATTCATCCTTGAGCACGAGCAAAACCACTTGTACCTGGGTACCTAAAAAGCCTCACCTTTAAATGGATGCTCATGTAAAGTCTCTCATAGCCTACCGACAATCCCATTGTAAAACCATGCATTACATTTCGCAACCAAAAGCTTGTAATAAACCCCCCGATCCCCAAATTGTAAATTAATCTCCACCTACTAACTCCAGCTTTCCACTTAGCTCATAGGAGTACGTGTTCACTAATGACATACACAATCACTGAGCACTCACTGATCCACTAACGTATCACTGACCTCATGTTAATGTTGTAATGAGGACAAAGAATGGCATCTCTTGTCCACTACAATGTTAACATGTGTTTCTACATCCTCACATAATCAATAGGGAGTAACATGGCAGAAGCAGGAGGTACGAGTTCCCAAGCGGGGTCCAACACCCAAATAGTGGACATTGAAACTCTCCTCCTCGAACCACAACTCGCTGAGAGGCCTCAGGAACTCAGAGTAGTGCATGTACTTCACATTCAGGACCCTCCGCAGGGACACACTTCTCAAGTAGGCAAACATGCACATTGGTTCAACGATGTCGTAGGTCCATTGGGTGAGGGCACCTACTTTTGGGAAGGAGAAATTTAATTTAATGGCAAATGGGGAAGATACCATTTCTTTACCCGTGAATTCAAGAAGTATCAGGATGCAGAAGTAATGAGATCTATATGGACAAAATGGATCTTGGATAGCTACTTTAGGGCACTCTTACCTAAGCTTGATTTCTTGCATTGCTCCTACCTGATCAGTACCATCACCCCTAGTAGAACCAAAGGAGGAGATAGCACATTTCTACTCTCCTCACTAACACCAGGCCATGGATTGAAAAGATTTAAACTTACACTCAACTTGGTACGAGAGGCCTTAAACATGAATGGTGTGCACATTCCCACTAGAGAAAGAGACATTAATCCTCGGAAGAATGAAACACAAAGATCTTAACAAATTAAAGGATATGGTGGCTATGACACCTACCATCGCCCTCCACTTACGCACAATCATGCAACACTTCACCTTCCCAGCTCAGGAGCGCTTCACCATGCCACCCAAAAGAATTTGGTTTAGCTTGTACTTGGCGAAGCTAGAAAATCTCACAATCAATCTACCCCACTGGATCATAGATCAAATCCACTTAGCACATAAGCGCTGGAATAAGAAACATAAGAATGTGCTTCATGGATGTTGTGCGCTAATAACGATCATGTATAGGTGCTTAGCTTACGATGTGCCTATTCAAAGAGCATTAGTGTGGTCCCAAGCCCAGGAGTTCTAGAGACGACCATCAACAACAGGGCCACCATCGAAGAAAATGAGAGGAGCAATCCAAATACCCTTTGCACAAGTAACGGGTGCCACCCTCACACTAGAGGTGACACCACCTCAAACATGACGTGTCCGTCCATTTACGATTCGCTTACCCAGATAGAGTGCAGAAGGACCCAATCTTGTTTTCCCTCCAATTCCATCTGACTTGGAGTTCCCACAGGGCTACACCCTGGATGATTTGACACATGAAGAAATTTCCCGCATGATTAATGAGGCCAATCTTGAGACGGAAGGAGAACCGACCCGAGTACCACAACCAACCACAATGACTTCAACTTCTACCCAACCTGAAGTAGTGGAAGTAGACAAAGATGAAGAAGAGACTGACGAAGAGGAGGAAGATGAGGAACACGACCAGGAGCAAGAAGAAACCTCAGCACTAGTTGGTGACCCAGCCTATACTCTGCGGATCAAAAGATTGTATGAAATTATGAAAAGAGTCCAAGAGCACCACAAGTTGTCACTAGAAACAGGGAAGATGCTAATAAGTCAAATGTTGGGAGAAGAAGGGGTTGACGACCAATCTATTCAGTCTTTGAACCTTCATGCAGATGCTCTTGCTCTGGATGAGGCCATTCATTTAGCTCTAGCCTACATTCATCGCTTTGAGAAACGAGTACCTACCTGTTCCCTTCGCTCCGGAAAGCAAATTCACATGGATGTATCGACACCAAGAGATACCACAAAGACGCAAGAACATCAGGCAGCACCGCCATCACCACACTCCTCACCTCTCACTGCACAATTCACTTCGCCCCATGACATGACCACCCAACTTCCACAATCACTACATATGTTATGGGAATTCCTCTCTCTCGAGGCATCCAACTTGGAGGGGTGACCATGCCTACATTCACAAAACTATTCACAATCATCACATCCACTCGCCTTCCGTTCCCATTTACACAGTCACACACACTTTTGACACAATGGAGACATCACCAGTCACAGCACCACTTCCTCCCCACACACAACCACAATCTCCCATACCCCCTCCACCCACATCACCACTTGATTCCACTTCATTCACGATCCCCTTTCCCTTCCCCATCCCCCCTGGATCCTCTCCTTTTCGAGCATTCTTAAATTTAAATAATGTGTTTTCTACATTACATCAACGTGTATACCAACTACAAAGAAAATATCAAACTCTAGAAGATCGCCATCGTCAAATAACTACGGACCACCAACAACTATAGAGGCGGCTTGCGACCATAGAACGAGAAAACGCTAACCTAAATCAACGTTATACTACGCTCGAACATGCCCACCAGACCCTATTGGAAGCTCCCCAGCCATTTGATTTTTTTGAAGTTTAAAAACTAATAGTTTGAAGATATTTGAATTAATGCTGGTCACATTCAGAACATTCAAAAACATCAAAGACCCACACTTCTCGGGAGTCGGCTTCACCGTAGGCAACCAAGACTTGGTGTATGACATGAGCACTACCCCGTCAATTAATGTAATATATGTCGGGCATGCAAGAATGAAGTACCTCGCAGCATGCTACAAACAAACTTTTGAGGAGATGTTTGTCATAGGGTTCTGGGAATACCACTTTGAAATACTCGTACCCAGACCCTCCCATCTCCTCCAACTTTTCACTGTGGAGAGGACATTACACTCCGACCAATTGCAGCTGCCACATCTGGACATCCGAGGGCCAGTAGATTGGGATGCTTTATTGACAGACTTAGCACGAGGGTTGCGGCTGGAAGAACATCACCTAGCTTCATATGTGGTTGAATACTATGTCAAACACTCATCCAAACAAGGGTCTGTTAGAGACCACAAACGCGAGATAGGGTGGGGTGTGTTGGGGGATTCTTAGAGAAGAAGGGCTTTGAGTGTTTGTAGGAGAAAAGGGGAAGACCAGAAGAGAAAATATGTTGATATATTTAGGTAGTGATGTGTGTGAACACTCTAGGACCGCCGGGGCACTTTTTTCCCTCTTTAGGAGGTTTTTTTCCCCCGGCTTGTATATACGCCTATTGCCCTAATGGGCTACTTATCTTTGTACATTCTCTAGTAATACATTCAGTATTGTGTGTTTGTGCTCCAAGCTTCTTCTTCTTCCTTGTGTTTTTCGCGTGCTTCTGCAGACGTCTATCTCCAACAATTGGTATCAGAGCAGGTCGTTGCTTCTTCTAGGGCGCCGTCGACACTCCTCCGCTTGTAGTCTCAGATTTGCACGAAATTTGGTGAGCATACTCAGGATGTTTTCGAGTTCAAAACAGCTTCACTTTGTGTTGCCGAAATCGCGATCTGAGCTTGTTTCGGCCTTCAAACGCACTATCGCAGCGCTTGTGTAGGCTATTTCGTCCTTTTGTGCCAAAGGTATATACCAATTTCTGTTCGCCAATTTAAGCGTCTCGAAGTCTGCTATAGGTCTAGTAGAACTCGTCTAGGTAGTTCCGTTCAACTTTTTGAGATACAGTCAATTTCTTGCATCAAGGTATTTTAGTCACCGGCCATGGCTGAAAGCAGTGATGTATTCCGTATGTTGGCTGTTGAGGGTAAGTTGGATGGTACCAACTACCCATTATGGGATTATATGATGCGACATGTACTGGTTGCAAAAGGATTGTGGAACATTATGCAAGGTGTTGAAAGACGTCGTGTTACACCTGCGACTACAGGTACTACAAATACAGGTGCTGGAGGTACTGGAGCTGATGAAGATGGTGTCGAAGATGATATTCCATAGATTCCTGTTCGTGCTGCTCTTTTTGTTGCACCTACTACAGAGCAGATTCGTTGGGATGGCAGAGATGCCCAGGCACATGCATTGATAGCTTTGTCTGTCAAACGTGCCATTATTCCTCACATTCGCTCTTGTAGAACAACAAAGGATGCTTGGAATACACTTACCACTTTGTACCACGCTAGGAATGAGGTTCGTGTTGCTTACCTCCGAAAACAGTTGGAGAGTGAGCACATGAATGGTGATTCTATGGACAGTTTTCTTACAAAGATCAAAGACCTGAAGGAACAATTGATTTCTGCTGATGAGGTTATACCAGATAGCTCACTTGTGCAGACCGTTCTGAATGGTCTTCCTGATTCATATCAGAGTTTTGCCTCTACTCTTTGGTTGATGATGAAAGGCAATCTGAATGCCTTGTCATTTGAGGAATTAGTCTCTGTTTTGTTGCAGGAAGATTAGTCCAGGCAAAACATGCCCATTATGCGTGTTGCAGATCAAGCTTTCCTGGCTAGTCAGAAGGGCAAAGGAAAATGGAGCTCTTCTACTAGTAAGCAGAAATCTGCAAATGCTGCACAATCGAAGAACCAAGATAAAGATGAAAAGAAATCAGAAAAGCAGAAATTGTTCTGCAAGTACTGTAAAGGAAATGATCATATTATAAAGAACTGTCCAAAACTGGCTGCTAAAGACGCAAAGAAGAAAGAGGCTTGAATGGTTGTTGCAGAGGCCTCTACAACAAAAACAGAGTCTGCAAATCTTGTGTAGGAAGAAGAATGGGCGTTTACTACTGTCTGCAGTTTTGAACCATCTTCTCATGATCAGTGCATGTCTGCAGTAGACTCAGATGTTTGGTATTTTGATAGTGGGGCGACCAAACATATTACCTCGCAGCGCAGTTTCTTCTCTTCACTCGAGCCTGCCCCTAGAGGGAATACTGTCACATGTGCTAATAACTCCTCTTATCCTGTTATGGGAGTTGGTAAGATCATTCTCACTACAGCTGATGGTAGTTCTTTCACTTTGTCACATGCTTTATTTGTGTGAGGGATCAAAAAGAACCTGTTATCAATTTCTGCATTAGCCAAGATTGGCTTGGTTGTGAAATTCGTTGATGACAGGTGTACAATCCATGATCTCTCAAATGGTGATGTGATTATTGCTTCTGTTATCTTATATCGTGGGCTATATAAGCTCATAGACTATGAAAGATCTGTGAATGATTCAGCATGTGCAGTTCATGATTCTCAGGCTATGTCAGATGCAAAGCTTTGGCATGCACGCTTTGGTCATATGAATTTTGCTAGTTTGCTACGCCTGCAGAAATCTGAAATGGTGTCCTCTTTGCCCAAACTTGAGGCTCTTGGAAAACATGTTTGTGAAGGCTGTATTTTGGGCAAAATGCAGTGTTCTTCCTTTCCAAAAGATGGTTCAGTTCGGGCTACGCAAAAATTACAGCTTGTACATAGTGATGTCTGTGGTCCTATGCAGAGACCCTCTTTTGGAAATTACCTTTTACTTCATGACTTTCATTGATGATTTTTCCAGGCATGCATGGGTATATCCACTCAAAGAAAAGTCCGAAGTGTTCATGTGCTTCAAACAGTTTTTGGTTTTGGCTGAAAATCTGCCAGCATGTAAAATGGGCACCCTCCGTTGTGATTGAGGGGGGGAATATATGTCTTCAGATTTTAATGCATTTCTGGATGAATGTGGGATAAAACACCAGTGTACAGTGCCGTATACACCTCAACAGAATGGAGTTGCTGAACGAAAGAACAGTTCACTCATGGAAATGGCGAGGTGCATGGTCAAAAGTCAGGCTTTACCACATAGTTTCTGGCTTGAGGCTGTCATGTGTGCAACATATGTTCTGAACAAGTGTCCCACTAAAGCGTTGCAGTCTATCACTCCATATGAGGCTTGGCATGACCGCAAGCCATCTGTTGCTCATCTGCGTGTTTTTGGTTGTTTGGCATATGCATTAGTGCATGAACAACATCGTAGAAAATTGGATGATAAGGCAGTAAAATGTATTTTTGTTGGGTACAGTTTTGAAAGTAAAGGCTATCGTCTGTATCATCCACAGACTAAACGTATTTTGGTTAGCCGTGATGTTGTCTATGTGGAAGATGCTATTGAGCCATTGCTTTCATGTACTAAGGAGACATCTCTTAGCTCCAAAGACATGTATGATACTTTGATGCCTCTTTTTACAGGTGGATAGGCTAGTGCTGGTCCTAATGAGGCAACTTCTCAGCCTTTGCAGGTTTCATATGATGATGTAGATCATTCCATTTCTGATGCAGATTTACATGATGCACTTGTTGATGAGAGAGCTGATATTGAGCAGGCAAAAACTATGCCAAAATGGCTGGTGCAGACTTTGCGTGACAGCAAATTAGATGCACCTTTGTCATATCGTACTCGTTCAGGCTCTCATAGTGCCTCCTTTGCATCAGATTGCTATTCTATGGCTGCATCTAGTCTTTGTGATGAGAATGACCCTGTTTCTTTTGATGAAGCACAAAATTCAAGAAATTGGATGGCTGCTATGCAATCTGAATATGATGCTATAATGAAGAATGGTACATGGTCTTTATGTGACTTGCCTCCTGGCAAGAAGGCCATTGGCACTAAGTGGGTATACAAGCTGAAGCGTAAACCTGATGGTACAGTTGATAGGTATAAGGCTAGGCTTGTTGCAAAGGGTTATGCACAGGAAAGAGGCATTGATTTTGATGAGACCTTTGCACCTACATGCCGTATGACTACTGTTCGAAGCATTTGTGAACTTGCAGCCCATCATGGTTGGAATGTACATCAGTTGGACATTAAAACAACATTTCTGAATGGTGACTTGCATGAAGAAGTGTATGTTTTTCAACCCCGTGGCTTTGTGCAGAAAGGGCATGAAAACCAAGTTTGCATGTTAAAGAAGGCATTATATGGTTTAAAGCAAGCACCACATGCTTGGTATGAGAAGATACATGCCTATCTGATTGCACATGGTTTTGAGAACAGTCCAACTAAAAGCACCTTATATGTTAAACGTGCTAATGATGTGCTTCTGATCATTGTTGTCTATGTTGATGACATGCTGCTCACTGGTCCTATTGAGACACATATTGCTGATTTTAAGGCTGATTTGCATGCCTCATTTGAGATGTCTGATTTGGGGCATTTGCATCACTATTTGGGCATTCAGTTTATGCACATTGATGGTGGAATGGCTTTGTGTGAAACGAAATATATTGACTCATTATTGCAGCGTTTTGGCCTTGAAGACTATAAGCCTATTGCCACTCCTATGGAGATAGGTTTACGATTGAGTCTTCATGATGCTAGAGATGCATTTGATGCTGTTCTCTATCAGTAGGCTGTTGGATGCTTGATTTAATTATGCATTACTCGGCTAGATATTCAGTTTGCTGTCTCGTAGATGAGCAGGTTTATGCATTGCCCAAGAGTCACGCATTGGAAAGTGGTTAAGCGCATCTTTCGCTACTTGAGTGGTACTAGGCTACTTGGGTTGTTTTATCCCAAGGGGGGATCACTACCACCAGATTTGCATGCTTTTTCTGACTCGGATTGGGCTGGTTGCTATGACACTCGTGTGTCCACCAGTGGTTTTTGCTTCATGCTTGGTACCTCATGTATATCTTGGTTGAGTAAGAAGCAGCCTACTGTGGCCACTTCCAGTTGTGAGGCTGAGTATAGGGTAGCTTTCACAGCAACTGTTGAGTGTGTATGGCTCAGATGCCTTATGGCTGATTTGGGTGTTGGCCAGTCTTCTGCCACCACCATCTTCACTGACAGTCAGAGCGCATTGGCAGTTGCAAGGAACCCTGTCACTATGTTAGGGAGAGGTTCTCTGCTAGGGAGATCAGCTTGGCATATGTGCCCACGCAGGAGAACATTGCAGACCTTTTCACGAAGGCTCTGCCTAGGGAGAAGTTTGAATCTTTCCGCAAAGCTTTGGGCTTACTTCCTTTTGTGGAGTGATTTCCACATAGCTTGGCACTTCCTTATACATGAGCGCCAGCTCCTTGTTCACCATATCACTCCCAGGGGGGATTTGTTGATATATTTAGGTAGTGATGTGTGTGAACACTCTAGGATCGTCGGGGCACTTTTTTCCCTCTTTAGGAGGTTTTTTTCCCCCGGCTTGTATATATGCCTATTGCCCTAATGGGCTAATTATCTTTGTACATTCTCTAGTAATACATTCAGTATTGTGTGTTTGTGCTCCAAGCTTCTTCTTCTTCCTTGTGCTGTTCGCGTGCTTCCGCAGACGTCTATCTCCAACAAAATACACACTTGAAGCCTCTGTCGATTGATTACAGTAAGACAAATACAAGGTTGAAACACAATACAACCAATGCTTCTCTGCAAAAGATCACAGAGTGCTCACTTAAAAAAGACCAAATACCTAAGGGACTTGTTGCTGCTGACCTCCTCTGCACCAAACCTCCATCTTCTCCAAGCCTGCTCTTGTGCACACCTTGCACCAAGCTTCCACTAAGGGGGAGGGATGGATACCTTCTGTCGGCATGCGCACACTTCAGTAATGTGAAGAGATGGATAAGTATGTGTTTGAAGATGAAGAGGTGTTGCAAAATCCTTGATCTACACCAGCCAAATGAACTCCAGGAGTAGATGGTGGGCCCTTTTAGCTTGCCAATGGATGTATTAGACACCCTATGTACCTTGGAAGATCACTCTCAAAAAGATAGATCAAAACAGATAAGTTGGAGTTAGCTGAGAGGTGAAAACTTGCTATTCTTGGTTCATACACTTGTCCAGTGTTTTACATAATTCTCTGAGCACAGCAGCAAATAGCTTAATTCCTCTTGGGGAAGTCTAGTTAGCTTAAAGAGCTAACTTTCAAGAGTAATCTCATCAAAAATAACAAAGCACACACTGAGAATGAGTTTTAACAAGTGATGACATCATCCCGATTTTCACGGGCTGCTATAGAAATAGACCAGTGAGCAGAAAAATGACCATAACTCCAAATGCAGATATCCAATGATTATGCAAATTTATATGGTTATACTAGACAGTAAGCTGAATCCAACAAGCTTTCAATCACTGAATTTGGGTAAGTAACCACTGAGAAATGGCTCTGACACGATGAGTGAAAAAGTCGGGTACCTGATAGAGAAGTGAAGATGAACAGACCCTGTTGACTTCAAATGAACATAACTGAGCATTGCAACATCCAAATGACATGAAAATTTGTGAGCATATAGTAGACTTATAGACCTAATGTTACCAAGTTAAATCACTGAAAATGATGCACCAAGCTCAGAGAAAACATCTCTCCAAGCTGACTGAGAAAACTGAGAGTAATGGCAGTGAGTAGTACACTTAACAAGAACATGGAAAGATGAACTCAAATAATCATGAAAATGAAAGTATATTGCTTGTACAATACAATGACTTACTGATACATATGTGTGCCTTGTAATCACACCTTGATATGGCATAAAGCTCAGCTCTTGGAGGTCTTCACATAGGTCTCTCTAACCACGACTAAAACTGCCATCTATTTATAGTTGAGTTTGGGAGGCTAACTTCCCTCAATCACTCTCCAATCAATCAATGATTGATTTGATTCTCTACCTACCACAAATCACGAATTCGTGGCTCCTCTTTCCATTCTTGATCAAGTGGACTCAACCACTTAAGATTCTCTTACTTTTACATTAAGTAAACTCTTCAAAAGTTACAAGAGGTAGTTCACAAGTGAACTTTACATAGTCTTCTTTTTAAAGCTTCTTCTAAGACTTTGTGAGACTCAAGCCAATACTTAAGCTTGTCATAGACTTGCTCCAACAGCTCCCCCTCAAGCCAAGTATGCTTGAGGTCTTCAATCTTCCAAGATTACCTGCAAACCAATCATAGCCTTGAATTTGCAAAGCTTTGTACCATCCAATGCTTTGGTTAGAATATCTGCACATTGTTGATGAGTGGACACATATGATATTTGAATCTCTTTGCTTAGAACCTTCTCTCGTACATAGTGATAATGAACTTCAATATGTTTAGTCCTTGCATGAAAAATAGGATTAACAGCCAAATGAATAGAACTCATATTGTCATCAAAAATAGTTGGAGTTCCAAACTCCAATCCAAGATCTTTGAATAATGTCTTCATCCACATAGCTTCTTGTGTAGCTATGGCAAGACCTCTATATTCAGCTTTAGTAGAAGAGAGAGCAACTGTGGGTTGCTTCTTGGATGACCATGAAATAAGCTTTGAACCTGCAAAGGTAAGATAACCTGAAGTGCTTCTTCTATCTTCTTTGGAGCCAGCCCAATCTGCATCAGAAAATAGCTTCAAACCTAAATCAGATACATAAGGATAATAAAGTCCTTCATTTATGGTTCCTTTGAGATACTTGAGAATCCTTTTGGCAGCATCCATATGTGGTTTCCTTGGTGTGTGCATAAATTGGCTTAGCACACTCACACTGTAACATATATCTACTCTTGTCAATGTGGCATAGTTGAGACTACCCACTAGACTTTGATATGATGTGATGTCCTCTACGAGTTCACCTTCATGTGAGCTCAATTTGTGATTGACCTCCATTGGAGTACCTGCAATCTTACAATCTTGCATCTTGAATTTTGCCAACATGTCCTTAATGTACTTTCTTTGAGTGAGAAACAAACCATGATCTTTGTAGACAACTTCCAAACCTAGGAAGTAGGTAAGTGAACCCAAATCACTTATCTTGAACTCTTCTCTCATCTGATCTTTGATCTTCTTCATACCATCTGCATCATTTCCTGTCAATATAATATCATCTACATATACACATAGGTAGATGACCTCGGAATTACTCTTTTTAATAAAGAGTGAAGGATCTGCCTTGCTTGGTTGAAAGCCTTTGTCCTGCAAGAATGAAACAAGCTTGAAATTCCAAGCTCTTGGAGCTTGCTTGAGACCATACAATGCTTTGTTAAGTTTACACACATAATCAGGATAAACTTGGTTCTCAAAACCAGGTGGTTGTGCCATATATACCTCTTCTGTTATCCAACCATTCAAAAATGCATTCTTTACATCTAGTTGAAGTATCTTCCAATTCTTGGAAGAGGCAATACTAAGCAAAACCCTAATAGTAGGCATCTTTGCCACAGGAGAGAAGGTCTCCTCATAATCAATTCCCTGAGTTTGTGCAAAGCCTTTTGCCACAAGCCTTGCCTTATACCTGTTAATTGAACCATCAGAATTCTTCTTGAGTTTATAGACCCATCTTGAGCCTATTACCTTCATGGATGAAGTCTTGGGCACCAAATCCCAAGTGTTGTTTTCCTCAAGTGCTTCAATCTCTTCCTTCATTGCATGCTTCCATTCTGTTTTTGCTTTGGCCTCTTCAAATGATGATGGCTCCTCTTGGTTTATGTCATGTGCTATGTAGATAGAATGTTTAGTTACTAATGAGGTGTCAAACCCATACATTTCTGGTTTTTTCTTTTCCCTCATAGATCTTCTTAGGCCATGATGTGATGATTCTGCTTCATGTCCAAGTTCCTGCAATTTTGCTTTACCTTTAGACTTCCATGCTTTGATCTTTTCCATGTGAGATTCTTCATCATCCTCTGAGGTGTCTTGTTCTTCAATCTTTGATTGTTCTCTACCAAGCTTTGGAAAATCTTCTTCAAGATCATATGGTAAATTGATCTTCCTACATGAATCTTCATACCATGAATTGTTCTCATCAAAAACTACATCTCTGCTTACCAAGAATCCTTTGTTGGTAGGGTTGTATAACTTGTAGCCCTTTTGATTGTTGTCATATCCAATAAATACACACCTTTCTGCCTTTGGATCCATCTTGCCTCTAACCTATGAAGGAACATGAGCAAAAGCAATACATCCAAAAATTTTACAATGATCTAAGCTTGGTCTTCTTCCATTCCAAGCCTCATATGGAGTCATCCCATCAAGGGATTTTGAAGGCAACCTGTTAATCAAGTAAGTGGCTGTAGATACAGCCTCAGCCCATAAGTAATTAGGTAAATGCTTTTCATTTAACATAGACCTTGCAGCTTCAACAATCGTCCTATTCCTCCTTTTTGCCACTCCATTTTGCTCAGGAGTGTACCTTGTAGTTACCTCTCTTTTGATTCCTCTTTCTTGAAGAAAAGAATCAAAATCATGGGAGAAATATTCTCCCCCTCCATCTGACCTTAGCCTTTTTAGTGATTTACCTGTTTGATTCTCCACAAGAGCCAAATATCTTTTGAAACATGAAAAAACTTCATCTTTGTGTTTCATAAAGAATAGGATAGTCCATCTGCTGCAATCATCAATAAAGGAAACATAATACCTTGATCCAGATATTGAAGCTTCCTTGCTAGGTCCCCATACATCTGTATGAACCAACTCCAAGAGATCTCCATGCATATAACCTTTCTTCATGAATGGTAACCTATGAGACTTTCCAAATTGACATGCACTGCACTTATAAATCATATGTTGTTTTGACAAATTAGGAAGTCCAAGTACACTTTGGTCCCTGCAGATTTGCTTTAATGACCTTTCACCAATATGTGCTAACCTTTTGTGCCATACTTCCAATTCTGTGAGTGTCTGACTACCATAATTAAAGAGAGCAATGTTTCTAGTGTCATGTAATTCAAATGTGAACAATCTACTTGTCTTTTCACCTTTTGCAATTCTTCTGAATCCTTGACTTGGATCTTCAACAAATGCTCCTGCTTTTGTGAACCAGACTTGCAACCCTTTCTCTACTATCTGCCCAACACTTATCAAATTCTTTGTAATGGTAGGAACATAGAGTACCTTACTGAGTAGGTTGATGTTTCCATCAGGTGCTTTGACATTGCCTATTTTCTCCACAGGATGTTTTGTATCATCTCCTGTTTGTACCTCATGCTTATTCCTTGGATCTTCTAAATCTGATAGGAGTGCCACATTTCCTGCCACATGATTTGAACAACCTGAATCTATGTAGAAAACATGCTCATCAGATTTACCTTGTGGCATAGCCATGTTCATGATCAATAATGAATCCTCTTTGTTTGAGTCTTTTGTGTAGTTATTGTAGTCTCTCCTTCCTTTGTAGCCTCCTTGATAGTTTGAATGATTGTAGTTGTTGTAGTTGCCATGGTAGTTGTTGAACCTTCCTCTTGAGTAGCCATAACTTCCTCTATTGTATCCTCTGCCTCTTTGATTCTTGGAATTCCTAAAGCAATTTTCAGTTGTATGATTAGTTAATCCACAAATAGAACATGAGTTGGAGTCTTGGGATCTCCCCCTGCCTTGTCTACCTCCTCTTCCTCTACCTCTGCCATGTCTTCCTCTACTTGCATAGTTAGCTTGATATGTACCTGCTTCATCATCCACTTTCTTTGCCTTTCCTTTGTTATCTTTGGACTTGCTTTTATCAGTGTATAAAGCTGAAGATTGATTACCTTTAGAGCTTTCTCCATTTTTGATAAGCTTTGCCTCTTGAGTAAGTAGTTGTCCAATGAGTGTGTTGAAATCAGGTACATGCATGTCCATGTACAAATCCATAGCTGTGGTGAATGCTTCCCACTTATCATCTGCCTTCAAGCCATTGATGACCTGCCTTACAATTTGCTCTTCATCTATTACCTCTCCAATGCTTCCCAACTGATCCGCTATGTCCTTGAGCTTTGTGACAAAATCAGTCACATTTTGTTTGGGAGCCTTCTTGAGAGTTGTGAAATCCAGCCACAGTTGATGCTTCCTAGCTTTGGTACTTGAAGAAAAGAAAGCTTCAAGTGCATCCCACACTTCCTGAGATGTCTTACAACTTCTAATGTGAGGCAACAAAAAATCTGAGATAGAGTTGAGGAGATAAGACCTTGCAAGTGCATCCTTGGAGCACCATGTGCTCAATCTTTCTTGCTCTTCTTGTGTTGGTTGACTTTTGTTCCTGAAACTTGGCATAACTTCATCTCCAGCCACATAACCATATAAACTTCTACCTTGGAGATAAGCTTCCATCCTTAATGACCAAGCTGAGTAGTTACCTCTGTCCAATTTGTCAATTGATGAAGGAAATCCATCTGCCATGTTGTCCAACCTTGCTCTGATACCACTGTGAAGAGATGGATAAGTATGTGTTTGAAGATGAAGAGGTGTTGCAAAATCCTTGATCTACACCAGCCAAATGAACTCCAGGAGTAGATGGTGGGCTCTTTTACCTTGCCAATGGATGTATTAGACACCCTATGTACCTTGGAAGATCACTCTCAAAAAGATAGATCAAAATAGATAAGTTGGAGTTAGCTGAGAGGTGAAAACTTGCTATTCTTGGTTCATACACCTGTCCAGTGTTTTACATAATTCTCTGAGCACAGCAGCAATTAGCTTAATTCCTCTTTGGGAAGTCTATTTAGCTTAAAGAGCTAACTTTCAAGAGTAATCGCATCAAAAATAACAAAGCACACACTGAGAATGAGTTTTAACAAGTGATGACATCATCCCGATTTTCACGGGCTGCTACAGAAATAGACCAGTGAGCAGAAAAATCACCATAACGCAAAATGCAGATATCCAATGATTATGAAAATTTGTATGGTTATACTAGACAGTACACTGAATTCAAAAAGCTTTAAATCACTGAATTTGGGTAAGTAACCACTGAGAAATGGCTCTGACAAGATGAGTGAAAAAGTCGGGTACCTGATAGACAAGTGAAGATGAACAGACCCTGTTGACTTCAAATGAACATAACTGAACATTGCAACATCCAAATGACATGAAAATTTGTGAGCATATAGTAGACTTATAGAGCTAACTTTACTAAGTTAAATCGTTGAAAATGATGCACCAAGCTCAGAGAAAACATCTCTGCAAGCTGACTGAGAAAACTGAGAGTAATGGCAGTGAGTAGTACACTTAACAAGAACATGGAAATATGAACTCAAATAATCATGAAAATGAAAGTATATTGCTTGTACAATACAATGAATTACTGATACATATGTGTGCCTTGTAATCACACCTTGATATGGCATAAAGCTCAGCTCTTGGAGGTCTTCACATAGGTCTCTCTAACCACGACTAAAACTGCCATCTATTTATAGTTGAGTTTGGGAGGCTAAAACTGCCATCTATTTATAGTTGAGTTGATTTGATTCTCTACCTACCACAAATCACGAATTCGTGGCTCCTCTTTCCATTCTTGATCAAGTGGACTCAACCACTTAAGATTCTCTTACTTTTACATTAAGTAAACTCTTCAAAAGTTACAAGAGGTAGTTCACAAGTGAACTTTACATAGTCTTCTTTTTAAAGCTTCTTCTAAGACTTTGTGAGACTCAAGCCAATACTTAGGCTTGTCATAGACTTGCTCCAACAAGTAAGACCTTGGGATCCTTGGGGGACAAGTTTAGTGCTCTTCTACACACTTCCTTGGTCACTCTTCATGCACACCTTGCACTTCACTTCTCTGCCTCCCACACTATCTATCTCTTGCACTTCTCTCTCTTGTTTCACTTAGACTATGCTCACTCTTGCTTACACTTGAATTGTCCAAGAATGGTCCTTGTCTTGATTTGAGTGTGTTGATTCACGTACGCTCCTAACTGCAATAGTATCTTGGTGCTCACTTTGATGTCCCAAGATTGTCTTCACAAGTGGCAGCCAACGACTCCTTGTTTTGTCCTATAGTGACTTTAGACTCAAACCAAAACTTTTAATTGGGGGGCCATACTTTCACTTCTGCGTACGCTGCCGCTTCACATACCTTCACATTTTCCTTTTAACTCTTCAAATGTGCATATACGGGAGGGTTCACCTGAACCTTCCAAAACACTTTAAAAAAACACTTTGAACCTTAGGGAAATTAGAGAAATACCTCTGCAACCTGCAACCCACTTTCTCCAATTTACCCTTTGTGGACAATTAATTGTGCACTACCTCTGCACTTTGACACCTGCACTTTAGCACTTTGACTTTGCACCTATTGACTTTGACCTTGACCTTGTTGACTTTGACCAATTTTACTGTGACCTTTTGACTTTGACTACGGTTGACTTTGACCAATGTGACTTTTATGCGCTCAACAATTGCCCACCACCTAATGTGCTCTCCGTCTCGGAGAGCTACAGCGAAAAATCATAGCATAGAGGACACCATGATTCTGGAGCTGCAAAATTTGCAAAAGGACGCCAAGGCCACCAGAACAAGCACCAGAGAAGAACCAAAAGTGGAAGTTTCTCATGGAAAAGCAAAGGAAGGAAATGGAAGGGTAGAAAAGACTGTAAATGGAGGGCTGAGGGGCGGAGATGGATGTGGCAGGGAGGGGTAAGGATGCGGCTTGGCAGAAGGGTAAGGGGAGGGTGAGAGAGTAGGATGATGGGGCCTGGAGAGGGTAAAAATGACCAAATAGTAGAGCTACAGAGGGGGCATATGAAAAAATGTGCAACATATGTGGAAATGAGGTGAGAATAGACATTGTGGACCATGTATATAATAAAAAACTTGTGATAAATGTGCTCAAAACTTGAGGGTTTTGACCAAAACTCAGAGAAAATGTGGGAATTTGGAAAAATAAAGCCAAAAACTAAGTCTATAGGTGCCAAAAGACATGAAAATGACTACAATTTTGAAAAGAAAGGCGATCGGAGGCGCGACCCAGATCCAAAAGCTTTGAGCAATGAAAAATTAAAAAAAATATAATTTAAAATATACATTAAAAGGTAAAAAAAAAAAGAAAACTACCCTTTTTAAATTTTTTTTTTCTAAATTTTTTTTCTAATTTTTTTTATTAATATGGTATCGCCCGTGCATGACAAATCTCCAAAATAAAAATAAAATTAAAATTAAAAATAAGAAAAAATAAATAAACAAACAAAATTAATAAAAATAAATAAATTAATAAGAAATGTGAAAAGGGGGGGGGGGGGGGGAGGGGGGTGGGGGGGGGAGGGGGGCGGGGGGGAGAGTCTTTTTCTTTATTGGGAAAAATAAAACACTTGGGGGGGGGGGGGGCTTTTTTTTTATTGAGAAAATTAGCCAAAGAAAATTGAAAAAATAGATAAAATGCAAAAAAAAATGCAAGAAAAATTCAAAAAATCTTCAAAAAATTCTAAAAACTTTTCCTACAGGCATAAGCTAGTTTTTTGAACTCAAACCCAGAGAGAGCTTCCTTTATTCCTCAAATTTGGCAAGAAAATGACACATGGAAAAGGAGAAAAATGCTAGAAAAATTCTAAAAAAATGCTTGAAAAATTTCGAAAAAAATTCCTAAAAATTCCAAAAATTGTAGCTTTGCGAAGTTTAGGAAATGGCTGCTAAATTTTCTTAAAACGCAAGAAAAAATCATGAAATAGATAAAAAAAACTACTAAAACTTAAGCAAAAATGAAATGAGATGGCCATGTACAACCTGGATAAATTTTGCAGGTTCCAGGTGATCCAAAAATCTTCACTTTTGTTGATGATAGGCCTCGAGCCTTGTATTGTTGACTCAGAGAAACTCCTCCATAATCTCCAATTGTATTGCACTTCATTGGTTTTGTCTTCTCATTGGGCACACTGGTCATCTGATAGGGGTACCCTGAATATTTCATGAGAATGTTATCTCCTCCAGCAACTTTATGACTTAATCTGCAAGATTTTATTATTTCTATTCCAGCTTCTTCATCGAATGGAACCCTTTGCCTCCAAAGACTTGTAGGTACTCCTTCCACATTCTTGTAAAGCCCTGCATTTGCTATCATTAAAATTGACATAACAGATGATATCCATATGAGTATCCATAAAAAAATGGCCATTGACAAATGATTTGAAGTAACTTCATCACGCCTATGGCCTCTGGCTGAGACTGTTTCACTCAAATCAGCAACTTGAATAATGTCCTCTTTTTCTTCATATGTTTCGTCTATACTTGAGTTTGGAAAAATTCCATAGTAGTAAGATGGTTCTTCTGCATGGAGCCAAGCCAACATGTTTTCATCTTCATATAAATCAGCTCCTTCAAATAGGTCTGCTTCTGGGTTGTCCAACAGTTCTTCTTCCCTACAAATACCAATTGTCTACATCATGCTAGTATTTCCTTGATTGTCTGGTCCTTCTTCTAAAATTATCTGATGCAACTCTTTTCCCTCTTGCTTAACCCAAATTGTGTCCTTGCCCTAGTCATGCAACACATTGACATGCCTTAACCAAGGTCTCCCAATTAACAGGGGAAGCTTCCTTCTACCTGTGGCAGCCTTAAAACAACAAAGTCCAAGTTAAAGATGATACCTTGTATCTTGACTGGAACTCCAGGGACCACTCCCATAGGCCTTACTATGCTTTGGTTTGCAATTGTTACAGTGAACTTGGCAGGTCGTGAAGGGTATAATCCAATCTTTTTCATGGTATATTCAAGCATCAAGTTAATGCCAGAACCACCATCCACAATAACTCCTTGAAAGTCATGACCTTTAATGGATACTATTAGCTGAGGGCTCTTGTAATCTGTGAGGGGTGCTTCCCCTACACTTTTATCTTTAGGCATAACAACAACCTTTGCCACTAAACTTTTTGTGGACATTTCATCAATTATCTGGAAGAGTTCTGGCCTGAATTTCCCATCCATCTTTATAAAATAAAAAATACTAATCTCCTTTTTCATGGACTTGAGTAGTCTAGAAGCTTCTAATTCCTTAAGAGCATGAGATCCATTTGACTATCAAACTCCTCTTGAGCTCTATTGAATGCATGTCCAATGGCATCATTGGTACCTATGAATTTTTTCCTTTTTTGCCTTGTATCTGCACTTGTGGTGGCTTTGCCTTCAGATGCCACTTTGTCTTTGTTCAATCCATTAATCATTGGTTCTTGACCTATGTCCACTTGAGCCTTTCCCTTGCTTCTTGTCTGCATTGTAAAAGATTCAAGTTCTCCTAACTGCACCACCCTAGTAGATGGTGATGGCACCCTAGTTTGACCTACCCTTTCTTCTTTGCATAGAGAAATCATTTGAATGTGGGGCCGAGATGAAGATGCTTGATTATTAGGACAACGATTAGTATAGTGGTCTCTAGCCTCTGGGCAGTTCCTGCAAGGGGGGGCATTTTCTGGGAGAGTGCACCTACTTTGATAGTGCCCACATTCTCCATATCTGAAACAAATGATTGGCCTCCTTGGCCCATTTCCAAAGTTATCCCTCTGTCTAGGGTTATAAGTGTTACCTTGCTTGGGTGCAGCTACCATCACATTTGTTGGTGGTAGGGTCATCAAATCTCAAGTTGTAAAATGGTTCTCAGCAAATTGGCTGAACCATTTATCTGTTAATCCTTCTAATGTGGTAGGGAAGAGTATCAAAAAGGCATCCTCCTTGCCCATTACACCTCTAGCCTTGCATAGTGCCAAAAATCTTCTAATGTGCTCGTCTGGATCGTCTTGAGCTAGGTCTTTGAAAGAAGGAAATTTTATATTTAATCTTGAGAGTAAGGTTTCCAAGTCTACCTGTCCTGCCATGCTCTTTACTGATGAGGTTGAAGATAGTGGACTGGAGGATCTTCTAACAACCTTCCTTCTTGTTTTCTTGTAGGTGACCCTCAATGTTTGGGACCGGGTTGCGGTCACGAGCTATTCATAGTCCACTTAATATGAGACACTTGATAAAAATATGTACCTTTTAGTCCACTAAAATAGTACTGTCGACACTGGAATATTGCTCTCCAACTGCAATATATCTTCTCCTATGCTCAAATCTCCTTGGAAGTCCCACCAGGCGTGCCAAATTTTGTTGGGGAATTCTTAGAAAAGAAGGGATTTGAGTGTTTGTAGGAGAAAAGGGGAAGATGAGAGGACAAAATACACACTAGAAGCCTTTGTCGATTGATTACAGTAAGACAATACAAGGTTAAAACACAATACAACCAATGCTTTTGTGCAAAATCACAGAGTTCTCAATTACAAAAGACCAAATACCCAAGGGACTTGTTGCTACCGGCCTCCTCTGCACCAAACCTCCACCTTCTCCAAGCCTGCTCTTGTGCACACCTTGCACCAAGATTCCACTAAGGGGGAGGGATGGATACCTTCTGTTGGCGCGCACACACTTCAGTAAGACCTTGGGATCCTTGGGGGACAAGTGTAGCGCTCTTCTGCACACTTCCTTGGACACTCTTCATGCACACTTCCTTGGACACTCTTCATGCACACCTTGCACTTCACCTTCTGTGTTGCACACTGTGTGTCTCTTGCACTTCTCTCTCTTGCTTCACTTAAACTATGCTCACTCTTTCTTACACTTGAATTGTCCAAGAATGGTCGTTGCCTTGATTTGAGTGTGTCTATTCAGGTAGGCTCCTAACCGCAAGAGTATCTTGGTGCTCACTTTGATGTCCCAGGATTGTCTTCACAAGTGGTAGCCAACGACTCCTTGTTTTGTCATGTAGTGACTTTAGACTAAAACCAAAAATTTTAATTGGGGGGCCATACTTTCACTTTTGCGTATGCTACCACTTCACATACCTTCACATTTTCCTTTTAACTCTTCAAATGTGCACATAAGAGAGGGTTCACCTAAACCTTCCAAAACACTTGAAAAAAACACTTTGAACCTTAGGGAAATTAGAGAAATACCTCTGCAACCTGCAACCCACTTTCTCCAATTTACCCTTTGTGGATAATTAATTGTGCACTACCTGTGCACTTTGACACCTGCACTTTAGCACTTTGACTTTGCACCTGTTGACTTTGACCTTGACCTTGATGGCTTTGACCAATTTGACTTTGAACTTTTGACTTCGACTATGGTTGACTTTGACCAATGTGACTTTTATGGGCTCAACAGGGTGTTGGTAATAGCTAGGGCACCCAAGGACCCACAAGACAAGGAAGCCAAAGAAGGGAGTCAGAGCAAGGAAAAAGCAGGCAGAGCAATCAATGCAGATTTGGCAAATAGGCCTATCATTTTTTCATAAATTAATATTTTCCAAATAGTGATTTTAGACACTTCACACCATTGTACATATCATTTTTTATTATTCATAATCCATTTTGTACAAGCCTAAGAGTCCTAGAGCTTGAGGATTATTCGTAGTATTTATGTACCAATTTTCATAATTTTTCAGAGCTCATTTGAGCCTCCAAAATAGCCTTAGGACCTAATTTTCAACTAGGCCAGACACTAGGTCTAGACAAGACCAAAGCTAGTCAAAAGCTATAAATAGAGCTAGAGAGCTCATTTTTGGGGTTAGCTTGTAGTGGATTTGAACTTGTATGAGACTACTTGAGTAATATAAAGAGCTCCATTGTTTCTCTCTTTGTCTTGCCTTGTGTGTGTGTGTGTGTATGTGTGAGCATGTTTGTGTGCTTCTCACTCACACACTTGTGCCTTCACTTATTCCAGGTCTTCATACCATCCTCACGTCTTCTTGCATTGACATTAAAGGAGGTGCTACTCATCACTGAGCTAGTGTAGGTAGCAGCCAGGGCACCCAAGGAACCACAAGACAAGGAAGCCAAAGAAGGGAGTCAGAGCAAGGAACAAGCAGGTAGAGTAGTCAATGCAGATCTAGCAAATAGGCCTATCATTTTTTCCTGAATTAATATTTCCCAATTAGTGATTTTAGTCACTCCACACCATTGTAAATATCATTTTTGATTATTCATACTCCATTTTGTACAAGCCGAGGAGTCCTCGAGCTTGAGGAGTATTAGTAGTATTTATGCACCAATTTTCATAATTTTCAGAGCTCATTTGAGACTCCAAAATAGCCTTAGAACCTAATTTTTAACTAGGCCGGACACTAGGTCTGGATAGGACCAAAGCTAGTCAAAAACTATAAATAGAGCTAGGGAGCTCATTTTTGGGGTTAGCTTGTAGTGGATTTGAAATTGTATGAGATTATTTGAGTAATCTAAAGAACTCCATTGTTTCTCTCTTTCTCTTGCCTTGTGTGCGCCTGTGTGTGTGTATGTGTGTGCATGTTTGTGTGCTTCTCACTCACACACTTGTGCCATCACTTGTTCCAGGTCTTCATACCATCCTCACGTCTTCTCGAATTGAAATTAAAGGAGGTGCTACTCATCACTGCGCTACAGAGGTTTTTATCCCTCAGCTAGTATATACGCCTATTGCCATAATGGGCTACTTATCTTTGTACATTCTCTAGTAATACATTCAGTATTGTGTGTTGTGCTCCAAGCTTCTTCTTCTTCCTTGTGTTGTTCACGTGCTTCCGCAAACGTCTAACTCCAACACACACACACATATACATATATATATATATACACACACACACACACACACACACATATATATATATATATATATATATATATATATATATATATATATATATATATATATATATATATATATATATATATATATATATATATATATATATATATACACACACACACACACACACACATATATATATATATATATATATATATATATATATATATATATATATATATATATATATATATATTACACACATAAATATAACAAATAAAAGCAATGCATAGCATGCATTATCATGATGATGTGCCATAAGTATCTTCATCTCTTTCAAACACCATCTATGACACCACCTAGTGCTGAATTCTATCTCCAATGAACTAAGTATATACTTTTTATCTCTCTGATTGAACTCACTACAAAAGAATAAAAATCATATAAGTAAAACATAAAATAGTTATTTCAATTTACATGTAAAATTATACTTACTTCCATTTCAAGTCAACAGAATGCACATAGGAGTCACATAAAGCTCTCATTATTCTTTTAAACGCCAACCCATGCCTCATGTATACTATATTTCCCTCAAGTTCTATGTCACACTCGAACCCTAGGCTACCTATGCATGTCCCCAACGACACCTCTGTTGTGCTCTCATGAGGTGGAGGTGGTTTAGGTGTCCTAAACATAAATAAATAAAAATGAATAAAAACATGTGTTACAATATCATAAAAAATATTAACTTATGAAAAGAAAACATACCTATGGGTATATAAGTCTCTACCTACAAATGGAGCCACAGAGGAGCCTTCCTCTGCACATTGGGTAAACATCTGTATTGTAAAGCCTAATTCCTCATCGGGCATTAGGTAGAACTTTCCCTATCATAAGATTCTTTGTAAGATTAAGTTTCAACTTTCCATCTCTATTACGATCCATATTATCTGTATATGTAAAACAAAATCGATATATATATATATATATATATATATATATATATATATATATATATATATATATATATATATATATATATATATATATATATATATATATATATATATATATATATATAATGTGTATGTGTATGTGTGTAGGTATATATATGTTATGCATATGTATGTGTGTATGCATGTGTGTATTGCATGTGTATGCATGTGTATGTGTGTATGCATGTTTGTATGTATGTGTGTGTGTATGTGTGTGTATATGCATGTATGTATATGTGTGTGTATGTATATATATGTATGTATATGTGTGTGTGTATGTGTATGTAGGTGTGTATGTGAGTATATCTATGTGTGTATATGTGTATGTGGGTGTGTATGTATGTATGTTTGCATATGCACGTGCATTGTTCATGCATATTGTTGGGAGTGATGGTTGGATGCACTTCAGAAGATTGAGTTGGTGCTGCAATACTTGCTTCACACCAGCCCTCCTTTGATTCCAGATATGCTTAGTAGACTCCTTGAGCTTCCAAATGATAC